>JAJTUV010002626.1:0-343096 GCA_021653895.1 Mastomys natalensis | reverse complement strand
AATAATTCTTATATCATTACATAATTTTCTATCAGGTATATAGTTAGTTATTTTCTTGTTATTTATTTAAGAAGGTTTATATAACACAAACAAACCAAAATGAGAAGTACCCTCCAAATTCAGCCTACTTATTGTGATAAGTCTGTTTTCTCTTTTAAAGAAAAAGTCTACGTTGATGTGTCACATTTTACATAATTGATTTTGATGATCAATTTAATACTTTCCAGGTGGTACTTTTTATTTCGTCCACAGATGTTGAAAATAAACTGGAGACATTGTTTTTAATCCCTATATACTTTTCCAGTGCCATGAGTTTGATTACCTTTAAAATCTTGACTACAGCTGGTCAATTTCTTTGCTGATATAATAGGAGTCCTGTTGCAAGGCCTATTAACTGTCTTTAAAAACAATGTTAACCCATATCAGAAGCATCTCAAGAGCATCTCAGTTATGCATTTGCTAAGTAGTGTTAGTGTATCATTTATCATCATAAATAAAATATGAAGGCTCTTGATCAAGAAGATCAATTAGTTCCCCTGTAAAATGACTGACTCTTTCTGTAGGAGAATCCAGAAGCAATGTGAGACTCTACCTGAAAAAGTTTGAGGCAGTGTAGGCCATTTTTTTTCTATTTTATCCATGTTTCAATCTGAAAAAAAGAATTGAATGAAAAGATAGAATTACTGAAATAAAGCCCTAAACTTATATGATGCTGGAACTTAAAAGCTTAATAAGCAAAACAAAAACTTCAAGGGAAAACCTCACCAACAGAATGGTCACATCAAAGTTCTGGAAGACTTAGTAGAGTAATTTGATCATGCACTAAAGATAAGTGGTGAAATGTAAAACAATATATGAAGGGAACATGGGAAAGCTTTGGGACATCCTGAAAAGCCTTACCTTTGAATTATGATCACAGAAGAGGGTGTGGTGGTTTCATTAGGAATGGCCTCTGTAAGCTCATATGTTTGATTGCTTGGACATCAAGGAGTGGTACTACTTGAGAGGCATTAGGAAGTGCTGCTTGTTGGAGAAAGTTTGTCACTAGGGGTGGATTTGGGTTCCAAAAGCTCAAGCTACACCCAGTATCTCTGTCTTCATGCTGCCTTATGGATCCAGATGTAGAAGTCTCAGATCATTTTCCAACACTGTGTCTGTCTATGTGCCACCATGCTACCTAACATGAGGAGAATGGACAAACCTCTGAAACTATAAGCCAGACCCAGCTAAATGATTGCCATTTATAAGAGTTGCCATGTTTATGCTGTCTCTTTACAGAAATAGAACACTGACTAATGCTAAGCAGAATTCAATATCCAAAGCATAGATAATATTTTTTATAAATCATAGGAGAAAAAAAATTTAAATCTAAAGAAAGAAATGCCTACCCAAGTATAACTATACATATCACAGTATAGTTAAAACATACTTTAAAATGTACAATAGATAAGGTACATTAGATGTAAGATAGAACAAGTCAATCCTAAAGTCAGGCCTGTCAGAATCAACTTTGAAATCTAGAAGTGCCTTGAAAGATATATTCTGAACATTCAAAGGCCACCAGTGCCAAACTACACTATTATATCCAACAAAACTTCAACTAAAATTGAAGGAAAAACAAAACAAAAAATTACAGGTAAAAGGTATTATGACCAATAAATCATCTCTATAGAAGACATTATATTTTTCTAAATTGTTAGCAATTTTGATCTTTTATGACATAAAAAGTTAAACGGGGGGGGGGTACGGTTGGCTCACTGGATAAAATGCTTGTCATTCAAGTATGAGACTATGAGGTGAGAGAAAGTGGTTGGAGTGCGGACTGACCCATGCTCTGTGGGCAGAAACAAGGAATCCACAGAATAAAATGGCTTGCTAGGCAAGCCAAAGCCAACGTGCACATACACCAGACCCATAAAATGTGTGCTTTGCACACACAGGCACACACTCACACACACACACACAATTAAACTTCATGAAAGCATGTGAACTAATTTCAAAGAACAGCAATTTGAAAAGTTAAATTTGACTTATAATGACTGGCCATGTTTAAGAGGTGAATATTGGAAACTGAGTACAGAATACTGCTAAAGGCAGAAAGGAACAAAAATCAAAAAGGCTTTCTATTATTTCCCAAACCTTTATGGAAAAAATAGTTAATTGAGCCTAAAGAAAATGAAATGCTGGATATTGCAGCAAGATTGAAATTAAGTAGAATTTTACAACAACCTCTCTCAAGGTCACACCAAATTAAATAGGTATTCAAACACTAAAATATCAGCATAAAAGCTAAAGATTAAAGAGCATAGTATTTGACTCTAGTATACTAAGTCTAAAAGACTTATTGAAGAAAGCAGGAAGAGTTGCCTAGGTTACAACACCAAGCAGTCCAAGATGAAGTTGTGGATTTCCTGCTTGGGAAAGGGAAAGCGAATTAAGTATAAGCCTTACCAACCCAAATACCAACACAAACAGAACTAGAACTAAAGCTTACAATATCCAGTGGATTTCCACCATCAGTAGAAACTGAATAACCTGCTCATAATACCCACAATACAACTCACAGACCATATGAATCTTATGAAGAAGGAAGACAAAAGTGTGGATGCTTCAATCCTGCTTAGAAAGGGGAACAAAGTAATAATGGAAGATAGAGGGAGGGAGGGACCTGGAAGGGAGAGAGGAGGGGCAGAAAAAGGGGGGCGGGATCAGATATGGGAAGAGACAGGAGAGAAGTACAGAGAATCAGGAAATTGAACACAAGTATGTAACAGTGGGGTATGGGAAGTAGCCACTAGAAAGTCCCAGATGCCGGGGAAGGAAAAGATTCCCAGGACCCAAGGGGGATGACATTATCTGAAATACCCAACGAAGAGGAGATAGAGACTGTAGAGACTATATCCAGAGGTTCAGCACTGCCCCTGGTTGAGGGATGGGGCCGTCCACACATCTCAGAATTGTTCCTATCTAAAGGAAATACAAAGACAAAAAAATGGAGCAGAGCCTGAAGTAAAGGCCATCCATAGACTACCGTACCTAGGTATCCATTCCATTAGCAGACACCAAATCCCGACACTATTGCTGATGCCAAGAAGTGCTTGCTAACAGGAGCCTGGTACAGCTGTCTCCTGAGCGCTCTTCCAGCACCTGATACAGATGCAGATACTCACAGCAAACCATTGCACTGAGCCCAGGGACCCCAATGGAAGAGCTAGGGGAAGGACTAAAGGCGTTGAAGGGGATTGCAACATCATAGGAAGACAGCAATATCAACTAACCTGATGACCTAGTGCTCCCAGGGACTAAACCACCAACCAAAGTGTACACATGGAGGAACCCATGGCTCCAGCCGCATATGTAGCTGAGAATGGCTTTATCTGACATCAATGGGAGTGGAAGCCCTTGTCCTGTGGAGGCTGGATGCCTCAGCATAAGGGGATGCTAAACTTGAGGGTGGGAATGGGGATGGGTGGGTAGGGGAGCATACTCATAGAGACAAAGAGGAGGAAAATGGGGTAAGTGGGGTTTCCCTGTGGATGAGAAACCGGGAAGGGGCACATTTGAAATGGAAAAAAAAAAAACATTTTATAAAGAAAGAAACTGAATAGACCTGATGATACCATTGAAACTATATTAGGCCAGGTCACAAATTTAGTCCTCACCAACTATACAAGAATGATGTGTAGCACAGTACAAAATAGGGTTCCTCTAACTGGGAAGCAGAGAAAGAAACTGATCAGTGATTTTTTTTCTCTAAACACAGTGTCAGCTGCACTGCTGTTAGACTCAGTACTCAATAGAAACCGAAGGAGGTTCTTATAGTGGTCAAAACACAGTCTCTGGACTGACTCTACAATCAGAGAGAGATCTATGTAACAGTGGGACAAACAACATTGGCCACGTAAGCACCAGCCTTGAAGTAAACCTGAGAAATACAATTTCTTCTCCAGAGACTGTGTAGTCCCTGCTATTATGAGAGACACCCAGCTTAGCTTCAACCCATGCACCAAGAATCAGTCTTCACCAAACATTTCTCAAAAGTTAGTAATGTAGAATAGTAGCCCATCTACTGGGCATAGATAAAGAATGTAAGCACAAGAATATACCCTAGGAATTACTGAAGGTGATGAGGGTCGACCTTAAAGTACCTCCATTCCCAGATCTACTCACCAGATAGAGACACTAGGACAACTCTAGGTGCCTATAAAGACACAGAGGCTTGGTTTATGAGGACTATTTCATCCAATATTATACATAGATGATTACAGCAATCTCAGTATATGGGTCCACTCCAGCAATAGGAAGCCAACAATATCATTGGCTGTGATCAGAATACAGAATAATGAGGGTATTGGGTTATATATTAGATCTGTCATAAGCTTATACTATGGTGACCAAGATGTGAGCCAGTTCATTCTTGGTGACTCGAAGAAGAGGCTAACGAGTTAGCAATAATGGGCAAAGAATTTGATCCTCGGAGCCCAGTTAGATGGGAAAGGGAAAATTTATTTTTAAAAACATAACTCACCTGGTTCCGAACATTAAATAAACACAGTATTTGGGGAAACATCGGTCCTGGATGGCCTTGTAAACATTAACATGACCGTATTGGCCCTGGTAAATTGTGGTGGGGGCCCCCATCTTGTGCTGAAAAAGTGGAAGTAATTGTGAGTTCCAGAGAATATGAATACAGTATTCTAAAAATTTCTAAAAGTATAGAAGCAAAGTCAGAGCAGGAGACTATAAAAACTATTTGTTATGCCAGTAACCAGATAACATACCAGTAATTGTCAAAAGTTTTCAGAAAACCATGACTTCACTGATGTAGAAACTGGCTGGCCATCAATCAGTGAGAAAGAACCAACAGAAACTTAAATAGCTATTCCAATGAAACTAAATGACAATGAAACTTCAAAGAGAAACACAGTAAAACATTTCAATATTTTAGTCAAAAAACTCACAAAGTTGGAGGCAATGTTAAATTTTAAACTAAAACCCTTTTTGTTGTTTATGTTTATTTTTTAACAGGAGAGGATTATAAGTTTAAAATTTCAGTTCACAGTCCACCATTTCCAAGAAGTCAAGACAGGAATTCAACAGAGATAATAAATTGTCTATAAGTCTGCTTGTTTTCATCTCATCTCCAACTCCAGCTCTACATGTACACAGTCCAAGACCTAAACAATAACAACAACAAAAATGGGCCACACAAATAGATGTGAACTTTCTACATTAATTAACATATCATGAATACAATCCTTCCATAGACATGCCCATAGACCAACCTGATCCTGGCAAACCATCATTGAGACTCTCTTCCCAAGCATAAAATAGAAATGTTTTACTTAATCAATATTCCCTGAAAAACATGAAAGATACTGTTTTCCAGATGGTGTTTTCACCAATGAAATAGTAATTGGGTTATCAAATAAGTAAATAGCTACATTCATTAAAAGGAAGTGGAATTATGTTTGTGTGGTTCTCTTCTTGAGTTTGTTGTGAGAAGATTAATTACTATAAAACTTACAGATCCATATGAAACCCAAGAAAAGGAAAACCAAAGTGTGGATATTCCAGTCCTACTCAGAAGGAGGAAAAAATAATCACAGCAGTTAAAGGGAGGGAGGGATCTGGGAGGGAGAGAGCAGAGGGAGGGAAAAAGGTGGGCAGAATCAGGTGTGGGAGGAGACAAGGGTCGGGAAATTGAACAGAGGTGTGTAGAAGTCGAGGATGGAGAACCAGGGATAGCCACTAGAATGTCCCAGATGTCAGGAACCCAAGAGGTTCCCAGGGTCCAACAGGGATAGCATTAGCTAAAATACCCAACAAAGATGAGAGAGAACCTGTAGAGAACATATTGAGTAGATAGGCACTGCCACTGGTTGAGGGATGGGGCCAAGCACCCATCTCCAAAATATTAATTCAGATTTGTTAAGGAAAATACATGGACAAAGAGTAGAGCAGAGACTGAAGGAAAGGCCATCCAGAGACTGACCCACCTAGGAATCCATTCCATCTGCAGATACCCAGCCCATACTATTGCTGATGCCAAGAGGTGCTTGCTGACAGAAGCCTGGTACAGCTATCCCCAGAGAGGCTGTTCCAGAGTCTGATCAATACAGATGTGGATGCATGCAGCCCACAATCATAATAAGAACAGGGATCCCCATGGATGAGTTAGGGAAAGGACTGAAGGAGATAATGGGGTTAGCAACCCCACAGGAAGAACAACAATATCAACCAACCATATCCCCCAAAGGTCCCAGGAACTAAACCACCAAGCAAAGAGGGATCCATGACTTCAGCTGCATATGTAGCAGAAGATTACATTATCTGATATCAGTGGGAGGGGAGCCCCTTGGTCCTGTGGAGGCTTGATGACCCAGGGTAGGGGAATACTAGGGCTCTGAGGCAGGAGGGAGTGTGTCGGGGTCAGGGGCATCCACATAGAAGCAGGGAGTTGGGTAGGGGATTGGGAGTTTAGCTGGGAAGGGGATAACATTTGAAATGTAAATAAAAAATAATCAATAAAATAAAGTAAATCCAAAAAAGTGGTGTACAAATAAACATTTAATACTGTCCACAAAATATTTTTGATATATTGATATCCTTATAAATATAATATACTACTCAGAAATGTATTCTGAATTATTTTTCTTTAATTTTCCTTCTTCAAAATTGGAACAGGTATATGGGGACATTTTTAAGCTTCACTAGAAGTTAGAATGAGGTGGTCTAAATGTTTGTTCATACTTCATTATTAACTAATAACCACTTATCTTAGAACTTGAACAAATATGTTCAAAGTGTTTGTAAAACTTTTTGAGAATAAAGTTTTATAAGCATGTCAGAAATTTTCTATTGGGCGTCCTCTTCATTCCATATCTACTTTCTATGTTACAGAAGTCCCTAGTTTTCTGAGTCTTGACAGGAAGTAAAATTTATTTCAATTAATAAGGTATTCGTAGAATTCTTGTGTGCCCGTTCCTTCTGACAGACTGGATTTATGGGATTAATTTAGATTTATCAAAGGTAAGAAGTTCTTCAAGACAGTTTGAACTAACAGCACAATGAATTTGGCCTTTTGGAGACTTCGATATAGAATTCTAATAGATGGAGGGCGTAAAGATTTTTAAATAGTATCATTCAATTTCTAGTACTTTTGCTGTTGTCAGATTATGTTTTCACCAATGAAAATAGTTACTTTGGAAAGAATTCATCTTATGACACCTCTCTGTTCTCTTGTAAATTTAGAAGATTATGCATACCCTTACATACATGTATGAGATCCTTGATATGAACTAAGCATTAAAATTATTGCAATTTATGTAAATTTAAAAGCTCCAGATCACAATAGTTGCTGATCAAGAATCTGATAAATAAGTGCATTGAGTAGGAACATTATGCCTGAGGAAAACAAGAATGCCATGGGTACTTTTTTTTTTTTTGTTTCCTAATGCATGTAACTATCACACAAACATCATTATCCTTTACTTAGCTTAGTACATCTCAGTTTTCTTTCAGGATGATTCCTCTGGGAAACTGCCCTCAGGCTGATGGTATGGGTAGATGCTCATTTGAGAGGCTTAGATGAGCTCCATCAATGATTCTAATCTCCAGTCCATGTGAGAGAGCTGTCTTGGCCATCCTGCCCAGCATTGCTTCATAGTCATCCAAGCAAAAACTGTCATCTGATTCTGTCAAGTCACAAAATCGTGACTAACAGTAAAGGACAATGATGTCTATGTTCTTAGATTGCTTTGCTGTATAGTGATAGATACATAAAAGCACTGACATCTCAGAAAACAGAAGGAGTTAGTACATTTTTGCAGGAGAATGTATTAGGAAGATCCATTAACTAGAAAAATATCTCTAACAGCTAAAATGTAAATACTGACTCAAAGGGTATAAAATCAGAATAGAAACCTGTTCTTATGCTAAAACTGAAAGGAAGGAAGCAAATTATCATATTTCCACACACAAAGACATAGTCAATTCTCATAGAAGTAACCACATTCCTCTTTTCCCTCAAAACAAAGGAACATGCACTGTTGGTTTATAAATGGATCCATACATTCAAAGTCCTATTGGATTTACTTTAAAAAGTATAAAACATATTAAAAGTTAGATGTTTTTTAAAATACTGCTGTGTGTGAGAGATTGTGTGTGTCTTTGATATTAAGCAAAAAGGAAAGTTCAGTCTCTAAATAGTTTTCCACATCCTAAAATTCTTGCAGTTTGTTGCTATGGTGTCTTTCATTCCCACAGACAAAATGTACCTCTAGGAAACATGATAATGCTTCCATTCTCTTGGAATTAATCAATTGAAGTGATCAGTTATGAATAAATATCTCTTCTGTTTCCAAGACTACTTTATATTTTGAAATTTTCATTTCTACCTTAAGCATTGGTTTCATTGAGTACGAAAAACATTGTCAAGAGTTTTAATATTTTTTGAGCGTCTACTACGTGCTGGCTTTGAACTAACTCTCAGTATAGTTCATGCAGTTTGGGAACTTGTTATTCTTCTGTACTGATGTCCCAACTAGATGGGACTGCAAGATTAAGCTACAAGGATTACTGCTGCTATTTTATAATGTTATTTTCTATTATAATCTACCACCATTCATATATGATTTCAAAAACTTCATTCCTCAGTTCCAGGAATAACCTTCTTTGGTTTTTATGGAACAATAACCCATAATTTTATAATAATTAGAATAAATTATTATACTTGGTGGAGTATCTCTTAGATAGGCACAAGAAGACCCAAATGTTCTTAACAATCTGTTCTTAAAAGTGAATGCAAGCAGCATTATATTTCCAGAGAGAAGCTGGTCCTCTGAGAACAACAGACCAAGAGGTTCTAAGAGGAAAAGCAAACATCTGTGTTTGTTAACAAATAGACCACAAATGAACCGACTTTCTATTACTGTGGTTCAGATCTATCATTCTGACATATGTAGAAGAAGTATAATATTATTTGTGATTTGAAGTAGATACAACTTTTAATAGTACCTTGCAATACCTAACAAATGATATCCAACAGGACATCCACCCACTCCATAAAGATTTTAGGCCAACCATTTCTAGTGACATATTTTGTAATATGCCCAATTAAATCAGTAAGATCACTGTAACTTGAGAAATTTGTTACTCAATTAGATTAGATTTTGGCAAAATTTCATCCCAGAGATTAAATGACTGAATGCCATCAGTGGTGCTAGGTGAAGTATATGCTGTCATCATTGAAAATGCAGCGTCCTTTTTAGCAAGTATTTTTTTATCATAGCAAGCCAATTCTCTTCTGCTTTCATGAGAAAAAAAAAAATCCACAATTCAAGTTACTTCCTAGAGTTGTTAATCAATATAAGGAGACATGCCATGAAGGTATTTCAAACTATCAAAAGATATTTTGCCAGTCAATTATGCCTTGGGCTGTGATATTATCACCTTGGAAAGAGGAAGTTCTTATTATTGGAGTACGTATTTCAACCCTACCTCTCTGGTCCTTTGGGAACAGAAGCTAGTAATACGGCAAGGTCATTTGTCTACCTTATTATGGAGTCTGTCCTTTAAACTAAATGGCCTTCAGCATGCATTCAGCAAAGAACAAAAATGCCTTTATACTTCATTCCCTTTCAGAGATATTCCTCCCTATAACCTCTTTCTCAATTCCTTCTAACAGACTTTCCATTCCTATTTTTCAGATTCCCAACCATCTGGACAGATTACCAACAGCTATTCACTTCTCACTGTCTTTCTATGTCTACTTGTGTCTTAGTCCATCCAAAGAAAACAACAAAAGAAACTGCTTGCGGGTATATCTAGTAGAATGTCACACTCACTACAGACAACTTGAGTGATCATTTTTTAATATTATTATTTACTTTACATCGGATCACAGCTTCCCCTTTCTTCTCTCCTCTCATCCCAGTCCCCATCTCTCCCCTCACCCCCTTCCCAACCTTCTCCTCAGAGAAGAAGAGGCCTCCCATGGATATCAATCGGCCTGGTGTATCCAGTTGCAATAAAAGTAGGCACATCTTCTAAAAAGGCATCTCAGTTCAGGGAAAAGGATCCCAAGGTAGCAAATGTAGTCAGAGACAGTCCTAGCTTCTACTTTAGGAGTCTTACATGAAGACCCAGTTGCACAACTGTTGAATATGTGCAGAGGGCCTAGGTTGATCCCAATGAATGCTCCTCTGGTTGTCAGTTCAGTCTCTTTGAACCTTTATGGGCCCAGGTTAGTCATTTTGTAGATTTTCTTCGTTACCCCTCTGGTTCCTTCAATTCTTCTCCTGCTCTTTCACAGGATTCTCCAAGCTTCACTTAATGTTTGTCTGTGGGTCCCTGAATCAGTTTCCACTAGTTTCTGGGTGAAGTTTCTCTGAGGACAGTTATCCTAGGCTATTATCTGTAAATATAGCAGAATATTTTAATAGTGTCTGGTAGGCTCCTTCTCATGGCTTGGGTCTCAAGCTGGTCCAGTCAGTGGTTGGCCAGTCCCTCAAATCCTTTTATAGCTGCACATCTTGTAGGCAAGACAAATTGTGAGTCTAAGGTTTTGTGGCTGGCTGGATGTCTCAGTCCCTTCATTGCAAGTCTTGGCCATCTCCTGTAACCAAGTGATTTTACGTGTAGAATTGCAAATCTCTAACTATTAGCTGTTAGGCTATCTAAGCATATTAACCATCAAACATGTAGAAAACAGTAAAATACGTTTTCTTTTTCTGTAAAGTCAGTCTATAAATCATAAGAATTCCCCATTAATCCAGATGTGCAGGCCCAAAAAGATGGGGCAACACAGAAAGAACTGGCTTCAAATAAGTGAGCTATATTTGCTTGTCCAATTTCTCTGTGCCTTTGAAAATTTCCTGAGCCAAGTTTCCTATCTGCTCTGTCCATTTGATATATTACCTTCACTCACACTCAGAGTTCAGCCTGAGAGATCAGAAATCTCTAGTTTATGATAGAAAGCTCATCTTCATGTTACCTATATGTGCAAAGAGCATCAAATCCTTACCAGTGTCAGGCAGCAAGTCAGAAACTGTTTCTCAAACAGAAAATGGTTATCTGACAAATAAAGTATCAGTTCAGTTTCCTGCAAAATTGTTGAGGTTGTACTGCAGTCCTTCTACAGGCTGATAGATTCTCCTGAGAATATTGTCATTTGCTCTGGAAAACTCAAGTGTCATTAGATCAGCTGGACTATAAGTCCCAAGGGAACACCACACTGTACTGAAGCTTAGACTCATTCCAGGTACTTTATTTCTTCTGGGAGATCAAGCATAGAAGCAATTAGAGTACAGATTAAAGTAAGATGCAAAGTGAACTATACTTCTTTTCAGATTCCCAAAGTATCAACCAAATGTTTCTTCCTTAGGGTTTGGAGGAAAGCTGGTTGTTAGTGACCATACATTTCACTCTAAAGTGTGAACATTCTGCTCCAGAGCTCTGGGCCCTCCGGAATTTCATAGGAATGTTAGTTAAGCCTGAAGCTTCATGAAGTTTATCTTTGACTCTTGGACCCACATTACTGGGCCTCTAAAGTGTCTACTACTTTCATTTCACTCAATGCACTGTGAATAATATCATCCGTTTAGACATCGAGGTTGATTACATGAGCAGTGTAATATTCTTCAAAGTTTCCAGGGGATCAAGATCTCTAGAGACTGCAATTACAGCAGGACAATGAGCATAACTAGGCTGTACACCTGTGCAAATACTTTCTTGGTTTGACAGAAACAAACAAATAAACAACAACAAAAAAAAACAAAAACAAATAAAAATAAAGAACCTCAAACTTTGGTGGTTCATGTACTTTCTGATGAACATCCACAAATCAAATCTGAATCTAAATCATAACTGTAGGAGTCAAGTAAATTATTGTCTAAAGTCTGTTAAACCGTGTGTGTGTGTGTGTGTGTGTGTGTGTGTGTGTGTTGGAGGGAGGGTGGGGATTAAGAGATGGATCAGCAATAGGAAGAGTACTCAGTGCTCTTTCAGAGTACCCAAGTCAGTTCCCAATACCTCCATCAGGTGTCTCCCAGTCACTTGGAATCCAGCTCTTGGAATGTAATGCCCTTTTGTGGGGGTTGGGGACCAGACAGGCCTGCATACTTACATGCACAAATATAAACACATTATGTAAACAAAATAAAAATTAAAGTCTTTCAAAAAAGATTAAAAATGATATAGTTAGATTAAGTGAATGTGTGATACGTACACTAAGCTGCATTTTTACTTCTCTCAGTCTCTCTCTGTCTCTTCTCTGTCTCTCTGTCTCTCTGTCTCTGTCTCTGTCTCTGTCTCTGTCTCTCTCTCTCTCTCTCTCTCTCTCTCTCTCTCTCTCTCTTGTGTGTGTGTGTGTGTGTGTGTGTGTGTGTGGTGTTTTGAAATACAACCTCAGACCTTTAACAATCTTTTTGAAAAAAAAACAGAAACTTCAAATTCCCTTGAGGATGTAATACTGCTTATGGTTTAGCAGCAGAATAGGCACTCTGTACATTGAATAAGTGGGGAGACACATTCAGCCTTAATATTGCTTGAGATTTTTGAGGACCCAGTATTATGCTGGTAAGAAATTAGGAGAAAAGTATCTGATAGAAACGATGATAGTGGAGTCCCACTTCAAGAAATTTCAGAGGTGAGAGAAGACTCTATGTGAAGCTGGAATGGGCTAGAGACTACTCTTGGTACATTACGGGAAAATTCTCTTTTGGTTCAGAATTTGAGTGGAGCTGTTTACAGAAATAACAGACAAACTTATTCAGTGGAGAGAATTTCTAGGTAAGATGGCATTCAGACCATGGCATAGCAATTGTCTGCCATGTCTAGAGTGAGAGAGAACAAAAAGGGAAGCAGAAAAAATATTAGACATTTGCAGTTTGAGGGAGAAAGGCAAGCGATGTCAATTTGAAAGCAGAAGTAACTATTGGAGATCAACTGTCTAAAATGAGAAATCTTGTATTTTGAAGTTGGAAAACAGGAAAGGTGTAAAGCCCATTCAACGTTACCACCTTATAGACCACCGTATAGATCACAGGCATAGTCTAGGTCACAGTGAACCAAAACTTGAGTATATGAATTGATGCCTGCATTCTATTACATTTATCATAATTGTTAGACATTCTGGGATTCTCAGACTGAACAGCCATTACTTTAAATTCATCAAGAATCCCTTCTGGCAAGCATCATATTCATCTAAAATTCAATCACAGGAACTGCAAGTCAGACCTGACTACAGCCCATCAACACTCTTCAGAGCCTGCCCAGCTTTCCCCAATAGCATCTTCTCCTCTCATCACCATATCCTGGTCCACAAACCCAGAAGAAACCCCCTTTTCTACCAAAGACCATATCACCAAAACCTAAGGGCCATATGCCACTCGGGTCAGAGATCAGAAAACAGAAACCAAGGGAAAATACTCAACATAAGAAATCAGTACCAAAAATATAATTACTCTGAAGCTAACTGCCTAGAGGCCAGCATAAAACACAATCAACAACAGCCAGGGAAATATGTCACCACCAGAGCCTTGGTATCCTGCTACAGCATGCACTGAATATTCAAACACAGCCGAAGCACAAGAATGTAACCTTAAAATCAACTTTATGAAGATTATAAATATCCTTAAAGAGGAAATGAATAAATCCCTGAAAGAAATCTAGGAAAACACAAACAATGGAAGGAGAAAAATAAACCCATTTTTAAAAAGCTAAGAAAACAAACAGATGAAAGAAATGAATAAAACTGTTCAAGACATGAAAATGGAAATTTAAACAATTAAAAAAAAAAAAAACCATAAACTGGAGATGGAAAATTTAGGTGAGTGAACAGGAACAACAGACGGAAGCTTTACCAACAGAATACAAGAGACAGAAGAAAGACTCTCAGGTGTAGAAGATAAAAAAAACAAAACATTGATACATTGGTCAAAGAAAATGTTAAAATCTAAAACGGTCTATATAAAAAACATCCAGGTAATCTGAGAAACTATGAAAAGAACAAATCTAAGAATGATAGTGATAGAAAAAGGAAAAGAATCCCAGCTCAAAGACTGAGAAAATATTTTTTAAAAACCAAATAATATTTTTTTTCTTAGTCTTAAGAAGGGCATGTCTACAAAAATAGAAGAAACTTAAAGAAAACCAATTAGATTGGACTAGAAAAGAAAGTCTAGCTCCCACATATGGACACTAGACATATATAACAAAGAAAGATTATTAAAAGCTTCAAGGGTAAAAGACCAAGTAATCTCTAAAGGAAGACCTATTCGAAGAATGCACTACTTCTCCACATAGAATCTAAAAGCCAGAAAGGCCTGGACAGATGTGAGGTAGACTCTAAGAGAATACAGATGCCAGCCCAGACTACAATACCCAGCAAAGTTTTTAATTACCACAGATACAAAAAGCAAGGCATTCCATGACAAAGTCAAATTTAAACAATACCTATTCTCAAACCAAGCCCTACAGAAGGTACAAAAATGAAAAACTGCTACACAAGAAGGTTAACTATACCCTGAAAACTCAAGCAATAAATAATCTCACAATAGTACAACCAAAATAAGGGACACACACACACACACTATCATCACCACCAATAAGAAAATAACAGGAATTAACAACTATTGAAAATTAATATTTCTCAATATCAGTGGATTCAATTCTTCAATATAAAGATACAGGCTAATAGAATGGATGCAAAAACAGGATCTATCCTTCTTCTGCATACAAAATACACACCTCAACATCAAACATAGCCATTGACTTAGAGTTAAGAGTTGGAAACAGAATTTTCAATCAAATGGACACAAAGAAGAAAATTGGTGTAGACATTTTCATATCCAACAAAACAGAACTTCCAATCAAAAATAATCAAAAGTGATGGGGAGGGAACTTAATACTTATCAAAGGAAAAATCCACCAAGATGACATCTCATTTCTGAACATTTATGCTCCAAATGCATTGGGTACCCACATTCGTAAAAGAAACATGACTAACTCCACCCACAACTACTAATAGTAGAGAGACTACAATATCTCATCCACACTAATGGAATCTCATCCAGACAAAAAAACTAAGCAGAGAAATAAATGATACTAATGAATGTTATGACTCAAATGGATCTAACAGATATCTATAGAACATTTCACCCAAACACAAAATAATATACCTTCTTCTCATCCCCTTATGAAACTTTCTCCCAAAATTGACCCCATATTCAGCCACAAAGCAAGTCTCAAAAATATAAGAAAAGTAGAAATAACCCCCTGCATCCTGTTAGATCACCTCACATTAAAGCTGGATTTCAACAACAGAAACAAAAGAAAGCCTACAAACTCATGGAAAGAGAACAACTTCTACTTTATAACTACTAGATCAATGCAAAAATAAAGAAAGATTTTAAAGACTTTCTAGAATTCAATGAAAATGTAGGGGCAGTTTACTCCAACTTAGGTGTCACAATGAGAGCAGTGCTAAGAGAAAAGTTCATAGTTATAGAACACAAAGCTACCTCTTAAATGACTCTGTAAGCCATGGCAACAAGGGCATAGAGAAGGAACACAAGGCCAAGCATCGCTTTTCACTGATACGTAACGCAAGTACTTAGACTTATTTTAGTGGGATTTCTTATAATCTACATTGAAAAGTTTCGCTTTAAAATGAATAGATATATTCTAAAATGATGATTTCTTTGTGTTTAATGTCATATACAAAATGATTAAAATAATCTTCACAATGACATAATGGGTTACATTTTTTCCAGGGGAGGAGTTGGAGATAGAATTCCTAAAAATTTATGCTCTTAAAACTTTTATTGTTTATATAAACCAATAAAACATATAGAACATGTTTGAGTGAATCAGTTTGGTTAAAATGCATATAATTTGATTGCTTGATAAGTCAGAAAAATAAATGACCAAGAAAATAAAAGTCAGGAAAATATACATTATCCACAGAATAAACAGGATGGTAGGGGTTGTTTCAGAGCCTGAAAGCCTTAGACAGCTAAAAAATTGAGGCCAAGATAGCAAGCAGTATGAGTAATTTTCAATAAGGTGATATAATGTTAATATGTCTTAGATGTAGTTTTTTTATATTCATTACATTTCAATGATGTGCATTGATGAAATATTTTTGTTTATTGGCTGTCTTACTATACAATTAGATGATATCAGTTAAATAGAGAGACAGTGTATATATTTTCTCTACATTATTGATTGAAAAAAAAGCCACTGAGATTTTTCCTTAAATATATTTTTCAAAATGATGATTGACCAGAACATTTTAAAAGAACTTCCTGTCTACAGTATTTTCCTTTACAAATATTATTGATTTAGGGCCTTGCAAGAGAACTCAGTCAATGAAGCATATACCTTGCAAGCCCAAGCATAAGGACTTGAGTTTGATTTCCATAACTTACTCAAAAGTTGGATTCCAAGAACTCACAAAAAAAGACTTAGTGTAGGACCAAAGAATTGTAATCTTCGTCTCTGATGGGGGAAAAAGAGATTCCTTAGAGCAATGGTTCTGAATCTGTGGATTGTGACCCAAAGGGGTCACACATCATGTTTACATTATACTTCAGAAAAGTAGCAAAATTGCAGTTGTGAACTAGCAATGAAATAATTTTATGGTTGTGAGTTACCACAACATGAGTTATTAATGATTCATGGCATTAGAAAGGTTGAGAACCACTGCCCTCGAGGCTTGCTGTCCAAACAAATCATCCCTACTTGGCAACTTCCAGGACAGAGAGAGACCATCAAATAATCAGTGGATGATGCCATATGAATAACTTTTATCATTATTCTCTTTCTTCATGTACATACTTATGTACCCACATCTGCCAGTACATGTTCAACTATGCACACATGAACATTCATACAGAAAATTAGTGATTCAATATGAAAAATGAACATGTATTAACTCATGGTTTGATATATATAAAAGTGATCTGATAAATTCCACTCTCAGTACTTTATTTTTGTTTTAACAATAGGAGGTAAATATTTTAACAAGAAAAGATTGGTCAGACACTAACTTAATTGCCTTCTTTGGATATTGTCTCTCAACTAAGGAAGAACTTCACTAAAATGATAGTATTCTCTGTTGTAGAAAACAGCATCCTACAATGAATTAAATTATGTTATCACCAATAACAATTTTTGAACATTTTTACTTTTAAAGAAGAAAAGTCCCAACTTTGACATGTCATCTTCTTTATATATATATATTAGATATTTTCTTTATTTACATTTGAAATGTTATTTCCTTTTCTTTTTCACAGAAACTCCCATCCCATCTCATCTCCTCCTGTTGTATGAGGGTATTCCCCCACCACCCAATCCTGCCTTCCCACCTTGGCATTCCCCTACATGGGGGCATTGAGCCTTCACAGGACCAAGGACCTCTCCTGCCATTGATGCCTGACAAGGCCATCCTCTGCTACATATGTGGCTGGAGCCATGAGTCCCTTCATCCCTGGAAGCTCTGGGTTGTCTTGTTGATATTGTTGTTCTTCCTATGGGATTGCAAACCCCAAATACAGAGGAGGATGCTCACAGCTAACCATTGGTATGAGCATGGGGTCCCCAACAGAGGAGTTAGAGAAAAAACTGAAGAAGGCTGAAGGGATTTGACATGCCATATTAAATAAAATTTTCAGTGTAGATTATGTGTAAGTAAAACAATTTCTTAGACACCAGATTAAAGCTAGAATATAATGTGGTGAAGACATTCATAACGAAATCACAATCATTTGTAGCTAAAACACAATCAAGTTCAACATAGAACAGTGTGATGGTTAATCTCACTGGTCAACTTGATGACATCTAGAATCACATAGGAGATAAGCAAACGCACATATAAAAGATTATGTAGATGAGGTTAGCCTGTGACCATACCTCTGAGATATTATTTTGGTAAGGGTAATTGATGTTATAATATTCAACCTAAAGGTAGAAATCTATATTGTCAGAGTTGAGAACTTGAATTGCATAAAAAGGAAAGATAGCTGAGAAAGAACATTAATCTTTCTTAGCTTTCTGACTTTGCATACAATGCAATGCTTCCTTGATTGACTGTACTCTGGAACTGTGAGCAAAAACACCCCACTTTTCTCTTAAGCTTCTGGATCAGGGATTTTATCACACCAAAAAAAATTACCTCAGACAGACAGGATATGCATGATCAGAAAGTCTATCTGCACACTATACACTCTTAATTTTCTATGAAGCCAAAGTTTGTATAGTCAATGTCTAGTTTTTTTATCCTGCGTTATCATTGTTTTTAAGCTCATTAATTTTAGACTTCAGCTCAGTTCTACTTGAAAGTGTTTTTCAATAAAGTGCTCTAAAAAAGTAGTGTGCTTGTCTGTGAAACATGGTGGGGCTGAGGTGGGATTTTGTCCTTAGACAATATATACAAAAAGTATATTGTACATGAATATTTGAAATGATGGGATTTGTGTTATTTACTTAAAATGCAGGTAAAGTAGAAGCTAAAATAATGTTTATTATGTTGACATCAGAAATATCTTAAGGAAATTTTATGAAATTGGCAATATTCCATTGTTTTATCTGTATTCTGGTAACTATTCAGTTCTGAGAAAATTTATTTGCATGTATTTGTGTATATTTAATTTCATGAAGATTTTTTAAAAGGTAGAACATGGAACTTAAAATGATAACCAATTTTGGCATTTGTTGAAATTGTATCACAGATTATGTGGGGTTTCATACTCTTAAAGATTTGATGTATATACTTAGTGATATAAATTTTCTATTTCCTTGCCTTCATTTTATCCGAAAGATTTTTAATATATTGTATTTTTATTTGGATTCAGTTTTAGAATTTTTCATTTTCCTTTCTGATAGTTTCCCTGGTCCTATTATCACCTGAGTATTGCTTAGTTCTCATGAGTTTGTGTACAGTATGCAGTTTATATTTTATACATTGAGTCTTATTAATTAGCATTTGAGAGCATGTTATTTCAATTTTACTTCATGTTTGAGACTTGCTTTGTGCCGTACTATTTGACTAAGTTTGGAGAAAGCTCCACTGTGTACTGAAAACAATATGTATTCTTTAATGTTTGGGTGGAAATTTCTGTAGATACTTGTTAGGTCCATTTGATTTATGCTCTCATTTAATTTCATAGTTCGGCTGTGGATTACTCCTCTAGATGTCCTGTTTACAGTGAGAATCAGGCATTGAAGTCACCAACAATCTCTATATTAGCATGAATCTAAGGTTTAGATTAAAGGTATATATTTTGTAAAAGTTAGATGCCTTTGTGTTTGGTGCAATATATTTTAGTATTACAAAATTCTTTGAATGAATTTTTCTTTTAAAAATTATGAGATGCCCTTCCTATTTCTTCTGACCAGGTTTGGATTGAAGTCTTCTTATCAGATATTAAGACTATGGCATTAGGGAGCCAAGGAAATCCTGAGTTAATGAGTATTATTTACATGGATCTACCGTGTCAGAGACTCCAAGGTCTCTACCCTCAGAGAAATGGTGATGGCTGACCAGAGTTAGGCTCAGTAGGATAACAAAGTTTTCCTCAGGTGCCAATTCTAAGTCTTCATGTAGAATCGATCAGTGTGTATAGAGACTAGCAGCTGCTGACTTCTCCTCCTGGAAGTTGACAGCCCAAGATTATTGCCTTCAGAGATCTCTTCTTTTTTTTTTTTTTTTTCCTTTTTTTAAAAATTTTTTTAGATTTATTTAATTATTTAAATCAAATCGTAATTTTACTTATTCACACAGGGGTTATAAACACAAAAAGGCAGGATGTTGGGGAGGGAATGACACTGGAGCATAGGTGTTCAAGTGAGTACAGATATCTTTCAGAACAGGGTATCAGCTGGGTGAAGGTTCAGGGGACAGGTCACTATGACTCTGCCTATGATTCAATTGTCCTTATCTAAGTTGGTACTGTCCGCCGAGGCTGCCTATTTACAAGTCTATGACTACTCAGACTGATAAATTTCCACAGAAGCTGCCTGTTTACAATAGCTTATAGCCTTCTTTTTTGTTTGTTTGTTGTTTTGTTTTTCGAGACAGGGTTTCTCTGTATAGCCCTGGCTATCCTGGAACTCACTCTGTAGACCAGGCTGGCCTCGAACTCAGAAATCCGCCTGCTCTGCCTCCCAAGTGCTGGGATTAAAGGCGTGCTCCACCACTGCCGGCTATGCTTATAGCCTTCTGTTTCAGTGTTTTTCCACAGAGACCCCAAGACTTTGTGTTAGCATGTATGTATGTCAGGCCTATTGCTGATTTTAGGCATATGGCTGATTTTAGGCCTTCAGTGTATACACAGGGCTGCTCCTGACATCTCCTCCCTTCTGTAAATATAGAAGGGCCTTGGCAATTCTAATCTTGTGAAGGCTGGGATAGAGGCCTGACCTCCAATAATTGAAGGGGACCTTGTAATGGCTCCGGCACTCCTGTTGTTGTCTAGTGAGGCATGAGGACCATACCCATCCCAAATGTCTTTTTCCCTTCAGAGATCTCTTACAGCTACTAGCTAACTCTTGCCTTTGTGATATAACTGATACATACATACATGCATGCACACAGACAACAGACAGACACATACATAGCCATACTGAGGATCCACTATTTTACTGAAAAAGGATGGTATTTATTGTTGTTGATGAGATGTGTTTCTTGGAGTTAGCCAAAAAATTCCATTGTGTTTTAAATTGGGAATTGAGACCAGTAGTATTTGGAGTTTTTTTTTTTTAAGTTTTATATTAATTTCTGTCATTATGTTGAAGTGACGATTTTTATGATATTGCTTTTGACTACCTGTTTCAATATTATTTGTTTGTTTTCTGTGGCCTTTTGAGTATGTTTATTCTTCATTCTTGAATTAAATAGTCCTTCTAATAGTGTGTGTGTGTTACCATGGATCAAATCTAGGTTTTTATGCAAACTAGGTGAATATTCAACAACAAAATATTCTTTGTTTTGTTTATTTTTCTTTCTTATTGACCTATTAATAAAAAATATAAGTGTGGCCAATACATTAGAAGTACTGCTTCTGTATGTTTTGAGAATTATAAACACTCAAAGATTGAAACAAAAAAAAATCCATTTTAAAAGCTAGTAACAAGTCAAATCCATTCAAGTTTCTTCTCTGTTGTTGTAGTGGGAATATTTTATTCACTTCTCTTTTTGGGTATTTCAGAAACCATGAGGAGAGTGAGACTGATTTTTTCATACATGTATAGAAGACAAACCCAGGCAAAAGATTTAAGGCTACCTGGTTACAACATGAGGAATAAGTCCCTAGCTCTGTGCTCCATGCAGCCTGGGGGTGGAGTGGGGACTAATAACTTAGTCTGAAAGATCTAGAAACTTAAGTGTATTAAGACTCATTCAAATAGCCTCATCTTGAGAAACCTCTAATGAAGTCTTCTGCACATAGAACATATTTCTGAGAAGACAATACCAAAAATCAAGTAGAAAATGATACTTAAACTTAGGCCAGAATTTAGAAAAAAAATGACACATTAAAAACTTAAGGATCAGTATTAGGAAGTTTGGCCAGAGAAAAGAAAGGAAGAATGAATGATGAGGGATGAAAGGGAGGAAGGCAAGAATGGAGGAGGAAAGGAGGGAGTAACAGGAGGGAGAGAGGGAAGGATGGAGGGAAGGAAAGATGGAGGGAGGCAAGAGGGGGAGGGAAGGATGGGGAAGGATGGAGGGAAGACAAAAGGGAGGGAGGGAAGGAAGGAGAAAAGGAGAGATGGAGGGAAGAAGAGATAGAGAAAAGGATTTAGGGAAGGAAGCAGAGAGAGGGTAAGGGATGGAGGGAGGGTAGTAGGGAGTGCCAGAAGGAGGAAGGGAGGGAAGAAAAGAGGGAGAGGAGGAAGGGAAAAGAAGGAAATAAAAGGAAGGAAGGAAATTAACAAGATAATATTTTCTGGTTTTAGCCCTGAACTAAAATAAAGAACTTTTCTTTTTTTTTTTTTTTTTTTAAAGAAAGATAAGGACAATGCATAATACTTGCCTTGTTTCTAAGAGTTTGCAGTAAACAAATACTAAGAGGCCACCACTTCATTTTTAAAGAAAAGATTACAGAGGACACAAGAGGATATATACTTTCTAGAAAATGTGTAATTTGGATGGAAAGGATACAAAGAATGTTGCATATAAAAATTACTATTTCCTTTATATTAATTGAGAACCAGGAAAATAGGTTTTATTCAAGCTGTTATATGGTCCATGCAGCATTTACATGGCTTGCACAGATGCTGAAGCTGAAATAGGTCACCTGATCCATGATACTCATCAGGAAAATTTCACATTTTACAAATAGAAGAGAGAATCTAAGAAAACACTTCAGTCTGTTAAAGAAGATTGAATCCTCATAGATACAAACTACATTTTAATGGAAAAATAATTAGTATTTTTCTTTTTTATTGGATATTTTATTTATTTACATTTCAGATGTCATCCCTTTTCCCCATTTCCCCTCTCTAGAAACCAACTATTCCATCCCACCTCATCCTTTTTGCTTTTATACCATTTTAATGATATGCAAGTATTAAGGTCAGTTTTAGGTTGAGGAACTAGCAATACAATAGATGCAAATAGTCAAGAACAAGCAAGACAATAAATGCAAAGAGTCAAAGAACAAGCAAAGTAATAAACAAAGTTCCTTGAACACTCCATGATCACTGTTTCTAAGGGTTATCAGGATGACCAAAATATCTGAGCCTACTTCCCTGTCCTAGCCCAAAGTCATTTTCATGTCTGAAGCCTACTTCCTTGTTCCAGCCTAAGATTTAGATCCTGCCTGAAATTACTTCTTTGTTCTAGCCTAAGATTTAGATTCCTGCCTGCAATTACTTCTTTTTTCTAGCCTAATGTCAGAATCTTGCCTGAATCCCACTTCCTTATCCTTGGCCCATGTCAGATTCTTGCCAAGCAGCCCAAAAGCTCTCTGCCTTCCCCTTCTTTATTTCATAAACAAGACTGAGCCTGTCTTAGGTCTTTCTGCTAAGAATGCCTTTCTTACCCATCGTGGAATATGCATTATCAAAAGCAATGCACTTATGTCTTAGGTTGGTAATGCTCTGTCCTTGGCTTGCCAGCCTATTAGATTAATAACTCTGTCTAGGGGTTCATTTTCAGGTTCAAAGCATTCGTTGGCTGCCAACATCTTGATGTTGTCAAAGACAGCTTTAACATGATGGACAGGAATAAAAGTATTCTCAGGACAAAAAGGGCTAGCATGATCAAGCTATAATGCCATTCTTGAAGCTTGACAAAAATAGAAATACTGAACACAGACTAAGGGTAATCTTATCAGCAGTATCTGCAGCATCAATGTTCAGCAGAACAGCATTCTTGAAATTCATAAGCTCACTATGCAAGGTTACATTTTGCAAAAAATGAGTAAGGAGTCACACTGTAATGAGCCCATCTCTGACAAAAATTCATTGCAAGATGAAAAAATAAAATTCAGTTACTTATTAAACAAGGTTTATGACATCTTGCATGTCAGAGAAGAATGTATAAAGGATAGAAAATGAAGTACAGTTATGAACATAATCAATGAATTACCCAAGGCTTCAAGAAAAATTAAAAATCATGTATCAGTAATATTTCACTGGAAATATTCAGTTGAATCTGGAGTGGATTAAATGAAAACATGAAGGAAACAAAAAGTAGACTTCTAGAGTGGATGAAAACTCAAGCTGGACTCAGGCTACTTTTTGGCATTAATGAATGAATGTCCAAGTTAATTGCTTGAGCAGACATCACTTGTATGTATTCAGATTCAAGATATATTGAGGTTGCTTCTATACAGTTAAGTCACATAAAACTTTTATATCTAACATGAAAAGATATTTTCTATGTTCTTAAAATATTTACATATTAAAATTCTTCCAAAAGTCTACATAGAAAATTTCAACAAAATTATAAAAACCAGAAAGAGCCAAAATGTATATTAATCCAGTATGTATACTTAATGCATCCAGATAGATAATGTTGGGAAAAATTTAATGTTTTTCCATGAAGATGTTAGTTAATAAAAATTTCAAAACAACCATTGTAGTATTTATGTAAAAAATTAAAAATATTTCAAAAATACAGTTAAACAGCAAACTCCACTGTCAGGGCATCATCTGTCTCTTTCCAGGCAAGTAGTAAATTCATTCTTCAGTAAATAAGTAAAGATAGAAATAAATTAATTACTAAATCAGAACAGGTATGACTGAAGGGGCACACATACTTTGAGGAAACAAAAGAAGAATAATCAGAGTGAAAGCAAAACCAAAGAAATTAATTAGAAAATAAAAGAGTCGTTAACAAACATTTGAAAACTGATCAATAGGAGAGTATATAGACATTATTTCTTTGAATCTCATATTCTCCTTCAGCAAGTAGCATTCTTACAGTTGTGGAAAGTCCTGTGCTGCAGAGACCATTGGATTTTCTCAGAGTATGAAAGGGAGATCTATAAAGACTTATATGAAAACCACCCTGAAGAAAAGATGTTGGAGACAGGCTCTTTCTCGCGTATATTTTATCATTGGTTGGTAGTTCTCTGTCTGGTATGCACATAGATTATAGGCAGCACATGTTGCATCTACTATATATTCTCTTCAATAGGCCTCACTAGAATAAAGCCACCTACCAGTATGATCTCATCATAACTAACCTTTATCTGCTACAGATGTATTTCCAAATAAGATCAAATCTTGAGATCCCTGAAGGACATGATGGGGGGCACCATCCAGCCCAGTTCACCCTTTTTGTCCCCTGCCACATCTTTTCTTCCCCTTGTTTTTCTGTGTTAGGTCACATACAGTGACATATTTGTATAGTCTTATTATTTTTGTTCCAAAATCTTTCCCTGTATGTCTTCCCCCTTACTGAAGGTTCCAATTTTCACTGATTTCTTTGGACTGTACTCTTGCCAAGCCTTATACCCCTTTTTAAATATGCCCTGGATTTCTAAACTAATGTCTTTAGTTCTTAGTCTGCCTTAAATAGTTGGTTCCTGGTATATCTACCTTATTAGTATATTTATAGAGGATTGGGATACTAGCCATAGTGAATACTTTTTTAAAAAATATTTTGCCATTCAATCTACATTTGCCATATACCAAGAGAAGAAAAAATATATATAGTGAAATGATATATATATATATATATATAATAATAGAAGAGATAGGAGAGAGAGAGAGGAGAGGAGAGAGAGAGAGAGAGAGAAGAAATATGACCAGATCAAGCTTTCCATTAATAAGCTCCACATTAGATGATTTAAACTATAGCAAGTGTTTCTATAAACCAGAAAGTGGAGGATGCAGAGATTGAATTGCATTTTAATATCTTTTGAAGGAAGTCAAAATTCCTTTTGACCTGAAGAAGTATTACAATGAGAGGGCCAAGTAGGGGCTAAGAAGCATGTGGGTGGGAGCCGACACAGGGAGAGAGGTACGTTCCTTATACTTCACAAATTTGATGTGCAGAAAGTTTTTTTGAATCTTGTTTTATCTCTGATACAAATGCTTCAGAATCTGAGATATGCTGCAGTGGCTGGAGGGCTGGGAAATCCTGAGATTGAAAGAAGAGGATATTGGATTATTCTGATTCAGTGGCTGTCGTGAACATGGAGCCTCAGATGCATCAGGGTAAGCACCAGAGTTCAAGTAGAGACAGTCTGTGATGTAGGGTGCAGAGAACAACTTTCCCCGATACCATCCAACAAACCAACACTTAATAAGATGAAAAAGAGAACTGTGCATGAGCAATCCAGACAACCCCCCTAGTGCTTCCTCTTTGAGCTCTTACAACCATTGGCTGAGACAATAGTTGTTAGCAGGATAAATAATCCGATGGAGAATGTGAAAAATCACATTTCTCTAGATATTAGCTGTGATGGCAAATCAAAACCATCACCTGTTTAGGATCCAAATTTCCTTCCCTTTATTTTCTATTGCTTAGACATCTGTACACTGTTTCAAATCTCATGAAAATTTTTTTGCTAATCTATATTTATGTCCTTTATACCTAAACTTTGGGCTAATCAAATCACTTATTCACCAGAATTTGATATTTATTTATGTTTTCAACAAAATTTCTGGTGTAACTTAGATACTGGTCTTTAATCTGCCTTAATCTGGTTTATTGTTGCCCCCAAAGTCTTAGCTTCTTGTCATACTAATGTGTTTTTTATCAAGCTAGTAAGTCAAGCACAGTGATATGCGGAACTTCTCTCTATTAATATTTAAGCTGTGGAGTTCTCCAAGGATACAACAGGAAATGGAACACTTGAAAAATAATCTTGAAGCAGAATTGTGCTCTCATTTTTCAAGTCTTCAGGAGCTATTAAGCTACTCCTAAGTACTGAACTTCCAAAACCTTTCAGATAAAGTGTAAGAAAATCTGCAGGATTCATGCGAATGGACAGAAGTGGGGCAGATGAACTCTGACTAAAGCCAGTAATGTAATGCTTCATCATATTCATGCAACTGGAGACTGTAAGATGTCAGCTAATGCAAGACGGAAATCACATGTCATTAACCTCACAGCAAAAAGCTCCGATATGATGAATATTATCAGAACAATATGAAAATTAATTCCTTGACTGCCCCTTGTCAGAGTCTGAGTATGGCATCTCATTTTCCTCCTGTTTTATGTGATGAGGATGCTAAGGTCATGCTGTAGGGCTCAGGCCCAGGATGCGCTGATGTCAATGCTCAGTGTTTCCCTAACCTAATTCATCCTCTTGTCCCACACTGAATATTCCTTTGCAGTCCATAAAAAGTATCAGAATAATAAGAGTTCAAAGGAGACAGAATTAATCTAAGGGCAGATTACTAAAACTATCAAAGCTACACTATGTAAAGGTGGGCTTTTAATCAGAGGTTCAAGATTAAAATTAGTACAGATATCTAGAGTAGGTGACAAAATCCTGGAAGTCTAGAACTAAGGACGTAGAATGCTTTGCTTTCAAAAATGTGTAGTTTATAATACAATGATACTCTTTGCCAATTGGGTGAAATCTCACTGAATTGTGCTACTGCTTTTAAGCTGAAAATAGGCTGCGAAGAGCTTCAACCGTCTTGATTTTGTTGAGCTGGCCAGGCACCTCTAAGCAGCAGCCACGGTGAATATGAGCCCCACCATCTGCATCCTCCCAGACCAGTATCTGCTTATGGAGTCTTTGCCAGGCACCTGTCTTTCTTACTGAACTCTAGATTTGCTTTGTCCAGGGCTTTCCTTTGGTGTTTTTGTTCCTTACTCAAGATGAGTGGCTCTCTTTAGACCCTTTCAGTCCATTTAAGGGGCATCCAGCTAAATTTCTTATTTCTAGTTTTAGCACTTACTATTATCATTCTTTTTTTTTCCCCACAGTAAAGTTTTGTTGAAAGCCTATATTATATTTCCCCAAACTAGTCAGTATCTTATATCTAACACTGCTGGGGCGATTCCCATGCTAAAGAGTCACTATTTGCCACCTGCCTTTTGAACAGCTAGTCCTAGCTAATACGATGTCATACTTCCTGTCTTTCTAATCACCTGAAATCATCAATTACATGTGATGTTGTTTAAAGTTTTAGGATTGGAATCTATTGCTAAATAAAAAGAAAGGCTGTCTGAGGAATAATTACTTTTGCTAAATTTTTTTATTGGTATAGATGATTTTGTATAATAGAAGGGTGGTTCCGATGTTGGAAATTTATGCAATTTCATTGTAATCTGAAGTAGATTTGGTTTTTGGTCAAGGGATAGTTGGATCTCGGTTGTATAACTGAGTTATGGAACAATGTAGGTTACCAACTTTTGGAAATACCAGAAGTCAACTTAGCTGATAAAAGCTAGAGGTTCAGATATGCAGCTAACCAGGCCGGCTAATATTCACACTGAGCTGTGGTGTGGGTCAGGAATCTGTGAGCAAGAACTATAAAACAAACATAGGCAGGTATGGGGTTTGTCTTTGTGTCAACTTTTCAAAAGATTTCATGTAGATAAATAATGATTTTTTTTTCATCCCTGTTTCCTTTTATAAGCTAGCTCAGGGAGTAGTGTGGATGAGAATTTGTGTGATATAACTAGCTTCCAGAGAACTAGGAAGTAGACTAAATATAGCGTAGTATTTGTGTTATGAGAAGGGACTAGATTGGAAAATGAAGACAGATTTGCCATTGAAGTTCTATGTTTTCCCTTCTGAGCCCTATATCCAGATTAGTATTTCAGTTTTTCCTTCTTTTGAGACAGGGATTTACTGTGTAGTACATGTTGGGCTTGCACCCACCATTCCCCTTCCTCAGCTCTCTGAGTAGTGAGATTACAGGCATGTACCACCAGATCTTTCCTATCTTATTTCTGTCCTTCTTCCTTGAGTGGATCCTATGAATCCTTCAGTGACATGTCTAGCCCATTCTATTTAGGTTAAAACATATTAGAGAATAGAGGTGGAATCAGTAAATATTAAATGAATATTTAATTAGGTTAAGTTGTAGTTAATAAAAATGCAACAGGTGACTAAACCAATTCAACTTCGAAGTTTTGTGAGCTGTCATCACAAACGATAGTGTCCACAATTTTACATGCTAAAGACAGAATACTGTTGAATGGATCATGTTATCAATGTCATGGAGGATTGCTTAAGTTGTTAAATCCCCTATAATACATATTCAGCACATAAGCAAAAAGAAAAATTCCAGTGATCTAAGATGTGAATCACACTACTTCTGCAGGAGGTTTCTCTAATTTGGGCTGATTCCATAATAAGTTCTGGGGCTATCGCTCTGTCTTAGTACCTTCTGTCTGCTAAGACATCTCCTGCTTGTCATTTGGGCTCAGCTCAGGGTCACCACCTGGAGGCCTGAAGTAGCCAGTGCTACGTACGGTATGATTACAAACATCATGCCTGTTTGGTCAGTGCAGCCTGAAAAAATATTAAATTACAAGAAGAAATTAATATCGTGGCTAAATAAGCTAACTAATTCATTCTGTAAGTTCCCTATATAGTGTTTCATAGGAGAAAAGCCTATATTTAATCTAGTGGAGTTTTTCTTTATACTGTTGTACAATACAACACATGGTTGCATGTAAAACTGTCCGTATCCTGTTTTATAAGATTTTGCAGATAACAGTTGCAGTGACAATGCGTATATTAGCCAGCACATTCTCCTCCCTAAAAATTGAGTGAAGAATTCTGTCTGTTGGTCCTTTATTCATTATTTAGGATGTTGTCTGTCACAAACCCAACTATTTCCTAGATTCTTATCTCAACTCTTCAAAGAAATTTGGAAGTCACAGGTTATCCACATATTTCCAAACTTCAACACTTTGCCTAGGTATTGCTGAGGGTTCTGTGGTGATATTTTTAAATTTATGCAGAGATACATAATACACATTCAATGGAAATTAAGACCCCATGTCCCTGGTGTTGAGTATTAAAGACCACATTAGAAGTATAAAAATCTCTGGGTTCCTTTACCACTGTAATCAGGATAATAACATTTCCAATCAAGAGTTGCAAAGATTCACTGAGCCTATGATTTCACAACTAAGGGTTAAAATGTGGGGTACAAATATGGAGGTGACATACAGGATAAAAACAATTCAGAGGGCCCCACACAAGATATATTCTGAACTTGAACTTGAAAGAAATGTAATCCTTGGAAGTCTCTACTGTGATATGTAGGAATGAAATGCTTCTAAAAGGCCCAAATCATAAGACAAAGACCCCCCCCTCCAGCTCAGGTGACCAGTAAGTGAACTGCAGTCATGTTCCTTCAGAAATACCACACATTGGATTTGCTTCTCATATGATACTTCACTCCATCTAGTGAAAGTGTCATCTCTTATATGCAGGGTACTCTACACTCTGAGTCATCCTATGGGAATCCTCTCAAAGTATTGGTTCTTCATACCCTGTAAACCCAGAGAGCAAGGACTAGCCCACACCCTATAAACATCATATTCTCAATTCACTAAAGTGAAGAAACGGAGGTGGAAATACTGAGGGCTATTCATTTCCAGTGCTTGGGAGTCTTTTCCCTCCCAGTCCCCAGCCGAAACACCGCATGGATAGAGAATCCTCAATGGCAATGTATTATACCAGTTTATTATGGAGACAAATTCATGATTACAGTGCTCCAGATTTCCCTGAAAATAACTTTTTCATATGTATATATGTGCACGTTTAACCATTTCACTCACTTCTCTATCATATTTTGGCTAAGTGGATCTAGACAGTAAAACCTAATTTGACTAAGAAGCACACTAGTGTAACTTAGATTGTCTCGGATATTCCCCATTATGTTTTAGTTTATCAGTTTTACACCTGTTCTAGTGTAAATTAAAGATGCTTTCTCTTTCTGGTCGTATTGTAATAGGGAAAAATTTAAACTCTTCGGAGGAGCTGACCCTATCTCAAAGAAGCCTGTCTTTCATGTAAGGGGAGGGGGCTTTTCCAAGCATTTAACTTTAGGAGGCATTATATATAAACCCGACTCTTTCTGAACTCCTGGTGTTCTTCCTTCCCCCCACAGCCTTCCTCTGTTATGATGACCATATTTCCACTAAAACATGACAGGGATGGCGAAGAATGAGGCGGCTTCCAAAGACCTGGCCTGTTCTGCCCTCTAGCCAAGCAGAACGGTTCCTGGAAGACCTTGGACGGCAGAAAGGGGGAAAAGGTGTCCTGTAATTACCGCGTGTCTGAGGACGTAGCCGGCTCTTCCCTTCCGCGTGCAAACGCCAGCGGCGGCATCGGAAATGAATTACCGGCCCTCGCCCCCGCGGAGCTAGGGAAGAACCAGGGACGGCCTCGGTGGGGTGGAAGAGAGGCTGGGTGCTGCTACCCCGCTGAGCCCATCACTGCTGTCCAAGCTGATGAGCACCAGTGCTGACCCGGTGAGCAGAGCCGGGGAGGCAGAGGAGGCTCAGAGGAAGGCGGCCGAGCCCTGCACTCGGCTTTGACGTCGCCGGGCTGCGGCTAGCAGCCTCGCGCTCTCAGCACGTAGCGCACAACGTGACCACACACAGCCTTCCTCCCCGGCAGCCTGGCCGCCTGCGCTCCGCGTCCGCCGCTTCTCCATCCTCCTCCTCTTCCTCCTCCTCCAGCCTATCGCCTCCGCGGTGCGCAACCCCAGCGTCAATCCACGGATCCCGGGCAAGCATAGGGCCCCGGACGCTTCTCTGCCCAGCTTGGGCATCTCTGCCGCAACTGCGGCCCGCAAGGCGGCCGCGCAGCCAGGGTGCCCTCAGCAGGCGGCCGCTTCTCTGCTCCGCTCCGGATGCCAGCACTCCGTTAGCCCGGGTGGGGAAAGCCCTTCTGCGGCTCCCGGGTCTAAACTCCCGCCAGTCTCCACCGCCCCCACCCCCTCCACCTGGCGGGGGCGGCGCGGAAGCGAAGAGGACGCGCGGTACGGGTGGGCACGCGTGGACGGTGTGCGGATCTGCTCTGCGCTCGGCATCCTCCCTCTCCTGCAAGTGGTGGTGCTCGGACTCTGCTTTCGGCTCCCCGGATTGGTGCTGCCGCCAGGAGCACCCTCTTTGCTGGCGGGGCGCTCAAGGCTGTTTGGAAGAGCCGTGGCGGTGGCGGCAGCGGTTGAGGCTGGTGCCTGGAGAGCTCCAGACGGGCGCTCCGCTCCCGCTTGGACCCTTTCGTCCTCCTCTCTCCTCCTCCGCTCCCTCCTCCCCATCCCCCGTTTCCCACTCCTCCTCTTCCTCCTCCTCCTCTTCCTCTCCCCGCTCGGCGATGCGAGTCTGTGTCGTGTAATAGGATTGGCGTTGCAATGGCAACTGATGGAATGGGGGAAGGCAAGACAGCAGGGCTGGGGGCTCCGGACTGCGGGCCGGCGAGCCGCTGCCGCCTCTTGACGCTCCTCTGGGGACCTTCGCGAGTTACTTTGTAAAGGCAAACCCGGGCTAGGGAGCCCCGCTTCGTGGCCGGGTCAGAGGCCACTTCCTGCTCCTGGCTGTCCAGCGCGGTTCGCATCGCGCGGCGCCCCCGGGGCTCCTGCCCGCTCCTGCCGCTTGCCCGCGCCCGGAGCCTGGAGCCGCTTCCCTGAAGAACACTTGTCCTCGCAGCTCTGCTTCCCATCACCGCCCCCTGCTCCTCCCCGGCGTCTGCGATTTTCCCAGGCGCCCGGTGTGAGTGCGGCTTGCCTGTGAGTGTGTGTATCGGGGTATTGTGTAGTGGGAGTGTGTTCGCGCGTGTGTTTGCTTGTACGTGTGTGTGCTTGTGTGCCTGTGTGTGTGTGCGCGTGTGTGCGTGTGTGTGTGCGCGTGTGTGAGTGTGTGTGTGCATGAGTGTGGGGTGTGTGGGGCTCCAGCGCTCCGCTGACGGCCGCCGCCAGGGAAGGACAGACGGACAGCGCTTCCTCCCATTGCTAGCAGTTCCCGGGCACCTCGACTCGGCCCGGGCACAAGTGGAGCGCGCCTTGCTGGCCGCTGGCCTCCAGAAGGTCCCACTGCGTCCCCCTTGGGCTGGATATGTTCATGTTCACGTGAAGATGGATTTAGTGTACGGTCTCGTGTGGCTGCTGACAGTCCTCCTGGAGGGAATCTCTGGCCAAGGAGTGTACGGTGAGTGGAATCGCGACGCTATCGTGACCTTGTGATTCCTAGGCAAGATAGGCTGCTGAGCTTAGATACACGACTCTCGCGGTTCCGGGGCCCCTCCTGGCGTGGCATTTGATTTACACTTCATCACGTTATTGGGAGCTGAAAGGAGGCTGTGAGCGCGCTGCGGATTGGGCTGTGAGCGGCTCCCCCGGCTCTTCCACTGGGGCTCTGAGTTGGGTCGGGCCAACAGCATCTCACTCAGAGGAACGAGTGGCTATGCACTTGATTTATCCCCGCGGGGAAACATGGGCTCTTGCAGTCATGGATTTAATAATGGTTTGGCGCGGTGTCACTGCCGCGGTTTCCCCTGAAGGGAAGCTTGGAATGTGACCCCGAATCCCTTTCACCATTTTACTCCTTAATTCCTGAGAGGCCCTTCTTCCTGCAGATGATCTCTCCCTTTCCACCTTTTAACCATTTACATATATATATATATATATATATATATTATATATATATATATATATATATATAAAGTCTTTTTCCTCGTTTCTGTGAATGTCTATGGGACTTGATTTTCTGGCTCAGGAAGTGGGGTGACAGTTGAGTTGTATTCTGCACCAGCCGTTGCCATGAGCACTGACTTGGGGAGGGGAAATAGCAGGCAAGATTCTCAGTGCCAGACATAATTAAGGGACATGTTTGTGTGAATGGATGAGCAAATGCATGAATGAACTGAAGAAGTCCGTGCGTCTCTGCTCCAGGGCAGGACATCACTCTTTACAAACAGAACAAAATCTCAGCTCTTCACAGAAAGCCCATATCCAGGATGCTTGAAACCTAGGAAGGGGGAGCTTATTAATTGGAAGACTTTGAAGTGCTCCCAAACAAATCCAAATCCAGGTTCCTTTGCCTGTCAGCAGTTGGCACTCTTGTGTTTAGTCACTGAAGTCAGCCTCCTCTCTCTCTCTCTCTCTCTCTCTCTCTCTCTCTCTCTCTCTCTCTCTCTCTCTCCTACTTCCTCTCTCCCTCTCTCTTATACATGTTCTCCTTGGCTGATTATAGTGACTTGTAATATCCTTATCTTCTGAGACAAGTTGATAATGTCCTAAAAGCAAAGGAACTTTTTGTATCCTCAAGATATATCACAAGGATAATGTTAAAAGGGATGGTTTGGAGGATAGAGCGGGCCAAGACTCTCCCATAGCACACACCCTCATGTACTTGTAAAACCTGTAGAAAACTCATGCTGCTGCATTGCCTTAGACTCAATGTGGGCTAGTTCAGTAACTGCCCCGGGGCAAAAAGCATTAGTATCTGGGAAATGTCAGCCATTGATTTCCCTTCAGTCTTCAGAACTGCCTGCAGAGTGGTTACTGGTACCAGTGGAATTGGACTCCTCAGACTGTCTGGGAACCATGTAGTGTACAGCAGCCGGTGAATGAGTTCAGCAGATCCCTCTGAGCCTTTTCTTTCTGCTGTGTGTTTCATTCTAGGGCAAATAACTACATAGTGTGTGTGTGTGTGTGTGTGTGTGTGTGTGGTGTGTGTGAGGGGAAAGCAAAAACCGGAGGTCCCCAACTGAGAACATTGATTCCTGCTGCTGCCATCCAGTTTCCAGTCTTCACAGTTCTTTCCTAGGCTTATTTCTCCCACTTCTAAACAGCTTCGTTTCCTTTTTTCTTTGCACTCTGTTTTCTAAATCAAAGCAACTTGCTTGGGCTGCAGCAGAGCCCTCATGAAATATGGTGGTGAGTGTTGGTCTTGGTGAGCTTTATAGGAAGGAAATGCTCTGGAAAGCTTGACTGCTGATACCAGGAGGCGGGGCCTGAAGAGAATTAGGATTCGCTCAGATCTCTATTAGACTCTCCCCCAGCGCTGAGCAGCATAGAGAGATGGAAGCTGGGATTCCACCTTGGGTCAAGGGCTGCTGGAGAGAAGAGCTGTTCCCCTGATTTCCTGTCATCTCCTGTCCAAGTTTGTCTTTGTTTTTGAATGGCCCAGACCTTTCCAGATGAAAGGAGTTTTTGTTTTGTTTGCTTTGTTTTGTTTTTTTAAAGTATCGGAGGTGTAGGGACAGTATAGATAAGTAGGAATTGGTAACTAAAATAATTCTTTGTCTACATCACTTATCAGTACAAGAACATGCTTTTCCATTACTGAGTTGGTCACTGTGATGAAGACAGTGGCCATTGTTTTATATTTACTATAGATGTGTCTGTTAGTCACTTATCTAGGAATACACTTAGCTTTGTGTAAAAAATATATATATATATTAATCAGCATTCTTAGTCCATGATAAATGTCACAGCTATTAGGTAGGTGAAGTAAAACACTTACATATTAATTTTCAGATCTGTTTTATAGATCATAGGAGGTGGTCTTTCTAAACATTATCTTGTGACTTGTTAGAAGTGCAGAGTCAGGAGTAGGCCGCTCTCAATCTCCTGCATCAGGACCTCAGAGGGTCAGCTCCAGAAGTTCTTACTCATCACTTCCCAGTGATTTTCACAAAGTCTACTAAAGCCAGAAAACACTAGCACAAACTTCCACATCATTGCTTTGACTTTGTAGATCAAGGCCTTTCTTTACTTAAAGTAATCTCATCTTTACCTTTAATAAGTATCATGATAAAGGAAACAGTTTATATTTGCTTTAGTTGGAAAACAACTGATTTTAAAGTGATAAAAGACTCTGTGTAATGCTATGAAGTGTTTTGAACATTTTATATTAAGATCTTTGAAAAAAGTTTGATTTTAGAGTCATGAAAACTTTAAATACAAACTTAAAAATTGTAGGAATTTAACTAGTATAAATGTCTGCAACTTTATAAAACTGGTATCCCTTTATTTACCTGCATTTACCAGATGTAAAATCATCCCAAAACACATAAGTAATAACCATAAGTAAGAGAAAATAAGAATTTTCTGCTAAAGTGGGAATTGTTTTTCTCTCCCATTTCCTGGCTGAGAAACCCTGAGCACAAAATTCAGATTTTAAGTTGTAATAAATTGATATATTTGTTTTAATGTATGTGTTATTTCATATTGATGAATATAATCTTATTATGTTCAATTATCTTGAATTAAAACTTAGTTACATGTAAAAGTTTTTTTTTTTTTTCTCTAAAAAGGTAGGAGCTTAGTGCATCAATCTTGGATGTTGCTTTGTAAATTAGTATAGTGTCTGATGTTTGTATGTTGTGTGGCATTTGATTAAAATAAAGTTGCCTGTAAGAACCTGTCTGCCCTCTACTGATAATTTTGGTGGAATTATATTTTTAAATGGGAATTGTCCTCTGTATTTAGTCCATATTTTGAATCTTATGTAACATTAAGCTAATATAAATTAGTTATGTACACTTCTGAAAAAGCAGATAGTTTATAATAGAGTGACATAAACAAGTGAAGTGATTGAGATAAATATTTTAATAATAAGATAATAGCGATTTTTATATCTCTTAATGATTAATGTTTTTACATTAACATACCATCTTGAATTTACAAAGTTACTTAATATTAAAAAAAAATTACCCCAAATACTGTCAAGAGTTCAGTTTTGTTTAAATTTTCCTTTTGCTCACATATAATCTAACCTAAAAGTTCATTAAATAAACAGTGATCTGATAGTTTTGTGTCTGGGAGTATGACTATAGTGCAGTCATCGTACATTATACTTGGGGGATTAGATAGAGCTTGACGTGTCAGCCTGTGAACTCCATAAGTGTTAGGTCATTCTTGAAGTACCTTAAATTGGGTGTTCTAAAGCATTTTCCTGCTAAAACATGTTTGTGGATGTAATTTTTAATAATCCAGTATAAAGAATTGTATTTACTTGCTTTAAAAAAAGGAAAAAAAATATGATTCATTAGAACACATTTCGTTGTTACTCGGAAACATTTCCTTAACTTCCAGGAGGCTTAGTGCAGCCTTATTACTGCATTAGCACAGAAAAATCCCACACTACAAATGAAAACTCATGCTAGGTCTAGATAGTTTGAGTGGAAATAAGTCAGTTACTCAGTGCCCTGAAATAGTTAAAGCCCTGTCTATGCAAAACTCACTAGATGAAGACCACTAAGTAGAATATGTTCATCAAACACACGTACTTGACACATTAGCTATCTTATATTAACTCATTTCAAGTAATATCAGCAAATCTCACACAATTTAAACATGACACTCTAGGCAGTAGCTGAACAGAAATGACTTGGTAGAATTGAGAACAAGGAGATAAGTGAGACAGGAAGGTTCTGGAAGAAATTTCCAGCTGTCAGTGGGTTGTGGCTGAATAAACACATTGATCGGAAAGGATAAGGCTGCAGCGGAAGGTCAGCCATTCATTATGGCCTTTCCCATGATGCTGCCTGCTCATAGCAAAGTCATCTTAAGGTATGTTGATGAGATTCTGCCCAGTGTATATACAGATACTGCCTTTGATGGAAACATTTTAGGATGGAGCTAATGGAAGAAGAGATTTCACCTAATGTTGTTAGAGAACTTAACCTGAAACCACACTCGATACAATTAACTTTGATCTCTCTTCCTAATTTTCACCCACTCTCCATAGGCTCTCAGACAAAATTCTTCAACACTTCCAAAGGATTTGGGTTGTTTTGCTTATCTGGGACATTTTTGGGGGATGCTTCGGATTATTTGGTGATTATATTAATGCTATTCCACATGGCAAAAAGCCTGATAATTTTATACAGTGTCATGTGCTCATTAGGCCCTGTATGTCACTCCTGGATAAATCTCTTAGTTGACTGAGAAGTATTTTAGATGGAGCAGGTTATACACCAAGACCAAAGTGTCACTCTATAGTGAGTAAATTGATATAGGTGGCAGGGTTCAGATCAAAGACAGTCAGAAGTGAAGACATGGAAGTTAGGTAATTCTGGTGAATCCACGAAATACTATGAAATACTATGAAAATATTTTTAACCGTTGTAATTTCTTTTGCTTAATTTCATTGGTTATGGCAACGATCCTTTATGTTTATTTTGTGTAACATGTACTTTTTGTTTTGTTCTGTGACCCATCTAAAAACTTCTGTGAGAAGCCAAGGCAACTAAGCTTTTTTTTGCTAAGAAATGGATTGGTATTCTTTGCAAAATGTATTATTTTAATATAATTTGGACTGGCTTTATGGGGATGTAATGATGCCTGATCCTTGTGGCTTCAGTTTGAGTCTCATTTAGAAAGTGATGGTAGTCTCTGGTAGCTCTACACAGAGTGAGGTGATTGATCAGCACCACCACTGCCCGGGCCTCATGTCTCTGAAGGAGAACCACAAGAATGATGCTCAAGTGCTGTGATCTGGAAAGGAGATGTAAGCAATAGTTTTAGCTTAATCCTGCACCTGACTTCTGAACTGCACTCTTCAGCATCTTAAGGTGTACTATGTGTGTGGAGTCAAGTTGCAGATGCTTTCCATATTGTGTCCATTGGTTGGTATTTTGGAAGAATATTCAAAGTATTTGTGTTGAATGAATTTCAAGTATAAATATATGAACACTACCTTTGCTGTTTACTGAATGGTCTCACCAAATGAAATTTGCTTCAGTGACTGTCAATGTAAATATATCGCTTAGATTGACTGCATTATTACATTCGCAGAAAATGGTACCACATTTTCCTTTTCCAATCGGATTTTAAAACTTTTAATATGTAAATTCATAAAGTTTTGAGAAGAGACTGTAATATAGCGTTAAATCTAATCTAAGAAATATTATGTCAGGCAGTTGAAATACTATGCTCTTGGTGAAATCTTATTTTTTTCCCATTGAGTAGATATTTTTCTATACAAATTACCCAAACTCTGCCTGCGTCATTATCAGGACATGTAGTTAGTTCTTTGAGTTTTTATTCCAGTTTAATTCCATGTTCTCTTCTAAGATGGCACAAATTCTGTGTAAACTCTCCCAATATCGGTTTATTTCTTCTTTTCCAACACACGGTGCCATTTATTATCTTAGTTTTAAAACATTTCATATTTTTCTCATTGATACCAATTGTTGAATAAATGTTATTTATATTTTATAATATATGTCATATATTCTCCAGAAGTCCATAATAACAGAAAATATTTCAACTATTAAAATTATATCATTTGCTGTTGTTGTATCATTTAAATACCTATTAGGTAGAATAAAATGTATTAGAAATTTTTATACAATGTATTCTTTCTGTCTCTAAGTGTTTTACTTCTACAGCTTTTCTCAAAGAATTAGATATTTCTTGTTACGAATGATCAAATCTATAATAAGGAATGGTACTTATCAAATGGGATCACATTAGTGGCATGTTACTACATCATCAAAGAGAATGTTTATTAATTTTCCTATTGTAAACAGAACTAGGGATCTGCAAATATTTGATTGATTCAGCATAGGAAACAGGCTTGTGTGAAAGAGAAATGGCTGGTTCTTAGTTAGATTCACCAGATACCTAACAGACAGCTTATAGGTAGCTGATATCTGAAATAAATGAATAAGAAGTAAAGACTGGTAGACAAATATATTTGGCCTTAAGTAATGGCAAAATAGAAAAATAATAATTTATTTTCTGAAGTAGCTAGAACTTTGCTCAAGTGTATCAGAACAGGTGAAAAAGAAAAAAAAAATGCCTGTTTTTTGACTGAAGGACATCTTCAGAGAATCCATTAATTAATTAAGATTGCTTGCCTGAGAAGAAGGGTGGGCAGATAAGAGGCTACTAAAGAGAACTTGTGGTTTCTCTGTAGTAGAGTATTTTTCTAATATTTAATCCTGTGTTTAGGGCATAAGGAAAAGAGGCCTATCTTAAGCATCTCTCTCTGTTCCTTCCGACTTTATTTGCAAATTGTATCCATGCTATACCTTGGTAGATGCCCTACTCAGGAGGATGGAGCTACTATGTGTGTTAAAAGAAGCCCAGAGATTGTTTCAAAAAGCATGCTAGACCTAAATTTGTGGCCAGGAAATTCTATAGAGATTTAGGCTAAGTATGGGGTAAATGCAGTCAATAAACCAACACAAATGCTATGTATATTTGATGTAGATAAAAACCACAAACACTGAAAATATAGGTGAGAGAAATGCACCTTTTTTGGTAGGGAAGGAATTATAGATAAATGCTGGTGTAGTTAGGGAAGCAGTAGGTCCATTAAGAGTTGAACTTTGAAAATAGGTTGGCATGGTGTATGTAAAGAGGCAGGAGCACTGCTCCCTGACTTTCAGCTGGAGGGAATGAGACACAGAAGTACATTTTAGGGGAAGTACACCTAAAATGGATAAGCAGCAAAACTCAAGTAAGTTATTCAGAGTTTGACTCAGTTAGAAGGGCATCTGTCCTCTGAGACAAGTCATCATCCTGCAAAAATCCCGAGCACGATCTGTGAAATAAATTTTATTGTATAACATTCTGAAAGTTGCTCAGATACACTGTATCTACCAGGATTCAGAACTGATATACGTACAAGCAACTGAGCTGTTCTCCATGCAGTAGGAGAGTTCTCTCTCTTTCCTGGGAGATGTTGAACTGTCACCAAACCTTGGCACATTTGGGAAACTTAAAACCTACACCCAATTCCTTTTGGAAATAGAGTAAAAACATCTTTTCAAAGGCTTTTTAAAATGTTGAAGAGAAGTTCTGTTCAAAAGCAGAGGAGCATAGGCCCAGAGTGTCTAGAACATCCTGTTCTATTCACATGGAGTCACTGAAGTGAATGCTCTGGTGAGGTGAGACGTGCATCCACTAGAGTGCATCATTCCTATTCAAGTCTGCGACCTTGGACAATATTCAGACCATGGGGCTTTCCTGCCCAGTTTATGGTATCAGCTCAGTTTTCATGGAAAACTCAAGAGAGGGGTCAGTGTGTAGAGAAAATGGAATTACAGCCAAGGATAGAAAGGAGAAATGTGGAGAGTTTCCCTCTTCTGACATCTACTTGCCAATTCTCTGGAAGTCGACCCACATCTGCCAAGTGTTTTTAAAGAAAGAATAAGAGACTCGAAGTAACAAAGACCAAGTAACAGTTGGCCCGTTTTCCCCTGGAAAATGATTTAATGTGTCAGTCCATCTGAAAATGGTTATTTTTTTAAAATGATTATGTGAAAATTTATTTTTACATCAGTATATATATGTTTAAATGGATCCCCAAATCCTGTTTTTGCCTCAAGGAAAAAGAAAATTTTTCTTATTTTTTTATTCTAAGATTAATTGAAATAGTGCAGCATAAACATGATTAACTTGAATGACATGAAATATTATGAATGTGATGTAAAAATACTTATAATTCTTAATTTAAAGATTAAAATTGGTAATGAGCGAAAATAATTTCAAGAAACATCAGATTCATTAGAGGACATCTGATTCTGATTTAAAAATGACAAATATTGATTTTACCCTCAGATGTTCAGCCAATATTTTATAAAAGTCTATAAACTATATTTGACTGAAATGGGAAGGTATTATTTAACTTCAAGCTACTATAATAGCCATATATATCTAGGAAGTACTTTTATTCACCATGCATTAAAATAAACAACACACACACCACACACACACACACACACACACACACACACATATATATATACATACATGCACACACATACATACACACACACACGTATGAACACAACATTAGTTAAAAATAGAGAGACCATGAACTTTAAAGAGAGCAAAGAGCTGTGTATGAGAGGGTTCTGAGAGAGCACATGGAAGGGGAAATGATGAATTATATTAAAATCTCAAAAAACAATTAAAAATTATTTTTTTGCAAATATTCTTATTTTTTGCAAATGAAGAACTGTTCATGTTTAGAACTCTTTTATATATATTCATAAAATTAAGGAGATGCATAAATCTCAGATTACCCATCTGAGTCCTAGAATGTAACTCCTTTATCCATCAGGACAATTTTATTCAGGACTTACTGCAAACACAGAGTGAGATCTTCGCATGACAGGAATGTTTGTATTGTATGAAATGAACAATGTTGGTTTGATTTAGCAACTGGACACAGCCACACAGTATGAGTGGTGCCCAAAGAGACACATTTTCAGGTACTTTTGGAGTTCACCGATCTCATCTCTCAGATCTCAGAATTTGTGAACTTATCATTAAGAAGCAGTGTAGTTAACGTCTCTGTTATCTTGTGTTTGTGCCTTTCAGTTCAGGCTTACTTATACAGTTACTGCATTTTTCCTTATCCTCTGAGCCTTCCATTTTATTTTTTTTTAAAATGTGTATTTTATATGTATGTATGATGTATGTATGTATGTATGTATGTATGTATTGTTTGTGCATGTATACAAGCCACACATGGAGGTCAGAGGACAACCAGGAAAAGTCATTTGTCTCCTTCTACCATCTGGGTTCCAGAGGTCAAACTCAAGTTATTACAGTTGGTGGCAGGGGCCCTAACCCACTCAGTTGTTGTGCTCCCAGTTTCCTGTTACAGGTTTATGTTTTATCTTGTTCTATTCCACCCTTGCCTCCTTTCTTTATGTCAGAAATGATACATTCATTTTACAGTTGTTCTCCTCTGTTTTAGCTCACAGCTAATTAGAACTCAATCATTAGTTGATACAGCTTTTTTTTTTTTCTTTTTGAATATTTTCCTAAATATGTCTGGTTGGAATAGGTGGAGGTCCCATCCTCCATTGTGAGCGCTCTACAAGGACGGCAGTGAAGACTGGAGTAGTTCATATTGGCCAGCAGCCTGAGACAACTCAGCCTGTTACTCGGGCTGGGTATTCTCTGATTTTTCCTGTACCCTCTTCATCACATTCCTCCAGCCACCCCAGCTGGCACCCAAAGACACTGTCTCCCTGTTCACTGTGATGTTGCTCTTGAAACTCTAAAATCAGGACATTATTTTGGATAATGTTTCCAAAAGCATTTTCTGCCATCATCGAACTTCACTTGCTAATGCCTTCATGCTCTCAGATTATTTGTGGGAAGGAAAGTCTTTGAAACCTTTATGTTTTACTTCGCCAGGTTCAGAGAACTAAAGAAGATACGCAAAAACACACATATATACTGCAAAAATGTTTCTGTATTTACCATGTATGCATGATTCCCATAATAAACATAATTCATAAAATATAACTACACACAATAGAATTCATAGACATTTGTCTTATATATTTTTTTCCTTCTTTTTTGCATTGTCACAGTAGAACAAGTTCTTGGTTGGAGAGTACATCTTATTTTACCTTTTGAAATCCATGTGTCACTTGCATTTTCAGAAGACACTCTTTACTCTTCTATTAGTCAGGGCCTTATCATTCTTTTCTATCTTTTGTGAGTTTGAAGTTCACCAAAAATTTCTGCAATCAAAGGTACACACAATAAAATATATCTACAAATCAAATGCCTGCAACTTTAGTTCTTTTCCATGTGTCATTGAAGGTAATTTAATATAGGATATGCAGTTCTTTACAAATAAAATCATTGCTATATAATAAATGCCATTACTCACAGTTAGAATTAGTAAATTCTGATACTCTGAATTAGAATTTTTATAAATAATATGTACTATACCTTGATTTTTTAAATAAGATATATTTGGAATTTGAAGTTCAGACTGTTTCAATTACCATTGTCTAGTTTCTGGTGACTAAATTTAGAATGAAACATGACATCTCTATAAAAAATATGTATTTATATAAATTCTATGATATATGAAAGTTATCCTCAGGTAAGTTAATGGTTTTGCTTCTTGTGATTAAAATGTGCAAATCTCAAATGGTATATGAAATATAAATTGAGTGCTAATTTTAAGCTTTAACCAATGACACACACACACACACACACACACACACACACACACACAATCACCACTGCTTAGCATAAAATTTTTATCCTTGGAAACAAAATGTGATTGTTTTTAAAAAGTTTATTTGAGTATTGGCATATATATACTGAAGAGTCTTTCTGGTACAATTTATTTTTGGGAAGCTAGGGTATTTTAAGCCTCTTTATACTTAGTAAGTACAGTATAGTAGCCTATAAAAATGAAGATATTCCTCTATTCTGCACTTTGCAGAAGTTATCCTCCTCTATGTAAAGCTGTAGCATGTGGTTAAAAAATGTCAGGTGTAGGACTTCATTTTCCTCCAGGCTGATGAACAATCACTGGCCTTGGAAAGATTGATAGTTAAATGTCATATTTGGCCTGATTTTTGCCTTTGAGTTCCCTCTGGATACGACTGGAGCAGTTTTATTTCCACACAGAGTTAATTGAGGAGACTGTATCAGTGGTTTTCCTTTCTTGAAAATCTTGTGCTGAGGGAGAATGTTGATTGCAAGCTCCGCTCTCTCCTTAGCTAAGTGAGTTTCTCAACCCTCAAAGCTTACAAATTAGTGTAGCTTAGTGATTTGTTTAGGTGTTTAACTAGAGCGCTGCCACTATAAATGTCATTTTCCTCTGCTTATGAATGCAGTTATTGTGTCACGTAGTATGAGCCTGTGCCATTTTCACCATTGTGTGATTGATAGAGAAACGGCTTCGATGGGAAACGATTCCCAGCGAGAACAGGAAAGGTATTATGCTCAGCTCTCCTGCCATGCATTTCTAAGCAGCTGATATTTTCTTTAACTCATCAGCACCCGTAAGTTTTCAAAGGTGACTGAGTCACTCAGAACTTTAACTCTTATTTCAGTCTTTCTATAAGAGAAGTGCCCCCCCCCCGATACTAATTGTACAGCTATGGTTTACACGTGAAGATTAATCTGTTCTCTGGTGTAATCTGTTCTCTAGTCTAGTAAGTTCATACTGTACTTCAAGGCAAGATCTCTTACTAAAAAAAAAAAAAAAAGTGGACAAATGTTTCCTTTGAGAATTCTTCTCCAAACAATGACTGTTTAGCACTTTATCCAAGTGGGATACGATGTTTCACACACAATGAGCATTGTCATCATATTACCAAGGGGTGTAGACCACCACCATTTTGTAAACACATAAAATACAATGCTATGTGAAAGAATAAAGTTAAAAATGAGCTAACTGCAAGTTCAGAAGGTTTCTCACATTTGAGAGTACTTACAGGAAAATACTTTTAGCCCCTATGTCTTTAAGTTTATGTACTTCACCAGAATTTAGATGCAGGCTCTAGTTTGGATGAAGTTGAACAATAAGTTTATCTCTGAGGTATAAAATTGTGAACATAATAGTCAAGCATATCTTAGTTATTATTTTTCTTATATCTGACTATCACATGCTATTAATAATTAACAAATAAGTGAATTGAATGTCTGTAGAAGCTATAATAGACATTTTAAGCAAAATAAAAGATGAACTAGCTTATATATCTGAAAAATAGAATTCTTGGGTTTAAAAATCTAAAGCCTAGCTTTCTTAAAAAAAAAAAAAAACTCCAAAAAACAGATCAGTGATTTAATATTGAGTTCTTGTCATTCCCTTTTCATACGGTCATCTCCCCAGCAAATATCAGAGCATTATAGAGTTTCCACAGGTGTAGAGCAAGGCAAAGTGCAGTGTTTATGTGTCATAAGTTTGCTTCCTCAGGGAATATTAATATAAAGGTATTTATCAGAATATTATCCAGGAATGAATCTTTTAAAGGAAAGAGAGTTTGGAATGACAAAATGGAGAAGGCTGATTCAGCTCAAGGGCAAGAGAGTGTTACATGGAGTGATTAGGATTCTGTGACATTAGCAGAGGCTTCCAGATATGTCCCAAATAGAGGAAGGTCCCATGTATTATTTCATGTCCCATGACATGTCATTGTATTCATAGTCCCATGTCTATCACAGTTATAGACTACTTTCAGAAAATATATCAGTATACTAGTAATTTCAGAGAGAATGCCAGCGATGTGTGGTCATTAGATAAGGCTCTTGTCTTCATAGGAAAGTGTTCTGCCTGATGCACGACAATCATGCTTTATATCTGATGCTCACACATAGCTGCTAACTGGAACCATATCATCTTCAAGCTGGTTAGTAGTGTAGGGCCTATTGTCCTAGGGAATCTAATAGAAAAGAAGTCATCAAGACATACCCCAGCCCCTTGCATTCTACCGAGTCTCAGAACAATGATGGGTACACCCAATGACTTCTTCCGGATGCTTCTTACTATCAGTTGGAAACTTTGATGGCATACACGGAAATATTCATGGAATAATTATGAAGGACTTGAGTTTCTCTGTACCATGTCTTTTCTAAAGTCACAGCCTCGGTGGATTCATTTGTGATAGTGAGTGTTGTGTGTGTGTGTGTGTGTGTGTGTGTGTGTGTGTGTGTGTGTGAAGTGACTAAGGAGACATGAATAGATACTTAAGAGAGGCTCCTTCACACCAGGATCTCCTAAAACTCATCAGCTTTACTTAGGCTTGCTTAAAGGAAATTCTTTCATTTCCCTGTTTGTTATAAGGAAACGAGCGACAAGTGTCAACAGTCAGAGTTTGAGATTGTCACTATGTACTCTGGGAAGTCTTCTCATTCTAGACAACAAATCTTTTTAGTCCCGTAGAGCTTAGAATTCCATGGACAGGTGCCACAGTTACAAATTGACTTACTGGGAGCAGCCAGGAACCATATATACATCTTAGCTTTTAGACATGCATATTCTAATCACATTTATTCAACATATGGAGCCAACCTATCTGAACTCAGCTGTGATTTGGTGGTTTTACTAAATTTCCTAGGAAACCAGGAGGCAAATTGAGCTTGCATAGTCATTACATCATGGTAAATAGAGGTGCCTTGGCCACCTTGGCATGTGGCTCACATGTTCAATCTCTTTGTACTTATTCTCAGTCTCAAATGTACCATTTTCATCTAATAATAACAGATTGCTGTAGAACCTGCTTGATCTTGCGGATTGGCTGACCAAACACTGCTTATAATAACCACTTTTGGCATTACAGCCTCCTAATAGCTTGTTTCCAGGCACTCTGCCTACACAAAGGCTCAGTTGAACACCATCAATTGCTTTTTAAATGATTTGCAGTTCTTGAAAATGGCTTGGCTTACTTAAAACCATTAGATGTTTTTAGTTTAGGGTTTTTTTTTTTTTTTTTTTTTTGTATCTTTGTTTGCCATGAACACTATGAGATACATTTTTGTTCATATCATTTACCAAAGGTATTTTTGAATGTCACAGAGTTTGTGGTCATATGATGAGAGTAGTAGGTTCTGTCAGGGAATATACATACATATACATCATATACATATATATATATAATATATGCATCAGTGTTGGAGATTGTGCTGATTTCTTATTGATTGCAATGTAAGATGTACAACTTGTCCTTTCTTTTAGAAAGTTGTTTTTGTCACATGACCTAGACTTGGGATCCTATAACTTTCACTAACGTTTCATTTGCCTTATCAAGACTTCCAAAATGCTTACTACTTTGTGCTTATGTAATCCATATTAAAAATTCTCTTGATATAAGAGAATGTAATATTCTTCCTAATATCTACTGAGTACAGTACATATTCTCTATTACTGAATTTATATAGGAGATAACAGAATTTATTAAAGTCTTGGCTCTGGATAGGTGATGTGTACTGCTGTTTTTACCATGGGGATGAGTGAATCTGGTTTTTCTCTATAGTTGTGGACAATAATTATTTGTTAGCTAAATTTCACTGGATTGTGAATTCAATTTGTATTAATCTGTCATTGGAAAGGTAACAAATCAACCTACATCCCTATGAGTGAAACTTATTATTTGACATTTTTCAGCACCCATTTGGTTGTTCTATTAATAATGCAGGCACCATGGTTGAGGACATATGGATTGTAAAGCATCCACTTCTTCTTCAGGTCATTAAATGTGGGGTTATTGGCTTCTATTATTCCTTGAATGAAATACTGGCTTTGATTTTCTGTCTGTTTAAAGATGGAAGAATAGGTGATTAAGAGAAATACCTCTACTGTACTACCACTTTAGTCTGTAGTTTCTTAGAATAATTCTTCACTGCTGTTGATAATTAAGCACCCCAGATTGGTCTCTGTTTTTGAAGAAACCCTAATTTCCCACTGAATTAAGAGACTCCAGATCTACACGTATATGTCTTGCTGTCATACCCTCAGCAGTGCAAAGGCCCTTGTCCTTAGTTCAGACACAGTATGTTGACAAAGAGGAAAAGACGATGGCAGGACAAGCAGGAAGACAGCTGTTTGAAAATCAAATAGAGCTGCTTTTGAAGAAACCAGTCCATCTGTTACATTTATCATAGACCTTGAATCTTTAGAGTGGTGAGAAAATATTTTCTAAGTAATTATATTAACTACTATGTTATTTTTGTTCTGACAACACAGAGTAACATAGGAGTCCGGAATAGAAATTAATTGTTATTACACTAATCTATCCATTTTAGGAATAGCATATATTTTGATTTTCAACACTCTCATCTACTGTATATTCAGACATCTACATCTTTCCAGTTGAGCCCTTACTAGCTAGTACTTCGAGTAGGAGACTTTCTGTTATATCAAAGTTTATACAAAGCTTGTATGACTATGCACTGCATCTGGTCCTCAGGAATCATCCCTCAGGAACTTTCTCTATTCTTTGCAAAGTTGCGATTCTTTCTCTTTTACTGATGGAGAAACTCTATGCCAGAAGAATATCACCGTAAACTCATCATTGTATTAGTTTTCTATTACTATTGTACTAAATTACTACAGATGTAGGCATTTAAAGACATAAAAATGTCTAGCATATCTGTAAATTGGAAGACTGAGATGCATCTAATCAAGGGTTTAGCAGAAGCTTATTATTTTCCAGGGACTGCAATGGAGAATTGAATCCTTACATTCCCACACTCCTGTAGGCTTCATATCTGCCTTGTCTTGTGGCTTTGATTCTTTCCATCTCTAATAGTAGCACATTGCCTCTCTGTGCTCTTCTTTCATAGTCATAGTTAGACTTTCCCCTTCTTCTTTCTTCCTCTTTCAAGGACCCTAAGGATTATATTGGACTTGATCAGATAACCCATGATAATCTACTTTAAAGTTTGCTGATTAGCAAAAGTAATTACATGAGCAATTTTAACTTCTGTTTCCCAAGGAGTAGAGCATATTGGCTGTATCCATGGAATTAAGGTATGAACAGTTTGTGAGGCAGAGAGATGGAGCCTTATTCTGCCTTCCAGAGTAATGTATGGATTCTAGATACACAGTTCAAATACATAAGTTCACTCCAGAAATAGCCCTCTAAAGTTGTTCTTATAATATCATAACCTTAACCTTTCAAATAGTCAATGATTGCATATATTTGCTTGTGTATTATCCAAGTTTGCATAGGAAAGACAAGATAACATGAAGTTTGAGAAGTCTCAGTCAAAGACTATAGCAAAAATTTACTATACTGTTACTTTGTTGATAAATAAAGTCTATTTTCTGGGTAATTCATTGGTGACTATCTTGTTTGTGTGCATTGAGTTTTATTTTTTCATACAAAAGGAGATCTTTGTATTTTAGAGTATTAACTGTATGTATTTGGAACTTTGTATTGTGAAGGTTTAATTCCTTTCTTCTCAGGTACTAGAATAGCACACATAACTACACGGCTTCAGAATAGCACTTACACACACACAGCTCAAGGATATCACTCATGCCCCTGTGGCTCCAAGATAGTACTCTATCTGTATGGATCCGGGCTAACATGCATACACACACAGCTCCACGATTTTGGTTGGAAATTAGGAAAATAAATATGGAGAGAATATGGAGAGTCATGGATTGTCTTCTCTTTAACCTTAACCTAGAGTCTGGCTCAGCTTTCCGGTTTCTTCTTTGTGGTATGTGGTAGTAATCATATCCACACAGGCTAACTTTCTTAGATTCATATGTTGATGCATGCATAAACATGGATCGTTTTGTGTGATTATGGGGGCTGATTAATTCCCAGGTCTTTAGTTACAAATAGGAGGATAACCCATGGTTTAGGTTCAGATCCAGGGTACGACATACCCAGAAAGATATGATGTTTAAACTTGAGTTTCCATATAAAAATAGCAGTGAAGTTCTACCTCAAAGACAAATAGATAGGTATTCTGGATTATTAGGTGGGAAAATCAGATCTTTGTTCAGTTGATTGGATGAAGCTTGATTGTATCATAGAAGCCATGTGCTAAATTTGCTCAAATTTTAAACATGTAACCGTAACTCAAATGTAAATTCAGACTCTTAAAATGAAGTTTAACCAAACATCTGGATGTCTTGTTTCTTAAATTAATTTTCACATTACAGTCACATAGCACATTTGCTTTGCTTTTTCTAGAACTTTCAACTTAACTCATTTTAGTTGTTTCATTACCTCATTAAGTGTAAAATAGTTTTTCATAGTTACCTGATTTAAGTTTAAATATACTCTGAAGTCTCTCAGAGTATTATGCTTCTTATCTCTGAGCTGTCTTCCTAGTGTTTGTTTTGGTGTGTGTGTGTATGTGTGTGTGTGTACTCATGTGTGTACTCATTTGTTATGTCTCTTTTCTGTTAAATTGTATGTTATACCCTCCCTCCCTTGCCCAATTCATTCTGTATGTTTACAATGCATAGAATGTAACCTGATACAACACAGTCATTTTGCATTTACTGAAGGTGCAAAATGACTAGGTGGATGCTGAAGCAATTTTCTTTAAAGTTTTTTTTTTTTTTTTTTTTTTTTGTCATTAACTATTTTATTACTTTTGTACTATGGATTAAACCCAAGACTATGAGGGCTAATATAACATGGAGATATATTTCCTGACCTTTACTTTGGAAACAGGGTCTCACTTCCCACTAGTCTCAAATTGTAATATTTTTGCTTCAGTCTTTAAAATAGCTGGAATTATTGTCTCTTTTCATTATGCCTAAACCTTTAGTTAAAATTGAAGTTGTTATTAAAGCCTTAAAATAACATGACAATAGAAATTTTATTTTTATTTTTATTTATTTATTTTTTTAAATTTTTATTTTTAATTTTTTTTTCAGCAAATCAAAAAAATTTAAAAGGCATTCAAACAGAATAAAATGAAAAGAAACAAACAAGCAAAATACCAAGGGTCAGATATACTTATACCAGAATTCTATAGAGCCTTCAAACAAGCAATAGAAATTTTAATTTAAAATTTCTTCTGTAGTCCGTTTAGAAGAGCAAATTATCCAATACATTTTTTTGATATAAGTCCAATTAGGATCATACTTTTGAAAGTAATGATTGAATACTCAATGTGCACAAACATTTTTTATGACTAATTTTAAGCATTTCTAATATGCTTCTACTATATATAAAAAAGTAAATGGTCTATCTATATATAAAATAAAAATCCATAAATTGTCATTTAAAATATTAATACTACATTCTATTTATATACTTTGAGGTAAAACTATATCAGCTTTTAGCCATTTTTATCTGCATTCTTAAGAGAATATACAGTTAGAATATAGTTCAGTAAAGAAGTATTGTGAGTACATAGGACAAGATCACAAAATTCGGTGATATTTTAAGCTTTATTTTATTTCCATTTTCACAGAGGCCAAAATAAAGTCATGAAATTTATCCTGCTGAGTATATTATTGTTCTATTTGTCTCATCTTTGTCTAGAAAATACTCTACTTCCCAATTCTTTGTCACTATTGGTCTTTCCTTGTCTCTGAAACTGAGCTTTCCTTGTGTTTTAGTGCATCATTGTTTAGCAGCTAATTGAACTCTATTCATTTTTGGTTATAATTGTTCATTGAGAAAATCATCATGAGACATAATATAGGCAGCACACTACTCTGTAGGCATTTAGGAAAACATTTGAAGAATTGTAACGATGCTCTTTGTCTTCATATAATATGTAGTGTCTCTGAGAAGACAAGGGAATTTGTCATGAAACCCATAATACTATTTAGTGTGATTGTTCTTCTATGAATCAGGTACTTTGTTTGATACAGTCTTAAACTACTACCTCAATAGTGTCCTAAAATTCACAGAGGAAAAGCCTTGGCCTGGGTCAGATTGCATAATATGTAAGTAGACAAGTCTATGAAACTAGTAAATCCCAGATTAGGTTCCAGAAATATCTTATGATACAATATGTCTTCAAGGCTATTTAGCAATAGAATACTGCCCATCTTGGAGGGAGACATGCAGGCAATACAGGAATCAACATTTAAAAATAAAATGTAAGTGATTAGTTAGAATTGATTGTTTTTATTGCTTTGTACTTTATAGGAATGTCTCTGTGTTGATCATATATGATAGGATTGAGGAAAAAAATGAGATGAAAGCAATGATACCATGTTGTTTGTAGATGAGTGCGTGTTTGGTTAACATCTTACAGTTAGTGTTCCAAGGTGTCAAAGCAACTTAGAAACATTATATTTACGACACATAGGACACACCCTCTCCATCCCAATATGACTACTCTACTGCATACAGTATGTAAATTAATTGCAAAATTAGGTGATGTGGTTCCTTTGTCCACAAGAGAAGACTATCAATGTTTGCTTTTGTAAAGTTAATTTTGTTTCCTCATTTAGGTTTTAATCACTTAAGATGAAGAATTTTATGATCTCCAGTATCTGAGCCAAATGCTAAAGTCGAGTTACATTTTAAAGGAATTATGATTTCTCTTACATTATTAGCTTGTACTTAGTGTTAATACATATTATTATGGAGAAAGCCATCCCCAAAATGGCATTACAAAGATGAATACTATGCAAAAATGTAATAATTCTTTTGAAATAGGACACACACATAACTATTGATATGTAATACAGATAATAGAGGACCTTTGAGGAAAAATTTATATAGTGGGACTTCAAAAATACGTGCACATGTTTAAAATTACTTAGTTAATTAAAGGTTTAGAATTAAAAAAATAAAGTGAAGCTCTCATTTAGAGTCAAATATAAAAAAAGCAAACAAATAAATCAAAACTTAGAAAAGATGAAAAAGGAAAAAATAAAAGAAAGGAAAAGAAAAGGGAAGAAAATATTTCTGGGTCATATACAGTTTGTCAGTGAATAAAATTTGTATGTTCATTTGAGACATTAGAACACAGGAGCTGGTAATGAGTATAAACTGTACTTTCCATAATCAATGTTCATCTGAGAGTGCTTCTGTACTCCTCATGTCACAGTGCAGTAGAATGTTCTGGAGAGTTGGACAAAATAGTACAGAAAATTTAAGTTTTACACATAGCTCTGTGGACATACAAATCAATGTGGAAATAAAGAAGCAAGTAGGTGTTGAATTTTAATTTAGACCTCCAAAAACAGTTTACATAAGATTTCCCAAGGTCAGAATTCATCCCTAAACTCAAATATCACCATATATTTGTGCATGTGTCAGAATCTGTCCATTTAACAGTAAGAATCACACTTGGAATTGCATGAATCCTTTATGTGTGTCAACATTTACACTCCAAAAAAACCCCAACAACAACAACAACAAAAAAAACCCACTAATTCTGATCCTCCTTCATCAGTTAACATACTCAAAAAATAACATGTCAGGTTCCAAGTTCAAGTACACAGTAGCAACAGGACTAAGGATCCAGATCCCTGTAATATTAGCATGAAGCCTCTTTAATTAATCATTTTGTTTCTAGTCTCTGAGTTCCAATCTTAGAGAAAGACTTTAGATAGACAAATGCATAAGTACTAGAGAATTAATGTTAGAGACTTCTCAGGTATGTATGTAAACTATAGTTTGATAATTTAGATAGGTATTGGTCAGGTGAAATGAAAATTACAGATGTATGTAATCAAGTCTTGCTATCTGCCATTGAGCACATTTCAGAACAGAAATTTTCTTATTCAGTGTGATAAGACTGAGAAAGATTAGCTCTATTTTTGTATTAGTTGTTATCGATTTCTCTTGAAATAGTTGACAATTATATGTAAGGATGTGGTTATACTCTGATTGAATTTTGTTTGATCAGTTACATTTGTAAATCAGAGCTACGGCATGTTAGATTTATGAAAACAGAAATTGTGGAAAATAGAGGCAGGCACTTGAGTTATAGACTTGTGTGAAGATGGGCCCGCACAATTGCTGTAACCATGGTGCATCACCTTCTCAGTGCTGCTATAGCAGGTCTTGGCAAGTAGCGTAAAGCAACCAGGTATAGCGTCTTATGGTTCTAAGGTTGAAATCTAAAATGAGTCCTTTATTTTTATTTTTCTTTACTCTCTCATATAATATATTTCTACTGCAGCCTACCCTCCCACCTTTCTGCCCAGTCTTCCCCTCCCTCAGATCTGTTGCTTCTTTCTCCATTTGTTTTAAGAAAAGAGCAAGACTCCCTGGGATATCAACCAAAGACGCCATTACAACTTCCAGTAAACTAGGCACAAACCCTCATATTAAGGCTGCATGAGGTAATGCAGTAGGAAAAAAGGGTTCCGTGGGCAGACAGAAAAGCTAGAGAGACTCCTCTCCCCACTCCCTTCCACTCTTAGAATCAAAGACCCCAAGCAAAACAACTTTAGCATGTATACACAGGACCTTATACAGATCCATGCAATCTCTGTGCTTGCTGCTTCGGTCTCTATGAACCCCTATGAGTCCTGCTTGGTTGGTTTTTGTGGGCCCTGTTAACTTGGTACCCTCCATCCTACAGAGCTTTCCTTTTTCTTGAAGCTATAGGGAGATGCTCCTTTCTGATCCTTTGCACTTTGAGAGGTTGCTTCTATGTTTTTGATTTAGTTCCCTTGTTTCTCTTCAAATTCAGTCAAAGAGTAGCATTTTTAAATCTTCTGTCCTATTCTGTAACCCCTTCAAGATTCATATAAGCCACTGTGATTACCTTCCCCCCCTATGAAAATAATCTCCACATCTTAAAATCTTTAATTACATAGAAAAAGCCTTTTTTTTCTCCCTAGAAGGTAAATAGTACATATTCCCAGACTTCTGGAATGAGATGTGAAATTCTTCAAGGAGCCGGAATGCTGCCTACTACAGCCAGATCCTGGTGTTTAGAGGAACTGCTTTCCTCTGAGTTGTACAACCTTATTCATCTTGATGCACATGCGCAGATGCTTTGGTAAAGTAATTTAAGATTAGGTGTGAGAAAACTCATCTGCTCTACACTCTGATCCAGCAAATGACCTTTTAATAGCTCATTTTCCTCTTTTCGCGATGCAAATTTTACTCAAAAAGGAGAGACCTTCCCAGTGAGCTTTCAGCTATTACTGTATTTTAAAAACTGATTTAATCAGTTACCTCCTCTATACAATATTTTTAAACATTTAAATAAAAATGAGTGAGAGAATCTAAACTTCTTCATTTATATTTCAGTGCTGGTTGCCCCCAAGTTTTATATTTGTAAATAAAATGATAAGTAAAACATTTTTATTATTCAATCAAAAGATTACTCTTATATAAAGGAAATGCCAAATTATGAATTCTTGATATTTTATATGCATAGCAGAACTCTAAAGGAGGGATTAACTGCTCTCATCAGGTAGGTTAAGAGTGGTTGCTTGCTTTCTTGTATTTGAATGGGTGGTGAGAAAAAGATGCAAGGTTTCATTCCAGTAACTAGGAAGCTGTTCCCTTTCGGATTAAACCATTTCCACAGGATGAGCATTAGGAACTATTGAGAAGTCATTGACATTTCTGTTTACTTCAGTACTCTTCTTTCAGTAAATCTTATGTACTTGGATGAATCACTGATTTACATGTTAAAAATAGTGAATTACTGATATCTTCATAATTTTAAAATATGCTTGACAGGAAGCACCGGGAATGATAAAATATTCTGCTCAATAAAAATCTTTAATACATTTTCTGTTTATCTATCTATCTATTTATTTATTTATTTATTTATTTATTTATTCAATTTACATCCCAATATCACTACCTAATGGTCCCCCATCAAACAACTCCTTCTCCTATTTCCTGTCTCTTTAACCTTTGAGAGGAGGAGGCAGTCCCTGTCTACCAGCCCATCATGGCACATCGGGTCACTGAAAGACTAAGCTCCTCCTCTTCCACTGAGGCCAAACAAGACAGCCCACTTAGGGGAACAGGATCCACAGGCAGGCACCAGAGTCAGGGACAGTCCCTGCTCTAGCTGTTGGGGAACGCACATAAAGACAAAGCCGCACATCTGCTACATGTGTGTGGGTATAACTCATTTTACTATCTTAAATACTTTCAATAGACATTTTATTAAGATAGCATAATGGAGTACTTTAAACGTTTTCCTGATTTTTAAGTTTGTATTTTATGGAGGAAGTTTAAAATGAAATTGCATAGGCTCTATATTTAGCTATTTGCTTAATAGTAGAATATAATTCCTTAATATAGTCTATGGGCTTCAACCAGTAAAACAACAGAAATAGGGATAGTGAGTGCCTAAAAAATACTTATTAGTTGTTAGGTAATATCCTAACTGCCTTATATCTATGGATATATGTGCATATATGTATACCCATACATATACACATGTATATACAAAAATATAGGTGTACCTACTTGGTGGACTGTAAATAGGAAAAATATTGAGTAAAGAATCAGGAATGATGTCTGAAAAAGAGGTAAGGCCATTTCGGGACATTGTATGATATGCTAGGAAATTAATTTTGGAATATTCTAGAAATATATAGGCAATTTTCAGAATGTAATATGATATGGTTCCTTTACCAAAAACAAAAAGAAAATCCAAAACAACAACAACAACAATAAACCCTAGCAATATATAAGGAAGTTTCTAGGAAAAACTGAAAGTAAAGAGATCTGTAATAATAAATAATAAGGACATGGGTCAACATAATTGTGGCAGTGTCAAATAGTGGAGTTTTTGCTGACGACACAACCAGAAGATGCTTACAAAAGTTACCCCCCCCCAAAAAAAAAGAAAAAAAAAACCAAAACCCTCTATATGCATGGTTGGTTACACACAGCAAATTCCAAAAGCTTATCTCTTGTGACCTCATTTCTCAGTATGTAGAATACATAGCAAAATGATCATATGATATTAAAATTAAGGGAGAGAAGGTAACAAAATAAAAGACTTAAGTTTTGAACATGTAATCAAAATGCTCAAAGGCACCCAGGGTCACGTGAGCATGCTTGTGGCTGGGTAGACGCAGTTCTGGAGGGAGTGAGACCATTTAGAGTGGTTCCGAGCCGTCATCATCCACGCAATCCACAATTGCATTCACTCTTGTGCCAAGCACTGTGCCTTAAAGGAGTAATCCCATAATCATTTACCCCATTCATCCAGGAGCTACGAGTGTGTGAGTCGATAAGGAAATAAGAGATGGTCCATAGAAAGGGTTTTGTTGTGACTAATCTCACACATGCACATGAACTTTGATGGAGCACTGACATTTTGATGTGTTGGCGTTAGAGCAGGTATCCTTGAATGAGACCGAAGCGGTGGTCCATGACAGGAATTGAATGGGGAAAATAGACCAATAAAAGCATAGTACACAATATGAGGTCACAAGTACATTGCACAAGATCATAACAAATAGTGTCTCTGTTGTATGCAAAGAGGAAGTAGGCAGAGGAGAAAGGCTGAGTTGCTTTTTTGGTTCAGAATGGGTCAATGAGTGAAGTACCCGTAGGCATGATGCAGAGTCTAAAAGGGAATACCTGGAGAGCACATCCCTTCATCTTACGTTATGTTTCGTGTTTCTAATAAAAAATACATATATCTGTGCTCTTAAAGGGTGATTTGTAGGGGCATTGAGATGACAAAATTATGTCTATGTATGTGCACACTGACAAAAGTATACTTATGCAGTAATAAGAGCTCTAAAGACAATAATTTAGATTAGAAGGTCAGGGCTAGAGAGATGGTTCAGTCGTTAAAAGCAAATGTTGCTTTTGCAGAGGACCCGAATTTTGTTCCCAGCACTGACATTTGGCATCTGGCAGCTTAAAGTTGCCTGTAGCTCCAGCTCTGGGAACTCAATGCTTCTCGCCTCTGTGAGCAACTGCAATCAGCACCCCCCCCCCTCACACACACACACATGTGCACACACATGCACACACACATGCACACACACAGGCACGCACGCATGCACACACACACATGCACACACACATGCAAGCCCACACACACACACATTTACACATAAATTTAAAAACAATTCTTTATTAAGGGAAATAACAGCTGTTTTGTTTTAAAAAATGAAGTAGGCATTCACTGCCAACCTAAGCTACACAAAGAAGGTAATATGGAATATTCCTGACCGAAGGATCTCTGATTATTAGGACTCCAAGTGGAAATGTATCTGATATTCGGAAGGAACAAGAAACTCCATAGAAGCAGATAAAATAATAGTGGTTAAGACCAGAGATTAAGTAAAATCTGGCCATGTAAGTCTTGAGGGACATTTTAAAATTTTTTGTTTCTATGCTGAAGAGATTTTCTGTAGCCATAGTGTCTGGACAGAGCTGAGGGGCTGTCATCAGAAATGCCATCCTGGATGCTGTGTGGAGCTAAAGTATTGACCTTGGATTGCACAGTTCTCTTAGAAAGCATTTACTCTAGTTTAAGAGAATGAAGATAAAGTTTTACCCAAGTATAAAATGATACAAAGGTTTACAATGTATTTTGAAAAAAAAGTGGCAAACATAATTTGATGTTGCACGGTGAAGACTGTGAAAGAGATAAAGGATCAATCTGGGGATGTTAAGCTGAGCAATGGTGCAGTATTAGATTGAAATCTTACAGTGAAATTCCTATGAGTTGTCAAATATTGGCAATTACAACCAACAACTAATATGGCAGATAGTAAGCAAATGATGAATAATTCCTTTAAATTCGGCTTCATTCTTGATAAAACAAGGAGAGAGCAAATTGTGTTGAGGAAGTAAGCATCACTATAGGGTTCTGTTGCTGCTAATTTTTCTATTGCAACAAAACTAGATTTCTAACTTGCTGTCTTTGAGCAAATTATGTTTCTCTTGCCTACTGCTTCTATTAACTTTATTTTGAATGAGTTCTTTTTGCAAAATGCTTCTTGTATTTATATTTAAGGAATGTATATGTCTGAGTGTATTATATATGCAGGTATGTTCTGTGTTTGTGCACAGACTTGTAGGCACCAATCCATTCAGTGCTAGAATCAGAATTGTGCCATCTCATCTTGGGTAACCACATAGACACTGAATCTGTTTGTGTGGCCGTTCACCTTGCCAAGGCCAGTGTAGGAATAGAGGTGTAATTTACATGAGAATTCATTCAGGAGGAACAATGAAATAAAAGCAGTTAATATTTTGGGAAAATATATACTTGGAAATATGAGACTTTGCTCTGTCTAAAACTCTTTTACAGCCAAAATTTTTCTTTGTGGTGACTTTGTGGTTTGTGTTTCATATAGCAGGCTATTTGAGGTCGTATTAATTCAGAGTTACAGATATTTTGAACGGTTAGGGTTGCAGCTACCTTTCTTGGGAATTTTGTCATCCTCAACAATTATTTCCTCAAATACCAACAAGGACTTTGTGTCTAGAAAGTTCCTTAAAATATGTTTTATGGTTAGTTATTTCAAGTGACTCTTTGGTTACCTTACCTCAGAAGGAATACAACTCTGAAAAAGTGATTATTTCAAAAATTAACTTGTACCAGTGGAAGTAAAATTTTTACTTTCTCATTCTCTCTCACATACACTCGTGTGTGTGTGTGTGTGTGTGTGTGTGTGTGTGTGTGTGTGTGTGTGTTTAGAGCTAGAATTTTGGACAGAGACTTGACTCTTGTCTGGAATTATAGTTAGTTTCTGATCTTCAGTGAGGCATTCAACCTACATGTAATCAGTGCATCTTTATCGCTTCTGAGCAGATTGAGGAGAATTATTTTATGAGTTGAAATAAGAAAATGCCATTCTTCGGATGCATAGCCTATTGTAAGTATTTAGACATCTTTAATCACTTTGAATTGTTGCATTTGCATACATGCATGCATGTACTAATGCTGGATTCTAGGGACCAGGTAGCTTCAATTGGTGTAACTGTCTCTGACCTTATGAGAGTTTTAGTGGATTTAACTTCGATGATCAGTTCAAACCTAGAAATCAACAAAAGCTTTCTTCTTCTTTTGTGTTCAGGAAAGGCATGGTTGAGCTGCATTATGGATTCATGTATATTCTAGTCATACTTAGTTATTGCTTCTAGTGGCAATCTTTGTTGTCTTTGTTCTTAAATTTGGATATACCTTTAGGACTATGTGAATACTTCAAGGGTCTTTGAATCTAGAGGATCAAAATCTTTGAAAGTACAATATCACTATTAAAAGATCATATACATGATAAGAATCTATGTTGAAAGAAATAGCTATCCGTTACTGGCAAGTCTTATTCCCCATGCATTGACCCCCCCCCCATGCAATGACCCCCCCCAAAAAACATTTCAGTTTATGTTGCTTCTTCTTAGTTCTTCATTGAGAATTTTTAAGCTGGAAATTTTGAATGAATATATTGAATGAAAATTTTGTGTCTGGCCATCCTTCTTTCAGACTCTGTTTTGCATAAGGTGTGTCTATTTTTATCTCTTCTAATTTAACACCTTCCCACAGTATTCTTGAATATTTCACACACTGCCTTAGATGAAACCTATGCTCCCTGGAAGACAACAATAGGTGTGGATAGTTCTCTTGACAGAAAATTACCTTGGTGAGGGCAGGATTCTTCCTGAAGGCTGAGTTGCTCCTGACTTCAGAGACCATTGAGTTTTGGAGGTTAATTGTTTTCTGTGATGACCACAGTCCTTGCTTTCTACACTGGAATGTTTTTGACAATCTCCTGCAAAGTTATCAGCATCTGGTGTAAGAGAAATAAATATGTAACAGATAAACGCAATTTGTAACTTTTGGCTCCTGGAGTTTTCATGTTCTAAGTTAAATTCATTTTCCCTGGAGAAATGTTTTTGTGGCACTTCCTTTTGAAAAGCATTATTCGTTAACCACCTACCCTCTTAGATACCATTACATGCTGCATTAAATTTAGGACATAATTAATTTATTTTAGTGTTCTGGATTCTATTGCATTTCTCATTCTATCCTAAATAATACCTTAAAATTTGGACTGTGGATACTAATTAACCCTTCCGCTTTTATAAACAGTATAAACCTTATTTTTTTTTTTGGCCCATCCTTTGGAACATGTTATATCTAAAAAGGCATATATTGAAAATTTGAGAAACGTTAGATAGGTATGTGAGGACCATAGTAAGCACCAGATGCCTACCTGTCAATAGTGGTTTTAAATGTTTCTCACCTGTAAACACATGCAGAGCTTACCACCAATCTTCCGGGTGGGTTTTATACTCAAAAGTCTGGTTGAGTAACGCATGTGAAGTTCTCAGATGTTCCTTGACTTGTTTATTGTCATACAGATAAGAGGAGCTGGCATACAGACTCAGAGTTACGCATCCTTGAATTCAGCTTTCATAGACATCAATGGGCTCATTTAAAATTGATTCAGATATTGAATATATTGAATATTATTGGATATAATAATGATTAAGAGAAAGTATCTCAAAACAGGTTGCTTTTTTTTTTTTACCTAACACCTTATATTCTTCAATTGTTACAATGCCAATAAGTAAAAACGTGTTTCAATTTATATATTTTAGAACTCAGTAACTAAAGTCATACATCCTGACACAGAAATCCATGAATATTTATAAGTAAATCCTATGTATTAGGCATATGAGGAAGACAGATGATTATTTTCTGCAAATTATGGTTTGATAAAAAAAAAAAAAAACCATGAAAAGAGTGCTTGGTACTTTAGCCCATTGGTAGAGGGCTTTTCTAGGATGCATCTAGTCCTGAGTTTGATCCCAGCATTCATGAATTGGATAAGGTAATACATGATTGTAATCCTGCTCAGAAGATGGAGACAGATTGACTAGAAATCCAAGGTTAGCCTCAGATATTCAAAACTATTATATAAGTCTAATAACTTATAAATCACACTCATTCCTATTTACTCATTATGGATATACATACATAATTAAACTCTAATAGCAATCAATACAAAACAAGTGCTTGTGTCTGTTTTTATAAGATGACAGGATAATTTTTCTGCATTGAGGTTAGAATGTTGTTTTTATGGGTTACACACACACACACACACACAACATAATACACTAAATCCTCTCACATTTGAAATCTAGGTAGATTTTATTTTTTCCTCTATTTTTTGAGAAGTACCATAATGCACATCTGGGATTTTTTTTCTTTCAAAATATTTCTTAAGGTGAATTTCTAGAAGAAGGATTACTGGGTCAAACTATACAAATATTTTTCCAAATTGCCTTCTAAAAGACATGTACCTTATTTTCTTTCCTAAAGCATCCATTTACTGGTTAGGTACATATTGCTCTGTACTTCCTCATACAAAAGAACAAACAATCTGACTTTCAAACCTTTAACCTTCACAGTATTTCAACATGGAGAGTGCCTCACCTGGACCTTTTCCCACTTAATCCAGTTTGCACCAGTCTTTAAGGTGCAGAAGCCAGGATCTTGTGGTCTAATTCGAGACTGCTCACTAGAACCCCCTTCCCAGGAGAGAACTATGTAAAACGATCTACCTTATGATGAGAGATGACTTTAAAATAAAATTTCTTTGGTTTTATCATAGAAATGCTGCAGCCTTTGGAGGATTTTGTAGCTTTCATATAGATTTTTATAAAAAGAGCGTTCAGTGTAGTTCACAGAAGAAATTATTGATATATTCTCAATATTTCCAAACATAACAATTTTCTCAAGTTGAAATTTGTGTTTTTTTATTTATATGGATCCCTCCTGTCTAATAATATGTTTGGAAGCTCTTTTTAAAAACCTTTTATTTTATTTTAAAATGCATTTGGTTGTTTTTCCTGCTGTATGTCTGTGTACCATGTGTGGTATGGCATGTTACACAGAGGAGAGAACAGCGTCAGAACTTTTGGAGTTGTAAACAGTCAGACTTGAATCACCATATATGTACTGGGAATTGAATTCTGGTTCTCTTGAAAAGCAGACATTGCTTTTAATGACTGAGTCATCTCTGGAGCCCCTAATAATATTTATCCATGAAATTGTTTACACTTTACATTTAATAAAAATATTTGTGACATAAATTATCTCAAATTTAAAACTCACCTAAAAATAGAAAATAAATTACAACTAATGTTAGATTTTTTTTCCTGACATGTTTAATGTACAGACATCTAAACATGCATACATACTATGCAATGTGCTGCTTTGAAAAATGCTGCCCTGGTGCAGTTGGAAATAATTCCTTTAAATCTTGAAGCCCTTTCCTTTATTACAGCGTTAACTGCTGCTGTTAAAGAGTTATCCCTGTACTAGATGTCAGGCATGCAGTAGTAAATAGAACAGATATCATCTTGATCCTAAAGCACTTCATTATGTAGAAGGCTCAGAACAATAGAAAATAAAATACAGAGGTTGCACACATTGGGACAATGATGGAGGCAGTGCCAAGGGATGATGAGAATAGCTGGGACAGTGACCCAGAATGTTTTTAGACAGTGATGCCATTCCAGGAGCATATGAGAAATAACAGTGATTAATATTATATAGCAAGAACTGGGCCAGGCCTTTTGCAAGCATCATTTCATTTAATGTTCACAGTGTTCTATGACATACACATTTCTGTTATCTTTAAAGAGAAACCACTGCAGTCAGGAAGGTTAATCAAAAGCCTCGACTTATTTCCACACAAAAAGGACAGAGCCCTTTTCAAAGTTAGATTGTGTCCAAAATCCGAGCTGTTGCTATTATGAGAAATCTTGAACAAGGACTCATGGGATACTCAGAAAGTGTGGGGTTCTGGAAAGGATAAAGGGAAAACAAATAAACAAACAACAACAACCATAAAACACTAGTGCCACACTTCAGTAGCTTTTCAGAATCATAACGTCAAGGAAATTTTAGAACTTCAGTGTTATATTTCAAGGAAAAACCCAGATGAAGCTAAAGTGTAAAGCAATGGTGAATGGGTGAAGGGAGATTTTTGAGGAAGAAACACTGCATTTGAGTTTCATACCAAGGGGCCTTTGAAGGGGGCTGTTAAGGAAAGTAACATTGGAGAACACAATCAAGATATTAGATAACAGAAGCCACACTGTGGGTCCCAGGATGACATTATAGGACATAATGGAGAAGGAAGACTAGGGGCTGATGTCTGAGAGGAAAAGGCTGAAGGAATACATTTACATATCAGGGACTGAGTTGACTCATGGTGCCATTCATTGCTTTTAGGAACACTGGATTTTCTATTGGTAATACAGTTCTATTGGGAAGATTCTGACTTCATTTTTGAACATATTAAATTCAGAAGCCTGTGGCTCAGTTAGAATAGATTGTATAAATCCTCAGGTCATGACAGATTCAGCCTAGCATGAGTTGTTTTAGAACAGAGTGTTGCTGCTCATGTGGGTTTTAGAGCCACACATTACATACTGTGAGAAAAATGTAAGTGCCTCAACCGAACTTAAGGAATATCAATGTCTGAAGGACAAGAAGCCTACAACATGACTAAGAAGGATCATTCTCATCTAAGAAGAAATCCCAGAATATTGTGCTGTTGTAGATAGAGTTGGCGAAAAACTTGATTTGAATAATGAAGTTTCAGATACGTGTGACATTCATGATTTTAAAAGGTACCAAGGGTAGAAGTTATACTGAGAAAATTTTGTCATTCAGTTGTAGATGGAGAAGAAATCTGGCCACAATGGTCACAGAATCACCTAAGAATTTTATGCGTAACACAGAGGTTTGGAAAATGAGAGAGGGAGTGGAACATAGCTCAACTGATAGAATGCTTGCTAAATATGCATTGGGCTGTAGGTTTCATCTATTGTATCATATAAGCTGCTTGTAGTGGTGAATGCCAATAATCCCAGCAATAAGGAGGTAGAGACAGAACTATTAGGTAAAAGTAGAACTACCAGGAGTCCAAGGTCGTCCTAGATACATCTCAAAATCAAGGCTAGACTGAGATACTTGAGACTGACTCAAAAAAAAAAAAAAAAAGGAATAAAGCATTTGTTATTGTAAAATGTATTCACACACACAAAGAATTGGGGCTAGATGATGGAGACATGACAGTGTTTTGAATCAGTTTCCAGTAGAGGAATGGGATTCGAGGCGATGTTCAGCACCAAGTGGCAAGGACTAGCATTGGTTGTGGTGGAGGATGAAGACAGAGGAAGACAAAATGTGAATAAAAAGGCATCTGATACAAAGCAGAGGGTCGGTAGTGAGCACAGGGACAGGCTAGTGGTGACCAGTTCAACAGGTGCCCATTTAGAGCTCCTGCTCTCTTGTGAAACAGAAAATAAGGTAACAGGCTTAAAATGGGCAGAGCTGTTCATAGGTTCCACACAATCACTCCCAGACTTAGGAAACACTATGATCATCTAAGGGATTGGTTATAAAAGCCAAACTCTAGATCTCTAAGTTGGAACTTCTAAATACTGGAATCTATGACTTTAGAGGATGATTTTCTTTTTCTTTTTTCAAATCTATGGTCGAGGGCTATTAAGAAAACTTCGACTTTTGGAGAGTAAAACAGGAGCTGTCTTCTTCTTGTAAATAAGGCAGAACGCTTAAAATTTTTGTTTCTTTTCCTTATTTTAATAAATGGGATAGTAGTGTCTCTCCACTTAGGGTTTCAGCCTGTTCCCTAACCAGCCAGCTTCTAGCAGCCATTCAGATACTCCAATTGAAAGAGGAAAATTGAGAGTGAAAAGCAGGCAAAGGAGGGTTTATTGAATATGAACATATTGAAAAGAAAGAGCCAAAGAGATCAGTGATGACACCACGCACAGTGTCCATCTTTAGGGTCCTGAAGTGAGGTTGTATAGTGGTCCACAGTAGCACACATCTAAGCAGTCCTGGTCAAGGCTGTGCTCACTGCCAGTGACCTTTCATTATCTCTTCTGGAAGGTGGTATGAGAAGTTGTGAATTCTTTTTTCCAGGAGAAAAATAATTGCCCTCTGGCTGGGTCAGGCTTTTCTTTTTTATTTCAGGGATGAGATTCCAGGAAGAATTCAAATTTTATGGAGTCCATTGTTTCAATAGTTTTATTGCCAGAGTAAAGAATGTATTTATGTTCTTAGCCAAACTTTATTGCTGTCAAGCCACTAAAAGGCTAAACTCAGGGAGTTACAAAGAAAAGCAAAAGCATGTGAAGGTGGGAAATGGACTTGAATGGTGGGGTTGACTGCAGTGGGAGGAAATTAAGAGGAGGGTGACTATAACCATAATATATCGTGCATGTTATTAAAGTATCAAATAATATACTTAATTAAAGAAAGACAGTCCACCTCCACTGAAAAAGACACACAACATGTGCCAATAAATATTGACTGTATTGTGCTTTGTATACACATGAAAATAATTTTAAACAGGTTCCATTTTCTAGTGTTATACTGTTGTATATACTTAGGACTCTCAGAGTGCATTCTATGTCATTGGAGTGAGCAAACAGACACTCGGATGTGTTTATTTTCCACTGTCACAGAGATCGTATTCAGGTTGGTGTAATGCATATGTACGTATTGTTTTGTGTTTGGCTCTCAATATCCTCTCTTTCCATGTGTCTATTACTGTGTCTCTCTTTTCCCATCTCCCTGTATGTGTATGTTGTTTGTGTTTGTGCTTGTGCATATGCATGTGCATGTGTATGTGTATGTGTGTTCAGATACCTGAAAGAACACATTCCTTCCAGAAACAAAATTATTTTCGCCAGCAGTATATCCACAAGCACACAAAGTGTGATTCTCAGTACAGAAGCATTCATGAAACAAAATAGCGTTTCCATCATTTGTTTACTTCAGCTGTCACTGACATGGACCATGTATTTGATAGAAAATTGTGTGTGATACACCCACACACACATGCACATACAGATTCACAAATTATGTGTATGATATTCACCCCATGAGGCACATTCATTTTGTATCTACAATACAATCGAAAATTCAGTTCTTTTAGCAAGGAAATAACCCACTGAAGACTTTTATTGCCAAATGTGGTCCGTATTTATAAAAATACATAACATTTTATGGTATACATTACAGAAGCAGTTTTCATTTTCTTCCACAAGTACTCATTATGGCTGACTAGGCTTTCTATGATGTGTTCATTTTATAAGTACAGTAGTTAAGCAGCTAAGTGACTTCTTCAAATCGTGTGCTGTATTTTGCATGTATATGTGATTTTATCCATCATAAAGATGAGATCTATGCCACCAACACACATACATAAGAGAAATGCATTATAGTTAATCCCTTCTTATCTAAGCCATTTGCTCTAATCTGGGGCCATATGTTCCTGCTTTCCCCTAAACCTTGCCACTCATATCATGACCTGTGGACCAGCACATCAATAACACCTTGATGTTTTTTTCAAAATGTGGAATCTTCACTGTCGGAACTCTTGAATTAGAAACTGCATTTTAATGAAATCTTCCAGTGATTTATGCTCACTGTTAACTTTGAGAAGCTGAAGGGCCACAAGGGAAACCTGTACTTCCTAGCTAGACAGTCTCTAATGAACTACAAAGCAGACTGTTTGCTCCCTCAAGAAGGTCTCTGCTTAATTTTAATTGCTGAACTACAAAATATGCAAAATTAAGTTATAAGGAAAAATAATAAGCGTTAAGTTTGAGCTAGCTTGCTAAAAACAACTGCAAATGTCAGCAGGATAATTATTTTATTCTAATGAGAAACATGTCTTCCTTTTTTTATAGGATATCACTTCTTAGCCCAAGATAATTGCATCTCTAGTCTATAATACTTTCTCTCTAACCAACCTGTTTATAAGGATATACTCTTCTTTTTCAATTTTAGGTTTAAAAAGAAGACTTTAATATGTCAGTAGCCAAGCACACACACTATCCATAACTTCCTTCTTCAACATAAGATTTTTACAAGACTGTATTCTCTTTAAGAGCCTAATACAGTACATGATTGTACTGGCTGTTTTTGTGTGTCAATTTTACAGAAGTTAGAATCATCAGTGAGGAAGAAACTTAGGTTGACAAAATACTTCCATGAGGTCTTAATCAGTGATCAACAGGGGAATGTGATCCTGGGTTCTATAAGAAAGTAGGCTGAGCAAGCTATGGGAAGCAAGCCAGCAAGCACGACCCCTCCGTGCTTCTGCATCAGCTTGGGCCTCCAGGTTCCAGCCTTGCTTGAGTTTCTGTCTAGACTTCCTTCAATGATGTATTATGATCTGGAAGTTTAAGACAAGTACACCCTTTCTTCCTCTACTTGCCCTTTGGTCATGGTGTTTTGTCATAGTAATAGAAACCCAACTAAGACATTAATGATACTTTTAAAACATAAAATCCATAATATCAGTATATAAGCAAGTATAATTTTTCCATAGTAGCTATTAGTAAACTGCTGTGGAAAGAATATGTGGCCATCTTCTAATCACTCAGAGATTTAGTAATAATGTGGATAAATTCACACTACTAATGTACAACACATTAATTATCAACTTGATAGGGACGGTCTTTGTAACAGTTTCTACCGTCATGAACGAGGGAATTGTAAGTGTGAACAGAAAAAGCAACTGCGTGATGACACAGTGGCTGTGCCAGCACCAGTGATCCCATCAGAAACTCTGGCAAGAAGATGACCTTTCAGACTTGTCCCCATAACAGGGTCTCACACTCTGGCCTTTGGCAGTCTTCCTATCTCAGTATTCCGTTTGCTGGATTTACATTGCCCATTTAGATCTTTATAATAAAGATGAATATCCTAGGAAGGAAACAGGGCTTAAAAGTAGTACTGTTCTTCAGCTGAGGCAATTTACAAAGTGGTCACTCAGACCTTTTTTCAGCTTGGGAGCAAGTGTGTATTTCGGATAGGACTTAGAGGGAGTAGTGCAGTGTGACATCCTTATGTCTCTTCACAGTTTAAACCCAAAGAAGTTAATGGTCCTTCAGTATGTCCAGGTAAGACACAGAGGTGAATACTGTTTACACTAGTTTAAGTCTTTGAATCCATGCATTTGTTGGTGCAATATTTAGTGAGGATACTGCATGTAGAAGTTTTCACTACTTATTTTTGTGCATTTGTGTTTGTGTGTGTGTGTTTGTGTGTGTGCCTTAAAAGGCTGAAGCTGACTGCCACAAGCTCATAGGAGGACTACAAGGCTGTTGAACTCTGGAAACTGGTCTAGATTGTTTTTAATGAACATTGGGTTTGCATTAAAAAAGAAACTTAGTTGTCATGCAGAAAATGAGTTTCAGCATAGATTACTGACTGATAGAATGAATATTCATGTGACGCAGTGAGAATGCATAGGAGAGCATCTAATCAGACAGGGTGAAGCAATGCTTGAGCAAGGGCTTAACGATGAGTGAGCTGAGTGGACCCATGAGAGGAAGGAAAGGATGCTAACATGAAAAAACACAGTGGAATTTATAGGCAAGAGCTGTATCATCTGCCCTGTTCTCTGTTTGTTTGTAATGAACTTTGTAGGAATAGCAGGTGATCCTTGAAATAAAGAGGGCAGAATTACATTTTAGAGACCCTTTTGAGGTAACAGAATTTCATTCAAAAAAAAAAACAAAACAATTAACTGCTAGAAAGCATAAAAATGGCATTCAAAAGAGTATCTTAGAGAAATAATTGGATCTCTTAGAATAAGTATTGGAAAGTGCTAAGATCAGAAAGCAACAAGTGACGCCTTGTGAGATACACCTGATTCCAGTTCTTGGGAAGCAAAAGCAAGAATATCAGGCATTTGAGGCTCATCCTCAGCTCCCGAGTTCCAGGCTAGCTTGGGCTCAATGAGACATTGTCTTGAAAAAAACAAAAAAAGAAAAGAAACCAAATAAACAAAATTAAAGGAAGCTGGGGAAATCTTAGTATCTTCTGTACAGACATGAGGACCGAAGCTGGATTCCCACAGTCACGTTAATAGCTGAGCACTGCAACCTGTACTTGCAACCTCATCACTGGGGGCAGAGTGAACTGTGGAGATTCTGTTGCCGTCTATCCTAGCCTAAATAGCTATCTTTGTGTTCACTGTTTTAATAAATAAGGCAGAAAATTATAGAGGAAGACACTTGTCTTCGATATTTGAACACACACACAGCATACATATTCTCTCTCTCTTTCTCTCTCTCTCACTCTCTCTCTCTCTCTGTCACAAACACACACACATACACACACACATACATACACACACACCACAAACAAGCAGGGGAAAGGAAGAAAAATGAAAAAAATGGTAGATGTCTGAAGAAACACACACAGATAAGAGAAAGGTGAAATATTGGGAATGGTAGATGTTGTGGATAGCCCCAGGCTTGTATTTTGATCCTAGTTCCACCCTTCTGGGAGGGGCTGCAGAGGATGATTGGATCTGTACACAGATGACATCTTGTAAACCTTCTGTCCAATTAAAACCTGTAAAATAAAGACTAGAGCCAGAGATTGGGCAGTAGAAGGGAGGCGGAGAAAAAGGCTTAGGGGAGGAGAGAGTGAGAGGAATTGGATATAAAAGGCAGAGCAGAAGTAGAAGAGAAGGGAGTCATCAAGAGATGCAGAAAGAGAAGCAGAGGAGAAGCAGGAGGAAGCTGAAGCAGAAGGAAGCCTGCAGTAGAAGGAAGCTGATGATGGAGGACAACCACGCGGCCTGGATGAACCGCAAATTATAAGGGATCTCATAGCCGGGATTAGAGTAGTGTAGTGGTAAATCTGCCCAATCTAGGCATGCTATTTATATCATAATTATCAAGTTGTGTCTTCCTTTACTGGTCTCCTTCAGGTAGGAGATCTTACATCGGAAAATCTGGGGTTTAAATAACAACTTCTACTACAGGTAGATGTTTGAAGAAGCATATCAATACTTCAGATAATTAATGTTCTAAAAGGTCTAATTTTAAAGGAAAGAAAATGAAGATGAATGACCATGATCTAAGATTAAGTAATCTGTATGTTTGTTTCAATTACTAGCTTTATTTAATAACCAAAAGTTATTGAGCTCTTCTGGTAGCTGAGAGCTACGGTCACTCTGTGTAAGTGTTGTAAACGCAGTATGAACTTTGTGTAGTAGCGACTTTGTATATAGGGAACTGTTATACCCTTTAGAACTTGTGATTAGGATGATCCATTTAAGTATGTAAGTTTTTAAAATGAGATGGCAAAACAAAACTTTCAGTGAAGCAAAGGATATTGTATTTTGAAGTTAAATGAAATTAATATAAGGGAGGCTTTTGTTTTTGTTTTTGTTTTTGTTTTTTTTTTCCCTTCATTTTGGAAAATCTGTGTTCTTTACCACCACTCCACTGCAAATATGAGGAATTTTGTCAATTTTTAATGAAATCATTCAAAGATGAATTAAAGGTCAGTTTGAGAAACAAAATATTTCATAACCTGTTTAGAAGAAGGATTCAGGAGCAATGACTTATAATGTCTTCTGGCTCTCACTTGATAATTATGTCTTTTAAGGAAAATAACAAAATTTATGACGAATGAATTCTAACTTGAGTGTACTTGTTTATTATCATTATGATTGTTTTTATTTCACTTGTAAGGTTGGTGAAATTAGAGTTATTCTGGTTCTCTCTCTTTTTTTCTTATTTATTTATTTACACTCCAGATTTTATTCCCCTTACCTTGTCCACCCTCCTAATGTTCCACATCTCATACCTCCATCCCACCCCCTGTCTCCACGAGGCTGTTCCCACCCCCACCCCACCTGACCTCTAAACTTCCTGGATCCTCCAGTCTCTTGAGGGTTAGATACATCATCTCTGATTGAACACAGACCAACAGTACTCTGCTGTATATGTGTTGGGGGCCTCATATCAGCTGGTGTGTGCTGTCTTTTTGGTGGTCCAGTGTTTGAGAGATCTTAGGGGGTTTTGGATTAACTGAGACTGCTGGTCCTCCTACAGGGTTGCCCTCCTCCTCAGTCAGAAGCTTCTGTCCATTGGTTGGATGTAGATATCTGCATCTGACTCTTTCAGCTGCTTGTTAGGTCTTCCAGAGGGCAGTCATTTCTGGTTTTCATAGAAACATTTTTTATGAGTAAACATGAGAGGTCTACACAATGAAATTATCCTGCATTTAAAAAACTATAGTGTAGTTTCACCCATGGAGTATATTAGTCCCTTTAACGCACATTATTTAAATAAAAAATATTGAGAACAATGAATACAAGCAGATATATGGTTCCCGGGTTCTATTCAGAGGAATTAATTGGTTTTGACTTCTAACAGTTTACTATGACCTCAATTTTAATTTAGAATAAGAAGCTCATAGGGAAATTGTTTACCATTTATCTGATAGCCTAGGGCCATTTTTGATTTTGCTTCTTAACTTTTCATATAACACTATTAATTTATTTTGGGGCACTAGAACCAACACCTTTGCTCTACTTATAGGATTATAATTGATATACTATCTAGAGTTTTTTCTTGAGATTAAATACAATTACTGAAATAAAAACAAAACCCTTCAAATGTACCCTGATGTAGAGTCATCCTTCATGACTTCCAATGACTAAATTTTAAAAAACATTCACGTTATATAAGTAGACTTTAAAGACAAGTCAGAGTCTCAAAAAAAGGGCATGATAAGACTTGACATCATCTCAGAATATAAGGTACCTGAACATATTTTTCTGACCTAACCACAGTATGCCAGTCATAAGCCTGCAGTTTCTGGTCAAATAAGAGAACTTCTTTGAACTGATGGATAATTTAGCATGTACTAGAGTTTCACTTTATGGATTGTCATTATTTCTGAGTTTTGCTTAGGAAGCTGACATCAAAAGAATAATTAATAATTTTAGCTCTGGTGCTAATATCAACCAAATCATACTTTAGGAATTTAGTTAAGTTTAAAAACACATAAAATACTAAAAGATCAGTTTTTATATGTCCTACAAAATGAGGATATTAGGGCTGGCTTATGTAAGTCAAAAGAATATAATGCCACCTAAGTTAGGTGGTTTCAATGAATGGAACATATTTGAAAGGAAACAGAATTTTGTGTATGTAATGTTGCAATAATGTCTCTTTAAACATTGGAAATGTTGTGGTGTTTGGTGTCATACTTGTGATAAACTTCACTATGACTGCCAGTTCCCTCAAAATTTGTTTCTATAGCACTGATCCAAGAGAGGAACCCTTACCACCAGCATTTCTTTCATTTTTCTAACTTAGACCTCACATTCCAGAGCAGCAGCCAGTATTCAAAAGCCTAATTTCATGTCCATAGTGCAACCATCTGGCCTCAGAAGCTACCTTGGCACAAGCCACATACCTACTGTGGTCAGTCTGATCGTCCCTGTAGGAATATCAGCTGGCTCTGGAGATCAGTTGTCTGTGTCTTCCACTAGGCTGCACCTGTGCCTTGGACACTGTTTACTCTCCACTTAGCTTCTTGGCTTGGTTTCTGTAATGCCTATGACAAACCTCATTTAACTCCTGAAGATTAGCTGTACCACTTCACGTTACCCCTTTTCCTGATGATGGATGATTTTACTTGCTTCTGTTGGGAAATAATCAGAGATGTGTGCCCACTGTGAATATCTTCCTAGATCCACAAACTCTGATTCATCTACCAAGGTCTTAATTATGCCTGAGGTTATAACATAAAGAAAGCTTCCTACACTCTACTGTTGGGTTGCCTTTCACTGTATCTTTTCTCTTCGGCAGCCCCTACATAGTGCCTAGAATTGAACTTACAGAATTGCCTTATTCAAAGTTGTTTCCTTGGTATTTCTCATTGTCTCTGATAATAGTTTAATGCTCAGTAAACACTTAATAGAAATGTAATGTCATTTGTTCTCTCTCTTCTTTTCTCTCTGCTGTGGCTTTCCTTAGGTGACATTGCCTACTACACTTCCTTTTTATTCTATGTAATATTCATTGAAAAATTATGGTCATATTTTGAGGCATCATGAAATGACTCTTGGGGAAATATATAGCTCTGTCCTTTAAATGGCACAAGGAATGAGACAACTCTGTGAGTTCATTTCTAGGCACTACATGGATACCACATGAGAAAGGGCACAATGAATGACACACCAACACAGGATGCCTACTCAACTACTGAAGTATTGAATTATTACTACATAAAGGACATGTGGCTGATCAACATACATAATATCTCCTTTAGTTATTAATGTAAACCCATGGGACATACTAATTTTCTCTATTTGAATAAGCCAGACTTTATTGTCTTAAAAGAGAAAAGAGCATCTTTATAACCATGTGTGTGGGCCATTGGTTTTGTTGTGACTCTGTCCTTCTGGTCTTCTTTCATGAAAAGTAAACAGAAGGATCATTCCTACTTGAGATAAGTCGTATTGTATTTACAGGTGCATTAATACTCAGGCAATAGGAAGGTATGATGTTTTTGCAACAGAAAGACAAAGAAGCAAGTGACAGAACATTTGCTGGTGATTTCTTATCACATTTCATTGGCCACAGCAAATTGCTTAGTCAATCCTGATTTTAATGTTTTGGTGTATTGTAGATATATAAAAACATGGTCTTTGTTTTATGTGGGTTTGCAAACAAGAGTTCATACAAAGAAGCAAAAATATAGAATTAATGAATAAACAGTAGGCAAAATTCACCTGTGCATATCTGAGTATTGTCAAAAATGAGGGAGATAGGATGGCATGGTAAAAATAATTACTAAGAATGTCATCCCCATGGTTTTGATAGTGTTTAAAGATTTGAGATGAGACTGGAGATTGTAAACAAAGAAAAATAGAGTTCTACTTTCATCAGTGTGTGTTGTGGGAAGGACTATTGACTTTTCATGAGAGAAGTCAGTAATTAGAAACGTGTGTATATGTGCATGTGTATATGTATATTCAGACTGAAATAGTACATTTGACAACTAGTATGAGGGCGATGAATATTTCAAAATGTTGAACATTGTTTATGCAGTCTTAACATACTTGTTATATTTGTATATGTTTCAGGTATGTAGCTTAACATATCTTTTATCCTTGAGTTTGCTTACTGTTTACAATTATAAAGATGGTGCTTCATATGACCAATTAGCAGCCAGTTTGCAAACTCGAGGTTTACACTGTCCTGATTAATGATGTGTCTCCGTCACCCAGGAAGAACACACAGTACAGATCACTAGTGCTGTATTGTTGGTTGAAAGTCTCTTGTTCCCCCTTTACTCCTTTGCCTGTTACATCAAAGCTTTGTTTGGAATTTGAACCATAAATAGAAGCTTGATTTTGTATTCCCTTCTATATTTGTGATGCTTTGCAGAGTCTTGTATAGGAGAATATAATCACTGAGAAATGAGAATATACATATGATGTGAACAACGTTTATGGCAGAGTTAGTCAGCAATTAAGTCATGCTTTCTCACTGTTTGAAGAAGGAGGAAATATAGGAGTAAGATTATGCAATGCATATGAATAAATGAAATGTACTCACATGTATCATATCTTTGAATTTAAGGATGCAGAATTCATATTAAAACAGTATTGAAATTTTATCAGTTATGCATATGATGTGTAGATTTTGTAATCCATATTGGTAAAATAAGTATTTAATACATGATTTCTTAAAGGTTGAAACATTAGCTTCATAGAATAATTTAATTTTCATTTGCTGAATTCTCCTAGTTTTTTTTTTTATAGAATATCTTCTTTTCTGTCCAACAAGAAATGTATCTCTAAACAGGCCATAGTACACTGGCTGCTGTTTATTATTCTAAATAAAAATATTAATTACTAATATCCTCTTGAATCATAAACAATGATTAATAGGATGAAAAATATTATGTTGTTGTTGGCTTCTTGATATTTCATTTATTGCTAAATCCTGGCATCCACTTGTTGCTTTGGAATTCACAGTGAGTAACTGCTAGAGCTCATGAAATCAGGGTTTAGGCAAAGATTACATTATATTCGTGAGCCAATAGCATCCTATGAAACTGCCTTTATTTCTTTTTTCTTTTTGTTTTCTTTACCTTCTGAGAAAGGGTATAAACATTGCTGGACACTTACACTCTGGACAATCCATCTGCCTCTGTCTCAAAAGTGTGATTTTACCTGTAAATCTGCAGCCCTTTCTGTAGCAAAGCCGCTAGAGATGATTTTGACCTTCAGAACCAAGTAGGCAGCTACAGATATTTGTATCATGCTATGGGGATAGATATAGATAAGTCCATTAGTCAATCATTCTCAGTGTTGAGATTAGAGCAGTAGGAGATAGCCAGGTGGTCAGTTAAATTTTGAGCACAAAAAAAAAAGATCATTGAAAACCTGTTCAATCTCTCTCTCTCTCTCTCTCTCTCTCTCTCTCTCTCTCTCTCTCTCTCTCTCTCTCTGCCTCTCTCTCTCTCTCTGCCTCTCTCTCTCTTTCTCTCTCTCTCTCTCTCTCTCTCTCTCTCTCTCTCTCTCTCTCTCTCTCTCTCTGTGTGTGTGTGTGTGTGTGTGTTTTGGAAAAAAACTGTCCCTGAGATGACTGAATCTTTGACTGGAATCAAAATATAAAAATCACAGTCTTTGCAAATGTCAAGGCCCTGCTTGCAAAGGGCAATATAGCTTCTCTTGTTTGAGTGAGCACAGGGAAAGACACACTCATCTCTGTGGTATCTTGAGAGCTGTCAGGGCTGTTCATTCTGGGACTCCAGTTCTTCCATCTAGAGGGAACAGGTAGATCTCATTAAGAAAGAGAAATTGAATAGATGGATAAATGGGAGGCAGTCTGGAACGGGAGGAGAAAATAGGTATGGAAAGGGGAGAGGTGGCAGTGGTAGGGAATATGAAGAACAACATTTAAAATTAAATGGCATATGAGGGGTAGTGTGGAAACCTAATACAGTTGAAACCTTCTAATGTTTATACATTATAAATGCAGTCTAAATCGCCAAATAATGGGAGAGACACGATATCAACTGGCCATATCCTCTCACCAAACAAAGCTCCTAATACAGACTTTAGGTTACGTCTAGTTGAGTTGTTGTCCAAAGAGTCCCCAAGGGAGTTTCCAAACAATCCAGGCTGTTCAAACACTGTTTACAGGTTGCTCTCCACAAACTGACAGCAAGGCCCATTGCTGAAGTCAACACTTATACAACCCATTAAAAATGGAGATGTTGTGCTGGTGCCTAAACAGAGCCTCCTCTACTGTGTTCTGGCACCTCTGGTACAAGAAGGTACTCAGTACACTATCAAAAGAGAAATGTAAATGCCAAGCCAGCCTCACTCTTTATCTATAATGCTGTACTACTACCTTAAAGATACGCTAGGACAACGGTAGCACTTCCAAAGCTTATGGAAGTAAGTAACCTATGACTGAACTTAAGGCCCACTCCACAAGATGGAACTCATATCCAACAGTTCTTGCGTGGCTAGGTAAACAGGGACTTAAAGAAAATGCCAAATAATAATGTTATAAAAAAAAGAAAAGACTCTCTGAGAATCTCTGTAGTGATAACTTGGCTCCTAATGGCATTCCGTTATACTCAGATCAATGCCTTGTTCAACCATCTTATTCAACCAGAGATGGTGAGTGATTCCTCCTGCAGTATATGGCAGCAAATAGGACCCACAACCGGACATTACACAGAGAATGAGAGACCTTGAAATGGTCAGTCCTAAATGGAATGTTTCCATCATATCCCTATTCTCAGAACTCAAGGGTTCCTACGAAAGTGAAGACAGAAAGAACATAAGAGCCAGAGAGGATAGAGGACCCCATGAAAACAAAGCCCCCTAAATCAACTGAGCAAAGGTTGTATAAACTCACAGAGATGGAGGCAGAATGCCCATGTCCTACCTGGGTCTGTATCAATTTCTGTACACGTTCTTTTATGGTTTCCGGTTTAGTGTTTGTCTAAGATTCCTGAGAGTCTGATTGAGTGCATCTCTGAATCTTATGCCCTCTCTATCTTTGTGGTTTTTTTTTTCTGTTGGTCTGCCTTGTTCAACTTCCAAATGATTGTTTTTGTTTTCTCTTATTGTATTTTTCTTTTGTCATGTTTGGCACTACTGTAAAGATTAATAATGGAACTGTCATTTATACCTGCTGAGAGAGGGAAAATTCACTTTTGTTCAATGGGATGGCAGTAAAGTATATCAAACAGTCCAGGGTAGATCTCATGTTCAGGGATAGTTGACCAACAAATAAGAGATTCACCATCCCTCCCCAAAATATACTACTACTATATTATTTAAATATATTAAATTTAGTTTAAATAACCATCACACTATGTCTATTATCCCTTTGCTTTCAAATCCAGTGGACACATTAGCATAATAAATTCATGAAAATAATTTTCAGGATTAAAATTTTGACATCTGGTATTTTCTCATGAATTCAATTGAGGGTGTACTACAAATATTAGGATTTTTATTGCTTATGGCATATTCTGAAGCAAAAACTCTTTTTGAAGATTTGTTTTTCCATTTTCTTCATTTTCCTTTATTAAGAAATCAAATGATTGTTTTCATTATAGAGGCATCATTCTCTGGTTTCCTGTTTCCTTTCTCTTCAAGTCTTTAATCTTGAACTAAATACCAAGAGTAGTTGTGCAATTTGAGATTCTACTGACAATTAATTGTATCCCATTCATTTCCTGAATCCTTGAAATCTATTTCTCCCCAACAGTCCTCTCCCATGAGTCTTTTCCTTCTAAAATTCTCTTTCCGTTTTTGATAACCTTAAATGTTGTTCCTCAGGCATCTCCCATGTTTCATCTGAGACAGTGTTTCTGACTGGCAGGGAACTTCGCTAAGGAAGCCAGGTTTGCTGGACAGCAAGCTCCAGGAATCTGTCAGTCTGTACTTCTCCAGAGCTGGTGTTCTACAAGCACCACCACATTTGACTTTTACTTGCTTTCAGAGTATCTTACCTCAGGGCCTCACACTTATGAGACTACACACTCCCTACTCTAATTATTTATCTTTTGAAATGATTTAATAATTATTTAAAACTAACAGCCATTAGTTATGATTACTTGTCCATATTAGTTAAATTTATTGGTCTAAGTAGGCTTAATGCAATTGTGATGTTAATCCCACAGCTTTCACTGTTGCCAAATAACTTTGGTGTGTTGTGTGGATAGCTGCTGCTTTTCTCTATATAAGCAGTAGCAGCATAGCATGCTGGGCCTGCTGCGATTTAGAAATCTTGAGCCTGGAAAGCTAAGAAGAGAAGCATGAAATAGGAAGAGAGTGAACGAGGGGTAATTTCCTGCATAGGAAACCACAATAAAAGATACTCATCTTGTCTAATAGACTTGGCAGTTCCAGGCCATGGGCTACATGATTCACAATAAATAGAAATGTATCTGCTCACAGTGTTGAAGGCTAGGAAGTCCAGTGTCAAGGAGCAGCCATGTGATAAGGGCTCTGTAGTGTGGAGGTCTCTAATGTGCCTGGGGGAAAACTCCATGGAGATTCTACTGCAGTGCAGTAGGATTTTTGCCTTTGATTGTTACGGAACATTTGAGTGTTGGGCATTTGGACCAGCCTATACCTATCACCTCAATGAGAGTTATGCTTTAATGAATGTTGAGATTTTTCTTTTATGTTAAATATGTGTCTTTTTCTTCTCTCTCTCTCTCTCTCTCTCTCTCTCTCTCTCTCTCTCTCTCTCTCTCTCTCTCTCTCTCTCTCTCTCTCTTCAAAACAGGGTTTCTCTGTGTAGCCCTGGCTGTCCTGGAACTCACTCTGTAGACCAGGCTGGCCTCGAACTCAGAAATCCGCCTGCCTCTGCCTCCCAAGTGCTGGGATTAAAGGCATGAGCCACCATCGCCTGGCTGTCTTTTTCTTTTTTTTTTTTTATTTTTCATTTTATTTTAAGTTACTTATTTCCTTATATTACGTGTCTGGGGTTTACTTCACTATAAGGTATTAGTGTTTCTGTTTTTCATTTCCATGCATTTAGACCCCATTAAGTGTATCCATGTGCTTTATACTGAAGGCTACCTTTTCTTTTAAAAGTTTATGTTATACGATTTCTCCTCTGAGCTTTTTGGTTTAGGGTCTATTTTTAAATTTTCCTTCTTCCGTTTTAATCAATAAGCCCTTCTCCTCTACTCCTCATCCCCCTTCATGCAGTTTTAGACTCACATTAAAATTGAGGCGAAACTCCATAGCCCCATATCTTCCATGCTAATCATCATTTGTTGAAAGAAAAACTGGCAAATTTTCCATTGAATTGTCTTTTCTCCTTTATGAAAGATTATTCTACCTTTTTTTTTTTTTTTGCTACCTTACTAGGCTTATTTTCTACCTTATTAGGCTTCTTTCTGGGCTCATTGTTGTCCCATTGTTGTGATGACTAGCCTAGCCTAATCTTTAGACAGCTAATCTGATGACTAGTCCAGTAACTACTGGTCCACTGTTGTGATTACGTTGCACACTGTTGTTATGTTTATGCCGGTGTTGTGATGACTATGCCGACTACTCATACTGTCAGGATGATTATGACCACTGTTGTGGTTATGATTCCCGCTGTCTTGATTATGATGCCTTTCTATAAGTTTGGAAGTTGCATAATGAATGCTTTCAATCATTCTTTTCATTCAATGTTAACTTAGCCACCCTGGGTCTTTAGACACCACATTAACTCTAGATCGGTTTGTCAGTCAAAACAAACTAATGAAAGCTTGCATGCTCTTTCACTGGCCTTTCATTGACTTTACACCTCAAGTTGGAAAGAGTTGATACTTGACAATATTAAATCTTTCTGCCTGTGTACACGAAATACAACTCTCTATATCAATATACTTTCATTTGCCTCATAAGAGAATTATTATTTTGTTCTATAGAAATATGTAGTCTGGTTGAGTTATAATAAAATGTTTCTTTGTACTAATGTTAATAGCATGAACTGAAAACTTTTTAAATTAATTATTTTATTTATTTACAACCAAAATGTTGCCCCCCTCTCAGTCTCACCTCCCAGAATTCTTTACTCCATTCGCCTTTCCTCTTTGTCTCTAAGAGGGCCTGTATCTCCCTTACCGGGAGTATCAAGTCTTTGCAAGATTAGGCTTAACTTCTTCCACTAAGGCCAGACAAAGCAGTCCTCTACTACATATGTGCCAGGGTGTGGGGCGAGGCTCAGACCAGCCTGAGTATGCTCTTGGTTGGTGGATTAGACTCTGTGAACTCCCAGGGTTCCAGATTAGTGGACACTGTTATTCTTCCTATGGGGTTACCATTCTGTTTAGCTCCTTCTATCCTTCCCCTAACTCTTCCATAGGGCTTCCAGACCTCCATCTAATGGTTGGCTGTAAGTATCTCAATCAGCTTCTGGTAGAGCCTCACAGAGGCCAGCCATGCTAGGCTCCTGTCCTAGAAATATCATCATGAGTCAGGTATCCCAAACCCATACGACATGAATGGTATGTACTCCCTGATACGTGGATATTAGCTGAAAAGTATAGACTATCCATGATACACCCCACAGACCCTAAGAAATTAAACAAGAAGGAAGGTCCAATTTATAAATTAACCATTTATTCTGAAAATGTACTTTGTTTGTTAAATTCAAGATTTAACATTTTAACATTTTTTTGGAATTCCCTGTAATGAGGATCATGTACTCTGTGTTGGAAGACAATTTTGTTTTTTTCTTTTCAGTCTGCATATCTTTTATGTTCTTTGCTTGTCTTACTGTTTTAGTTAATATTTCTAGTAAGGTGTCAAATGAGACTGGTGAGAATAGGTTTCCCTGCTTTGTTTCTGATAGGAGACAGTATCCAGCTTTTCATTATCAAAATGAGGCTATCAGTAGGTTTCTTGAACATGGTCTTTACCAATTTGAGGCTGTTCCTTACATTATAACTTGCTGAGAGCTTTTATTATAAGTGGTAGTTAGATTTGGCCAAATATTTTTATATATTTATTGGTATGATCACATAATTTTCTTCTTTAGTCTACTATTATGATTGATGACATTGATTTTCAAATATTGAAAACCACATTGCATTTTTGGAATGTGTGGTTTTTAATTCATGGTATATAGTTTTAGAAATTATTGAATTAAATTTTTTATACTCTTATATCCAGAAAAATAAGCTGAGACAGTATTCAGTGTGTCTGTTCTTTACCCTTTTGTATTCATTCTGATTGCAGACATAGTCCTGACATGGCAATATCCACTCTTTTGCTTGCTGTGAGATGTAGAGACTCCTTTCAATTGCCTTTAAATATATCAATCATTCATTAATTTTTTTTCTGGTATCAGCCATGTACCTTATAATGAAGATACAAATGCTTGGCCTTTCATGTGAAGGGCAGTTTTATTCATATGACATATATCATTTGTGGTATTTTTCTTAGTCACTGAAGTCATTAGGAGATACTCATGAATAATTACTTAGTATGTAAGATAATGTAGAGGTTTTTTAAATTCACTTTCCAGTCTTACCTGCTGGTTTATAAAGTATTGCTATATAAATTTAAAATTAAAAGAAAAAAAAAAAACCTCAATAGCTGAGAGGTGCTATAATATCAGTGTACAAAAGACACTGTGACCAGGAGTCTTATTCCAGGTGTATGTGTCAATATTTTGAATTTTTATCTTTGGACACATGAAGAGAGAGTCTGGATAATCAGTCACTGGGTGGGTCACTGGGCATCAGTAAGCTTCTTTGTTCCACCAATGTACCATTACCTCTACTTACACATACATTATGGGAAACTGTGAGCCTACTGAGCTAGGCTATTCAAATTTCAGCTTAAGTATGCATGAATCAAAAACTATATTGTGTTATCTAGTAATGGCTCACCTGTGTTTTGATTTAATTTGTATCTGTAAGCTGATTTTGTTCATGGCCTTTGTTTAAAATATTATAAGAACCGATGTAACAGTCCTAGTGAAAAGAAGACATTTAAGAGAGGTTAATACAAAATTGTATTAGATATACAGAAAGGTTGTCAAAATAAGCAATTTAAAGTGTCTATTTTTAATCAATGTAGTGCACTTTATATAAAATGTATTAAGGTTTTTTCAATGGAGTGTCACTGAATATATCAAGCACTCTCCAAGGTAGGCCACATTCTCAATGGTATTTGACCAACATAAATTTGACTCCATGTTTTGTTTTGTGTGTGTGTGTGTGTGTGTGTGTGTGTGTGTATGTCTCTCTCTCTCTCTCTCTCTGTGTGCATGTATATATGTGTTTTAAGGGACAAAAACAGAACATGAGTTAGGTAGATTAGTGACGGAAGAAGATCTGGGAGGAGTTGGGAAAAGGAAGGAAAAATATACGATCAAAATAATCCTACATAATAGTTCTTTTCTACCTTTTCAAGTGTTAATATTTTATTCTATCAGAACCCAGAGTCCTCATAGGAAGAACAACTATTATCAACTAAACAGACTCCCCAGAGCTATCAGGGACTAAACCACTAACGAAAAAGGGTATACCTCCAGAGACCCATGGCTCTAGCTGCATATGTAGCAGAGGATAGCCTTATCTGCCATCAATGGGAGGGGAGGTCCTTTGTTCTGTGAAGGCTTGATGCCTCAGTGTGGGAGAATGCTAGGGTGGTGAAGTAGGAGTGGGTTGGTGGTGAGGGAGAACCCTCTTAGAAGAAGGGGGAGGGGAAATGGGATAGGGAGTTTGCGGAAGGGCAACCAAGAAAGGGGACAACATTTGTAATGTAAATAAATAAAATATCCAAAAAATGTTTATAATCTCCCATAGATTTGAAAAAAAATGTCAGAGTCAGTGCAAACACATTTGCCTCACAAGCCTGATTACCTGATATTGATCTCAAGAACCCACAATGGGATAAAAACAACTGCCCCCCCCAATTGTCATCTTTCCTCTACAGATGCACCATTGTCTGTGATACACACTCACAAATGTATTCATAATTGTACACTTATTCATGCATGCACACAAAGTCAGGAAAAAGAACAAGTGGTCACTTTGGGAGTATAGAATTGGAAACAGATTGGTAGATAGCCACAGACATGGGTAATTGGATAGGCTTCTAAAAAGGATTCAAGTGTACTCTTGACAAAAGGAACAGGGCAATCTGTAAATGGGTACAATGTGGGTAATATGTAGGGAGCTTTGTAGAATTCAATTACATTCTTCTATTTTGAAATTTTCTTGTGCAGTAAAACACACAATAAATGGATCTGTGACATTTATCAGCATCAGAACAGTATTTAAGAATAGCTGTAATAAAGTTACTGGCTAGAAGAAGCCTCTCAAATGAGATGGGTTATTTGCGTGATTATGTAGTTTTGTCCTTGAGAATCAAGGAAATAACAAGAGCAATTAGTTTCTGCTTGTAAAAAAATCACCTTTTACTTTTTGATTTTTCATTTTACTTTGAATAGTGACTTAGTGAAGAAGTAAAAGAAAAACAAATTCGTAGTAGAATTTAGATAGTGTTACAAATTTTACACTTAATTCTTTTGGAGCTTTTTTCATTTGATTGGATTATTTTGTTACAAATGCTTCATTAACCCATTCATTTTATACACTGACTATGAAACCCATATGACATCATGTAGCCCTTTCTTAAACTCCTTTTATAAGTCATTTATACAGAAATTGTCCTGAGATAGTTAATGAGAAACTCAATACATATGAAGTCTATGAACTTTAGTAAAGCAATAATTTCAAAATGGTTGTAGTTTTTTACTGTGAGCACCAAGCAGGTGCTTTGATCTTTTCATTTGAAGAAGACTAATTGAACATTTGAACAATATGAGAACTATTTCATTATTCTCTCAGTTTACTTAATGGACCCTATCTACTCTTGACTATGTGAAAATACTTGGGACTTTGGAGACACGTTAGTTGACTTCTCTTTAGAGTCCTTTCCTTGCCATTGCATAGTGACAGTGGATCTTTGAGATCAGGGCTGTCATGTATGGCCTGAGAAGATGGTGGATTTTTTTTTTTCTGTACTGCTACTGTACAATGGAAAATATGAAGATCACATTTGACTCATAGAATCAAATCAAAGAAGATCTTGTGATTTTGCTTGATTTGATTGATTTTGAGAATTTGAAATAAGGATAATGAGAATAAAGGAGTGGGTTTTTTGTTTTGGGTTTAATCAACTTAAATTTAGTCAGTGTCAATAAGTGACTCTGTATTGGATAGCACAATATGAAATGATATGTCAGGTCCTATTCTTATGTTTGAGGACAAATATGTCTTGTGAAAATTCCATATGAGAACTTATTCAAACATAAAAATGGAAATTAGTTTCAAATATCCTATCCTCTAAAAAAGGATGCCATTTTTGCCATTTAGTTGCCAAGGTATAAATGTTAGAACTCAGGGACGTTTCCCTTATCCCATTTGGATGACAGCCTCATGAGTGGCAGAAGTCAAAGATAGGGAAGGAGGGTCTTGGAAACTCTGGGTACTCAAGATAAAAGCTTACGGAGTTCGGAAGTTTCTGACGTAGACGCTCAATTTATAAGGTAAAATAACACAAAATTTAATACCATTTTACAACAAATCTCCTTCTTTTCTGTCATGTTAGCCATGTACCAGAAACAGTATCAGCATAGACTGAGTAATGAAAATTTATAGGCAAACCTTAGTGAAATGAGCCCTCTTGCTGGCTGATTCAAAGTTTGCTGTGAGGAGCAATGTCTTTGGAAGTGTTAGCAGTCCATCGAGGAGGCTCAGACAACATGCCGACATTCATTTTCTATCTCCTGCCAGCTTTGACTGTTGTGTCCCTTCTTATTTTACTGCCTGCTTCAAAATTCAGAATCAAGTATGTTTTTGATGTAGCATAGAAGTCTGTGGCACTTGGTTTTGTTCTGAGGTTTTTGTGTCCCCAGCCATTTGTCTGCACTGTCTTTGACCCAAACTCATGCTTTCTTGGGAATATAGAGTCAATTTTCTACTTGGTGAGATTAGAAAGAGGGAAATATTAGTGCTTCATTATTTTTTTCTCCACAGATGCTGGTCAAGAACTGGCTTGCAGGGTGTAACCCCTGACCGCCACCATACTGATGTGCAGGGGACTTGTGCAATGCATGTGATATGAGGGTCAGTATTAGTAAATCTCATTTATCCAGAGATTTCAGTCACATGTTAATACTTCAGCTGCATTAATATGAAGGGCCACATGAGGCATAGTGTCATACAGTTTATACCTGAGCATTTAGGAGGCAGAAGCAGGTATATCTCTGTGAGTTTGAGAGTAGCTTGGTCTACACAATGGGTTTCATTCTGTCCAGGGCTACATCGAGAGACTATGTCTCAACAAAGGAGAATAGTGAGGGTCAAGTTCTTGTCGACTTCCACAGTTAGTTCAGGGCTTTGCTGAGTAAGAGGGTTGTTCTTTATAGGTTCAATTGAAATTGTGTGGTTTTTATTTGAGGTGGTAAGGAGCAAGCTTTGGGTTTTGAGAGCCTTTATTTAATCCTCAGAGGACTTGACAGAATGCATTTGACCTTTCCCTTCGCTACTCTTTTCATTGATCTCACTGTACTGCCCCCTCTCTAGAATCCCTACTGTGATGTAGACAAAATGATGGGAAGACTCCTTATGATTTTGCTTAGTTTATAAGTGCATACCCCACATTTCTAACTTTACCATGGTGCTGAACATGAAATCTTCCATCTATTGTCTCATGATCAAATCATGTACTTTAGAATATCACATTTTCATTCAATATTTAATGTAGATATTGAGTTAGCAGTTGGAGTTACCCACAAATGTTCATGTGTTTCAGATGCTGCATGAATTTGTAGTAAATATGTATCATTATAAATTTTTAGTATCATCAATTTTATAACAATTGGGAGCAACATTATTGCTAAAGTCGTCCTTTATGATTCTGATGGTATCTATGCTAGTGAATTTGCTTTACGTTGGACCAAATAGCTGTCAGAAAGAAAGACACAAAGGTTTTTGCTCAGAGGAGTTTGTCCATCAGGACATGAGGACTGAGGCACAGAAGAACAGTTCACATTCTGGTTGTTAGGGAACAGAAAAATGAGGGTCTAGAGAAAGATGTACTCTCCAAGGACATTCCCCTGGTGATCCATTTTTTTCCAGCTAGTGTGAACTTCCTACTTTTCACTTTTTAAAAAGACACCGCATTATGAATCCTTCAAAATCCATGCAGTTTTGGGGCAAAGCTTGCGTGATCTAATTACCTCTTGAAATACCATCATAGACACAGTTAGACTTGTGCTTTAGCCATCTTCTTGATGATTCTAGATGAACGGTTCAAGTTTGCAGTCTATATTAACTCTCATAGTATCATTTTATTTAATTAAGTTTCTACTTTGGGGAATGTAGGGTGAATAAGATACATATTCTTGTGTTTCTGATGGCCATTACTCCATAAAAGAGAATCAAAAAAACCAAAACTACATACAAGCACACACGTGCACAACTTAGGAAGATAGAGGAACATCATTAAAAGGCACCTTAAAATTTAATAAGTTATTATGCCTAGGAAAAAATTCACAGCAGATGTAAGGTTGGATCTTTAAAAGATAGTATCTGCTTTCATCCAAACCACATGACAAACTTGTCACTAGCACTGTTCTGTGACAGCAGTAATACTGAGAGTCATTGCAGCATAACCAAGCTTTGGAGCTAGACTTCTAATGTCATTTCACATGGAACTGGTTAATATCGTGGATGTATTAAATATTGCTAATTTTAATTTTCTCTTATCATCTTGAGCAATAAAAGCCATGAGTCAGCAATTTTGATTTCAGCAGATAGTTTTATAATTTTACCCTTAGGATTTTCCACTTTATATCCATAATAGACATTGCTAAGGCACACTCTGTGGCATCTCTTTCTTTCTTTTATTTTTTTTATTGGATATTTTATTTACATTTCAGATGTTTTCCCCTTACCCCATTTCCCCCCACTCCCTCTCAGGAACCCCCTATCCCATCCCCCTCCTCCTGCTTCTATGAGAGTGTGCCCCCACCTACCCCCAACCTACCTCCCCACCCTCAAATTCCACCCCCCACACACAGCCTTCAGGGGACCAAGGATCTCTTCTCCCACCTATACTTCCCTTGCATATATAGCTGGAGCCGTGGGTCCCTCCCTATGTGCTCCCAGGCTGGTGGTTTAGACTCTGGGGGTTCTGGTTGGTTGGTATTGTTGCTCTCCTCATGGGGTCACAAACCCTTTCAACTCCTTCAGTCTTCACTCTAACTCCTCCATTGGGAACCCCATGATCAGTTTAATGGTTAGCTGTGAGCATCTGCCTCTGAATATGTCAGACTCTTGCAGACCTCTAAGGACACAGCTATGTCAGGCTCCTGCCAGCATGTACATCCTGACATCCACATCAGCATCTACCTTTGGTGACTGCACATGGAATGGATACCCAGGTGGAATGGTCTACAGATGGCCCTCCTTCAGTTTCTGTCCTGCACTTTGTATCCATATTTGTTCCCTTGAATATTTTGTTACACCTTCTAAGAAGGACTGAAGCCCTCCTACTTGGTCTTCTTTCTAATTAATGTGGACTTATGAATATTATTGGTTTAGAATTGTCTGTAATTTCTCGGACAGTTGGAAAAATAACTTTTTGTACTCTGTGAGTATAAAAGAAATAAAATGTGTTTGTACTTTTTGTACTCTGAGTATAAAATAAATAAAATGTGTTTGTTGTGTAAAAAATTAACAACTTTGGGCAAATTTATCTAAATAATTTTGTGACAAAATGTTTAATAATAGGGGAAAAGTTTATTTTGAGGTCTAAATAGAGTACATTGATTTCCTTTTGGGTGGTAAAGATGTCCCTTTCAATCCTCCATAAGAACTGCAAAAGCCATGGTTAAGAGAACACATGTATTGTGAAGGTATTTTACTTTCAATAATATCTGATGAAATATCTGATGAAAAAGATAAAGTAGATTGCAACCTGAAGATACCAGTATCCAAATAAGATTATGAATATTTTATACTGAGACATGGGGACCTCGCCACCTGAAGCCTTTATTAGAAAAATTATGGTTCTAGTGTCTAACATGTCTGGGGCAGGAGGTTCAACCTTACTCTTCTGGCTTCTTTAGTTTTCCTGCCACTTCTTCTGCAAGGAGACTAGTGCCGTAGGTGCGGGAGTTGTGTGGTAGATGTGTACATTAGGACTGGGCTTCACAGCTCTTGTATCTTGATTGGCTATGAGTTTCTGCTGAAAAGGAGGTTAAAAAAACCTTTCCTAAGGAAGAGAATATCAACTGTTTAACTATATCAAATCAATAACCCTGGAAACATACATAGACATATCTATCTATCTATCTATCTATCTATCTATCTATCTATCTATCTATCTATCTATCTGTATGTGCCATGACTTTGAACGATAACAAAGAGAAATATATGGGAGTATTTGGAGGCAGGAAAAGGAATGCGGAAATCATATAATTATAATCTCAAAGACTAAAAGATCAAGTTTTCAACTTAAGCTACTATATAGTCATATACATACATATATACATGAATATAGATAGATATAGCTACAAGCATAGGGAAGATACTATAGATTTGTATATATATATATATATATATGTTTGTGTGTGTGTGTGTATGTATGTGTGTGTGTCTGTGTGTGTGTGTGTATTATATATGTAAACACCTTCAGTATGAACACTGAACTAGTAAATAGCTGACCTAAGGGATTTTCATATTATACTGCCTTTTATTATATTGCAAAATGCCTAAATAATTTTATCCAACTTATTGTTATATTAACAAACCTTAGGTCAAAGAAACAAAGCAAGTCTGTAGAAATATATTTGTGTATATGTCATATATGTATATATATTTGTGTATATGTCATATAATTTTATGTTATGCATTGCTTTGGTCTTTAGCCTTAAGTATTAGATTTTTACTTTTATCTCTAATTTTTAATTTTTTGTTACATTATTTATGCTTTATTGGGGAACTGTGGTGTGTGTGTGTGTGTATGTGTGTGTGTGTGTGTGTGTGTGTGTGTGTGTGTGTCTATGTGTGTGTCTGTGTGTCTGTGTCTGTGTGTGTGCACATGCGTGCGCGGGTACCTGCTACGGCTTTCCTGTGGAGGTCAAAGACAAATTTCAAAAGATTTCTTCTTCCATCATGTTGAACCTGAGGATCCAACTGAGACCCTCAGGCAAGCTTGTGGCAAGTGCTTGGAACCACATGTGGTCTCCATGTCTCACATTTGTTTTTTTAAAGAGCGTACTGTCTTCAAAATGTCATTTGAGAAACTTTCTCCCTTTTTCTTTTCTTTTCTTTTTTTTTTTTTTTTTTTTTTTTTTTTTGTCTTTTAGCAAAATTCACCTAGAGCTTGCTGTGTTTCTTTGACTCAAGGCTTTGCTAATGTAACATTCAATTGGATAGACATATTTCAAGCGATTTGCAGTATAGAAAGGCAGTATAATATGGAAAATCCCTTCGGTCAAACATAGCTGAAGCTTACTAGTTCATTTTCATACTGAAGATGTTTATCCACTTACGCCTTCAGGTGCTGCTTTAAGGAAATAAGGTAACTGTAGTTACCTCAGAGTTACTATAATGAAAATGAACAAACTATAACAATTGTCATAGTGGCTAGCATAAGGAAGGTTCTTAAACCTGAACTTGAGTGGCTGTTTGAAATCTGGAGCTTCTACCTGGTATAGAACAGTAAAACAAACATGAGCTTTTTAGGTCTCCAGAGCATGGAGAGTGTCAGAGACCCATGATAAAGGAAATCCTGTGTCCCTCCAGACAGGAAGACTGCTTGAGGGAAGGAGTATGCTCAGACATTCAGGGTATATTTAACTAGTATATCCCTTGGTAGCAGGATATTTTAACTAGATATGGATTTCATTTCATATGTTTTTAAGCCATAGAAATAGAATATGTTCAAAGTACACTTAATTTCTGTGTATAACATATTTCCTGCAGAAATGCTATTTTAGTGCCTTTGTGGGGAAAAAAATATGGATAGTGTTTTAAAAGCATCAACAGTAGCACTTTGCTTGGAGAAAGCTTAACGCGTTTCAAATTGCAAAGCAGTTGCCACAGTTTGTAGTATAAAAAACTGGTCTCCAGACTCCCCAGCACAGTGAGTTTGGCCACCTGTCTCATTCTGCTAGTCAAAGTGATGAAAATGCTACAAAGCAGAGAAAGAGGGTTGATTTAGTGCAGTCACACTGGGAAGAGGAACAGTTGGTCTTTGAAGTACTGACATGAAGTTTGGGTTTAAACAGAGATCAGTGTGTGTGTGTGTGTGTGTGTGTGTGTGTGTGTGTGTGTGTGTATTTGTGTGTGTGTGTACACCATGTGCTTGCAGTAGCCTGCAGTCAGAAGAGGACAGATCCCCTAAAACTGGAGTTGTGAAAGGTTGTCTCCATGTGAATCCTCCAACAACTAGAGCTGGGGCTGTCCTTAAAGCAGTAGCCTGACTGTGGAATCCGTTCCCCTACATAACTGCTTTGTCTGACTTGATATGACAGGATGGTGGATACCCAAGAGGGGCTCTACCGTCTCAGAGGAGAAGCAGTATGTATAAATAAATAAATAAATAAATAGTAAAACAAGAAAATCATAGAGGATGACATTGTGTTGCATGCTTTTAATCTTAGCCCTTGGGAAGAAGAGGTATATAGGTACGGAGAGTCTGTAGGTTTCAGACTACCCTTATCCATATGCTACGATTCAGGGCAACCGGGCCTACACAGAAGAAAACCTATCCCAACAACAATGACAAAACAACCATAGAACTTATTTCTTCTGTTCCTTTTCATTATATTATATTTGATCAACATTTTTAAAGTATCAGTGATATAGGTTAAAAGTAGTTATTTTGTACGCTTTGTCCTATGGAACTATACAAACTTCTAAACTGCTTACATTAATTGCATGCATAAATTCTTTATATGACATGCATCGGTTATAACATTTCCTGATAGATACATTTGCTAATAAGGCACAGAAGACAGATACATAATCATGTGTTTGAAATATTAAGTAATATGTGGTCAGAATAATGCTGTAGTATATTGAGGCAAAAAAATCAGGAAAAGCAGTGTTTAGATGAACTCTTCATCTGGAGACTTGAGAAATATTTTGTAATAAGAGCTCCAGAGGATTGCTCCCTCTCCGTCTTATGCTCAGGATCTCATGTAAATTTTATAATGACTATGCTATATACACCTGCGTGAGTATATTGTCCACCCCTTAGGCTATGTAGCTTCCTGCTCTCTAGCTTTACAATGTTAGTGACCACATGGTTTATTTTTATGTACTATGTTGTACTGTTGACAGTGTGCTTGATCAGGGTACATAGCCTTCCTTGGCTCTCTGTATTGTCCTTCCTTTGGACATGTGTCTCCAACCATCTCATATTTGAAACAACTCATACTTATCAGGAATGCAGATGTTCACCTTCCACTGAACTTGCTGTACAGAGTTCATTCCTTTTCAGTAAAGGCTCAGAACAAAAAAAAAAAAAACAAAAAAAAAAACGTGACTCCTTTAGTTCCTACCTAGATTAAATGACTATGAATATATCCTGACCCCCATAGTCTTCCCTTCTTCTGCATTGTTTTTCTATGGTCTTAACTTTTTATAATTCAGATGTAATTATTGTACATGTGTATGGGGTACAGTATGACAGAGTGATGTATAGACATACATTATATAATGAACAAATCAACATAATTTGTATATCCATTCTGTCATGTTTTTATCATTTCTTTGTGGTAGGAACATTAAAAAAGCCTTCTAATAGCTTTTGTGAAATATGAATTGTTGCACTTTGCCTCTTAACTCCTGGCAATGTAACATTAGCTCTTATCACTTCTAAACAAGTTCTTATCTCTTTACATCTATCTTTCCTATAGCTTATAGCTTTAGATGGAGTGATTTTTTTGAAGTTTATCTTTCTTCTGTTTTAAATATTCCAATGCTTCTTATCTCAGAGTGATAACCTTGTTAGAATTTTTTTAATATAGATATATCTGCAGGTTCAGACCTTTGGGACCTCTCTGACATTATCTCCAAATGTGCTTGTGTTTGTGTGTGTGGGTGCGTGTGCATGTGCGCTTGCGCACACACACGTGTGTGCATGTGTGCATGCACATGCACTTGCAGACGTCCATTTTCCTTTATACATGTTAGCATGGGGATGGAAATATTGTTCTGTGTGTGGATAGGTCAGAGAACAACCTTGGATGCCATTCCTTGCCTTCTATCTTGTTTGAGATAGTTCATTTTGTAGTTTGGCTGATGACAGGCTAGTGGTCCTTGAGTTTGATGATTGTCTGTTTATGACTCCCATCTCTCCTGTAGAAGTGCTGGAATTATAGATTCTGACATTTCATATGCAACATTTATGTGGGTATTGAGGATTCAAATTCAGGTCTGAGTGTTTGTTTGTCAAATTATGTCATACGTTAAACCAACTCTGTAGCCCAGGCTATCTCACTGATGATAGTTGTTACTCATAGTTCTTGACACACAGACTTTCCATACCTTCATCTTCCAGTGCCAGTCTGTACTGTGAAGACTGCACGTTTGCTGTTCCTTTTTGAAATGCTTTTCCTGATTGTGTTCTTGCTTATATATTGGAGTCAGCATGTCATATATTTTCTGACTACTCTGATCTCAGTGATTCCTCCATTTCTACTGTTGTACATTGTCTCTCAACTCGTTTTATTCATTACCATCAAATACAGTATATATAAGATATGGGCTTGCTTCTCTTTCATATTGTTTCTCATCTAAATTTCATGAGAACAAAAACTTTTGTAGACCGTCCGCGGTCTGTTGTACTTGTAATTATTTCTTGATTATTATTCATACTACTACTACTAATGAATAAATTTGGTGGTTTCTATATGAAAGTGGACCTGTAGCTTGCCTGGGTGCTGTCTGTTTGAGGATCATATTATATAATTATGACTATAACTCATGTTACTATGACCCGCTTTGTCTATTATCTGTTGTGAGTTAGTGGTGAGCAGAGATGCATGAGTTGTTGGTGTCTACGAGTCATGAACCAGTGATGAACAGATACATGTGCCATTTTCTGCTCTGTTTCCTTCCCCTCTGCGATGCCCAATAATGCTAAACAGACATTAAAAATGTTAATTTTATTGCATTTAGATTTAATCTCTTTTGCCATTACTGCTGTCGTTGTGGTGGTAGGATCACAAAAGAAAATGATGGTAATTTAGATAATGGTAAGTATTTTAGATTTTGTATTATTCCCCATCGAATAAAACTCAATCAATACAATAAGTATATTAGGAAAAATAGCCATGAGGCAACCTAGTGTCTGGCTTTAATACTTGATCTTGTCACATTATAAACATAGTGTTCCTCTTGGGACAGATTAAGCCATTTCTTTTATACATAAGATCATTAACCTGCTTTAGTTAATGGAATAACTATTGACTACTTATCTGAACATAGTGAATTCAGTTTGAGTATTAGCCAGTTTTCTAAAATGTGCATCCCATATTCTGTACAATCTACATGATTAACTCAAGCCAGTTTATTCTGGATTCAGGGCCTGCTCTGTGTTTACTGAGCCCAGTGACTTTAATTCTCTATGACTTAGGAGGAACTGCCACCTAACTCCTGCTTGCTTTTGATGCTGATGCTTGACTACAATTGCCTACACTGCTATCTGAGGCTTAGCCATACAATGTTTTTAAGGGCTTTCTGTTTAAACATATACATTTATAACTTAAAGGTGTGGAATATTATATTTAAATTTTTAAAGAGAAAAAAATGTCTTTTAATATATGACAAGTATATATTTTCAGTCCTGAGTATCAAACAGATGGGAGTACATGAAAAAAATCTGTATTGCAATGAAAGATTTAGCAACGAGTCTACAGAATGGGAGGAAATCTTTACCAGACAAAAGGCTAATATCAGAAATCTACAAATAATTCAAAACTTGAATACCAGAGAAATAAAATTATTAATCAATAAATTGGAAACAGGAACTGAGCAGAAACTTAAACAAAAACACAAATAGCCATTACTTGTTTTTAAAAGTGTCAGAGAAATGCAAATATACATTTCGCCAGGATTAATATAGTAAAAATGACCATCTTGCAGAAAGCAAAGAGTGGGTGCTTCAGTCCTTCTTAGAAGGGAGAACAAAATACTCAAGGGAGGAAATATGGAGACAAAGTGTAGAGCAGAGACTGAAGGAAAGGCCATCCAGAGACTGCCCCATCTGGGGATTCATCCCATAAACAGACACCTAGCCCAGACACTATTGTGGATGCCAATGAGTGTATGCTGACAGGAGCCTGAAATAGCTGACTCCTGAGAGGCTTTACCAGAGCCTGACAAATACAGAGGAGGATGCTCACAGTCAATCATTGGCTGAGCACAGGGTCCTCAATGGAGGAGTTAGAGAAAGCACAGAAGGAGGTGAAGGGGTTTGCAACCAATAGGAAGAACAACAATATCAACCAACCAGACCCCCAGAGCTCCCAGAAACTAAACCACCAACCAAAGAGTACACATGGAGCAACCCATGGCTCTAGCTGCATATATATAGCAGAGGATGGCCTTGTGGGAGGAGAAGCCCTTGGTCCTGGGAAGGCTTGATGCTCCAATGTAGGGGAATGCCAGGGTGGGAGGCGGGAATGGGTGTGTGGGGATCACCTTCATAGAAGCAGGGGGAGAGAGCATGGGATGGGGGTTTCTGGAGGGGAAACCAGGAAAGGGGATAATATTTAAAATGTAAATATTATATTTTTTAAGTTATAATTATAATTATAATTAAAGTATAATATATATATTTAACACTTGATAGTCACTACTAAAATAAATATCAGCACAAATTAACAAATATTTCTTAAAACGAAATTATTCCTACTATCTACATTTTATTATAAATGAACTATTTTACTACGTGCATATTTCTTTATTCAAACAATAGTCATATTTTTGTTCACTGAATTGATAATAAAATAACAAAACTTACACGATACAAAAAGTAGCAAATTAAAAAGAAATCCTCTGCGGTTCATGAGCATGATGTTTTCACAAGATGCATGCTTCCTGACTCACTCCCAGCAGCTCTTTCTGTCCTACAAACCATTTCCTCACAGTGGAAGCAAACCATACCATACATCTTTATAAGTGCACAGTGCCCTGTAGGGGAAGGCCGTGCATTTTCAAAGTGGTGTGGGTGGATCTGCTGACATAAGGAGAACTGAGCTTTGCTGGACACTGAAGTTCGGTGATTGCTGCACATAAACAATACACGATTACCTCTACCTATGGAAAAATAGGAGAGGGTTTTCTCCTGCCCCGGCATGATGTTTCATGAACATATGTATAAATTTATCTATATATGTATGCATGTATCTATGTATCTATCACCTATTTATTTGTCTATCATCTGGTATAAAACTTTTTATACTGAATTATGTTCTTTCCAATGTCCGTCATCTTAAACGTTTATTGATTCCCATACAAAAATTGTATTTTTAAAACTATTTTTGTTTTTACAATAAAGAGAAGTGATTTCATATTATTTTATATGTCTAAAATAAAAACAGTCAGATTAAGTATTTTAGTTTTACCAAAATATTTAGTATTACCAAAAACATATGAGATTAAGTATTTTAGTATTACTTACCCGGTATTTCTAATTAGTTATTCGTTTTTTGTTTAGGTAGTGTAGGAATTCTTGTACTCAAAACATACACAGCAAAGGGACCATTAAAAGGGGTCCTTGATTTCAGGACTATAATTTAGTAAGAAAGATAAGTAAAGAACAAAGAAGGAAGTACCAGCTGTTATTTGTGCTAGATAATTGTTTTCAGATTACTTCATAGGACATTTACTTGGGGAGGGCTACCACTAGTTATACCATTTAAAGATGACTTCTGTTGATAGTATCATGAAGGAGGAGACTCCCAAGGATAATAGTGGGCAGTAGTGTATTGATGTAAGGAAGGCACAATGAGAACACCAAGTCTAGAATAAAGCAAGGGAAATAGAGAAGGAAGACAACTGTGTAAAGCATTATTCAGGAAGATCTTTGGGGAACTGTTTTGAATTATTTATCATTCATTAGTTTTTATTCATTTATTGGAGGTATTGGTTCCTATTTTGTCAACCAGAATGTCACAAATGTTCCATTAAACCAGTATAAAGAGACTTGAAGGAATTCTGACAATTCATTTCTTCAATCACTATTATTATGAAGTTTAACGACAGGATGATAAGAACATTAGGTATTGCCTTGGTCTTGTTAAAAAACAAAACACTACTATATTCCTTTGTTTATTTTTGTATGTGTGTGGGTGTATGCATGCCTTGCATCACCTTTGGAGGTAAAAAAAAATTGTTTTGAGAAAGTTGGTTCTTTTCTCCCGACATGTGGGTTCCGGAGATCCAATGTGAGTTGTCAGGGTTAGTAAGCATTGTTACCTAATAAACTATCTTACTGTTGTTAATTTAAATATTTAATGGGCTAGTTCAATGTGACTTTTCCAAATCTAGTAAATTATATTAAAATCTTTGATATGTAGCAATGATTTTTTTTTGTATTTTTTGTTTGTTTGTTTGTTTTAGAAAAGCTGTGAATGATACAGCAGTTTTAAATTTTCTCTCGGTCTGCCTGATGACTCATCCCTCCCTCTTTCACATAGAACGTCATATATTTTAGTATATAAAGTTATTGTAGCTTGGTAAAGAAGTTCATAGTTTGTGTAAACATGTAAAAAACATATGTCTTTCCCCATAACTGTCTTGCATATTTTAAGTGAAACGTAGTAATGAATTGCATTGTGTTTTATTGCAAGGTTAAACTATTTAATAACATTAATAGTATCACTAAGTCTATATGACAAATAATTTTATAAATACAAGGAAAGGTTACTAGAGTAGTGTATATTGCCTTAGTAATACAAGAGATTTTAATTTGTGAGAAAAAAATGAAAAAAGACAGGAACTGAAAACTGAATATATAAATTACAAATTTCTTTTTCATAACCCACTCTATACTTAGTGGCTTACAAGTTTAACTTGGGAATTGTGACTTTATGGGTTGTGTGAAGATCCTAGTGTTCTTTCCAACACTCTCATGATGATGCTGGAACAGGTAGGTTAACAACCATTGCCACACCCTATACTGTACAGTCAAGGAAGGTCCTCAGAAGAGTCAAGAATTCTCTAAGTGTACCAATAAAATGCAATTTTATTGGAAATGGAAGAATGCAGTTCTACTGTTATTTAGGAAGGGGCTATAAAAATGTTTGGTCACTCTTAGTATTAATTTATTCTAAGGTTAAGAGTCAAACTGAGGAAGGAAACAGTTGAGAATGGTAATTGGTGAGAGTAAGGAAAGGGAATAGGAAGAGATGGTGAAGGAACAATGAAGCTTAGAATTTCCAAAGACTGATAATGTGCCTGTTGTGTTTTATCTCGATGTTTCTCAGAGAACATCTGTCATTCACATGGGTTTCATCAGTGTCCTTGATGCTGTAGAGACTCTGAATGTTGAACGATAGGTGAAAACAAGGAATCCAGGGAAGAAGGCGGGAGTTATGAGGAACAGGGAAGCATATGGAAAGAGTGAGAGAACCACAGATAAACCAACAGTCTAATTTTAACCAAGTCTTAGACAAATGGAAGCATTTGCTAATCAGCAGAATGCAGGAAGTCAGTCTTTTCTTGGCTCAGAGACGCAACCTGGCATAACAATACATTGTATGTATGGGACATCACACAGTGCTACTTCTGAAGTAACTTTATGAAAAGTTACAGTTTCATGTCTAGTACACGTATAGTTTGAGGGTATACTGTGTTATTTTTGTCTACTGCATCATTGTATGTAAATGTTCCTGATAACTCTTTAGTTTAAGGAAGCATTCTAGGCTTATTTACACAATCGATGGGTCATTAAAGGAGCTTCTTTATTTTTAAGAGTACCTCTCATCTCATTTTATTTCAAAGCCTAGAAAACCAGCTGCTGCCAGCTGCCAAGAGTTTAAAATTATGATTGCTTTTCCTTGTGAAAACCATTTCACAATACTGGTTTTAAATCTTTATGTTTGTTTGCTTTGGAGTTTCTGTGTTTTGTTTATTTGTTTTTACCATCTACTTTTATAAATTTTTTCAGGAGTAAAATATTGTACATAATGCACATGTACATAATCTGTTCATTTTGGTTCATTTCTGTAGTATTTTGTAAGAATTAAAATAAAAGTTTGAACACCTAAAAAAAAAAAAAAGAAAGAAATCTTTTTAAGGAAGTCTGATATTTTAATAAATTACTGTGAAAGAATTCCAAAAAACAGAATCAGTGAGTAGTGAGACAGAAGAAAGTTAAAATATCTTTATGTAAATCATTGAAGACAGAAAGAATGAAAAAAAATTCCACGTCTGTAAAACTTGGCAGACAGAGTATATGACTATGTAGAGACTTTCAGTTGTGACTTTTGTTGGGGTGATTTGGGACTCATCAACCTATTTCCCTAAATTGGTTAGAAGAACTTCAAGCAGCTCCTTGTGAGTTTGTATACTCAACATGTGGTTGAAAGTCTTATGTAGTGTCTGTTTAACATACAACGTATGGTCTGTGTTATCTTACTTTAACAGGTAACATTAAAAGTTCAGAGTTACTGAGACTTTACATAAATTCCTATGATACAATCAGAATAAAGTTCAAAAGAGTTATGTGGTGTTCATCCTAAACTTCTGCACTGTGTAGACCTTTTATATAGCACAACATTTTCCATGGCTTCTGAGTGCAAAACTAGGGAAGCCTGGGCTTTGAGCATGCTAGATTTAAGCCAAGGTTTGCCACTTACCAGGCTGGCATGCCAGCCAAATTAGAAGATGTGACTTTCCTGTTATCAGAGGCCTTATGCCAGTACTCAACAGTTTCACCATCATAACCCTTAAAAAAGCAAAGTAAAACAAATAAACTCCTGCTCTACCTCTTACTTTCTGAAAATAATTTTACCTAAAATAGGAAATTAGTATATTCAAATTTCAACCTAGTAAGAGATTAGATGTAGGTGTCCTCTTTTCTTTCCAACATTAGAGGAAGAGTAATTATTTGTATTTTATAGTGCTTCATAATTCTGTAAACACATTTAAAAGTAAAATGGAATTATTCTCCTGTTTTGATGAGTTATTCATCTGATCAAAGTTATCCCTGCTCAGTTTTGGCATTACCTGATCTAAAAGCTGGCAATCATTAATGCTGTTAATATATTGGCCTTGGGCTGGGATACCTGCTCTCACATGTTAAATTGTTTGTCACAGGTTGTCACTATCAAGCATCTTGGAGACCAGGTTTATTGATAACTTGGCTAGTTGACTAACATGATAAATTTGTTAATATTGTCCTTTTATAGGATTATTAAGCTGATGGCAGGTGACTGAGAAAACAATGTTAAAATATTTCTTCTCCCAAGATCAAAGCAGTCAGAGGTTTCTAAGCTTCTTTTCTGAATCAAAACAAAATTTTCCTTGGTTAATTACACAGCTTGGACTATGCTATTTGTTTTTGTCTGAATGAATGAATTTCCTACAATACTCATACATCGTTATCTGCAGTAACTTCAGGATCATATTTTCAAAGCAGAATTCCAAAGCTGTAGGAAAGTTTATAATCTCTGTCAAGTTGTATACATTCAGAAGAATCTCTTGTATTTGATGTAAGTCTCAGTTTGATTTAATATCTGCTACTACAGGCTAATCCATACATTGAGTTGTTTTCCTTCCAAAAGCTGAATATAACTGGGCTAACACATCTAATTACTGTGTATCAATATAGCTGACATTACATGACATTAAACTTGAAAGCAAAATATCTTTTACTCACATATTTGAGTTTTCTATGTCAATAATGTTTATACCTCTGACAGAATGTTTCCATTTATAGTTTAAAAGTTAAAATCACATTGTTTCCATAGTTTCCATACTAGAAAAGGAAATAGAACTTAATAGTTTGAAATACCTTTTGTTTTGTTTTGAGAATTGTCCCCCAAACTATACTTGAAATTCTTTTTCTCATCCTCCTGAAAGCTAAAGTTACAGACTTGTACAACTATGTCTGCATTCAAAGTAGGTATATTATCTAAACATACTTTATAATTTAAGGTTGTTTGTTAAACTCCTGTTCTCTATTCATGTATAATCTTCCAAGAGAAAATTAACAGCTCTGTATATATAACTTAATTTTTTTTCTTTTAGATGCAGAGAGTAGACATGCTGGATGAGTTATAAAAGCAGTAAAGATCCAGAGAGGACAAAAGAGTAAAACAAATGTGTATGAAGATGACACAATGGTTCCCATTATTTTGTATGCAAGCAACAAAGGTCTCAGGAGATGTTTCAGTGGATAAAGGTGTTTCCGGCAGAAGCCTAGGTACCTGACTTAAATCATAGGAACCCAGAGACAGGTGAAAGAAAAGAACCAAATCTACAAAGTTACCTCCTGGCCTCCTGTGATACGTATGTTCAAACACATAACGAAATGTTTGCACATGTGTGTGCATGTTTGTGCAAACCTCCACATACCTACACACACATAGAGAGAGATGATAAATAAAATTGTTTTGAAATTCGAAAGGATAAAAGCATTGATTTATTTGCAGTAGACTTTCAGCTCATCACCTTGAAGATCCTTTTTTAACCTTCCCCTCTAACATGTGGCAAATAGCCTCTCCTAGTTGTTCTCTCTCAGCATCTAAGATCTTTTTCTTTTTTTTTATTCACTGTCCCTTGCTGACTCCTCATATGTAGGAGACTGCAACTGGTGTTTACCCTACAGAGCAAAAGGAACATACATACACATAACCATCAATGTACAACATGGTTGCTGCTTAAGAATCTATGCTAAATTAAGATGCTTTGTGTTACAGTTTGCCTTGATTTAAAATATTCTGTCAGCCTGTATTCTTTGAAAAAAAACCCATGAAGAATGACTTGTACTGTGGCTTGACATAGCTCTCTAGTCTCTCAGACTTTTTAAAAAGAAGATATTTTGTATCGCATATTCTTGAGAACTGAAAGAAAGTGCTAGCAATAACACCATGTAATTTTGGTATCACTAAATTTAAAATTTGTGTTAAACTTGCCCATTAAGTCAGGGAAAGCTTACTGGATGACAACTTTTTTTTTTCTTTCTGTGTTTGAAAATGGCTTTTATAAAAAGCTTTCAGACAGACGCTTAATTGAAAGCTGCCTTTTAGCTGTAGTGATGCATTTATTTCTTTAAGGTAGACATCTATTTAAGGCAGAAACACATCTATAATGGAGAGTTTTTAAACATTATTTGACTGAGGTTGTGATTGTGGACCACATACTCTCCTCTGTATGGTTGTAGGTGTATTTCTATGTCCTCACCAGCCTGAGACCATAATGAAAGGAAGAGATCAGCCAAAGGTACAGAGTACATCCCAAAGGAACCCTATTGTCATCAACATACCAAGAATTAAGTAAAGTACCAAAATACTACTTTGTGACATACACAGTTGGAAGTGGGGAAGGCAAGTACAAGATTGAGTCCTGAGTGGCTGCAAATCACACATCTCAGTTCCTAGCAAGTATGAATTTTCATTCTATCTTCCTTGCATTGCTGTCTGAAACAGTGCTCATTTGCCCTCCCACACAGAGCAACAAATTAGCCAGATTATTTGAAAACGTAATAAACAATGCCCTGTCCTGAGTTACTTAACAAAGGAAGAGGTGAGGATAAATTTATTTATAAAATCCATTCCTGTTATAAATTAATATATTTGTATAACATAAATTTGCAAAGAGTGTAGAGGGGCGATTTGATTTCTCACATAGGGAAAATTCTGAAGGCAAACAAAATCAATAACTTTTTACAGTTATCCTTGGGAAGGAGGTTAATGGACTTAAATGAGCAATTCCTGCCTCCTCATTCCAAGTATGTGTGACTTTTTATCTCTAGGAAGGACTAGAATTCTGAATATTCAGGCGTCTGTAAGTGCTTTGATCTCCAGGTATTCATGTTTTTATACCTAAGTATGAATCAGTAATTATCTTAATTTGATTTACTGCCATTAAAGTGTAATGAATAAAGAAAACATTAAAAAAAATGTCAGCACTTTGTCTCAGCTTCAAGCTGAGTTTATTCCTCCTTGGATTTTTCTGACGGAACACCTTGACACATTCCTTTCAGTTAAAATTTGACTCAGTTATGGAGTATCCTCCATGCACAATGGTGTTGTGAGGCACAGAGAAGACAGAATGCTGCTGCTACAGATGATCCAATGATCTGGTTTAGCAGGTGATACAGGCTTATGGGAAAGATGACTGTAGCTTTTAAAATTTTCAACCACGTATGTGGCATATACTGTATGTTATTTTAGCTATTTTTAGAAATACAAACCTATTAACATTCAGTGTGTTCACTATGATGTCCTAAAGAATTTCCTCCAGGAGCCTGTCCAGCCTGGAATGGTATGAATGGGGATGCAGAATTAGATGTAGAGGTAGCTTTTAAGACTGATGGTCTATGTGGGTCCGTGTTTCACCCGGCCGCTGGGATGCAAGGCAAAAGACAAATGCTTACTATGTGGTGCTACACAATGCACCACTCAGAGGGTGGGAAAACACAGCCTTGTATGTAGGAGGCTGAAGCTGAGGTTCCTAAGCTCCTAGGTGTCCAGTCGCCGCTAGAAACCAAATGGAGTCAGAAGAAAGAGTCCACAGATCTGCGAGGAGGAGCACGGAACTAGGGGCTCCCAAAGTCCTAGACATTCAGATGCCACCGGGTCACAGGGAGTTGGGAAAGGAGTGGTCCCCAAGACTTAGGAGTCCAGGGCCTGGATTTAGGGCAACTCCATCTAAGCTCATAGTTGAAATTCCTTAACTTATAGGCAGTTGTTTGTCCTGGATCACAGTGATAGTGAGAGGGGATTCTGCAGGAAGCTTAGACAGCACAACTCTGTAAGCTAAGGCCATCTCCATGCTCCCCACGGCGTTTCTTAATGAAAGAGACAGTCCTTGGTTCCAAACTATTTATTGATTGTTCATCATGGAAAATGGATGCATATCAACTCCTCAGGGTGGACCAGAGACTAAATACTGTTTGCAGGAAAGGATGTCTGGGAAGGGACAGTTATTGGCTAAAACCTCAGAGCCTCTAGATATCTCATTAGTATGGACAACTCTGTTCTGGACCTATGTGATTACAGGTCACATTTCCTACGTGAGAAGTGTGGCATGTGTTCCAGCCAGGAGTCTGCTAGGGAGCAGGGAACCACCTACCATCTCAGGTGCCTGTGTGCCAGGGACTCTGAACTCTCTCAACCTTACCATGTTCCCTGGCAAGGTCCATTGTCCTGCAGTCTCTGGCCATGTAGTGCTCTAACTTTACTGAATGCTTGCTGCTAAATTCTAAAATAATCCTAAAAACTTTCTTGCTCATTCTGAGAGTTAAAAACTTATGGCTCTGTTAACACCTGTTATTATACAGCCAGCCGGGAGTTAGGCAAAGCAGCCTTTGTTCTTATCTCTTCAGTAACTTAGAGGATGGACTCAAAGCCTGCCAGTGAAGATCTCTGGAAAACATGGGACACTTTGAAAAGTGATTTTAATCTGTATTTCTAAGTTATTCTCCTTCAAAAAGAAGTTCTTCTTTCCCTCTTTGTCCTCAGCACGTATACCATACATGATCACATGGTAAAACGTTCAGCACAAGTTTACACATAAATTCAAATAATAATTTGAATGAGAAGTTTACAAGAGATGTTTGCATATATATATTAAGATTAGACATTCATTATCTGTCACTAGCTCTAAGTTTCATGGACAGTTAAAGTCCATAACTAAGTTATTGTTGAAGGTTTGTATAGATAAACCTAGTCAATATTTTATCTTCTGTCCTTGCACCTACAATAAATCATTAATTTCCTTTTTATGACCTTTGGTTAATTGTTTTACAGCTCTTTGAATGTGATCTAAGTTGTAAAAGCCACCTTTCTGTCTCAGAAGCAATTAACACATGACTCTTGAAGAGTCATTAATGCAGAGTTCTCATTGCATTAATATTAGAGAGGATTTAATAGCAGACCTATTATGAAGGGATTAATAATTACTAGTATAATTTTAGGAATTCTTGTGGAATCATTGCTAAGATTTAAGAACCTCATTGTTCTGCAGAAATCTGCTCAAAAAGGTGGACTAATACCTAGCAATTGTTATATATATTTAATAATAACAGGAAAATCATATTAATGCAAGGAATCTTTCCTCAAATGGTCGCTCCAGCCTGGCCAAGAAGAGCAAATCCATCATGGCTTTACAGTCTATGGTGAAAACATCTCAGGAATATCACCTGATAGTTGTTAGATTTTCCTAGATGGTTCCTGTCAAATTTCTCTATAGAAAAGAGAACTATAAATTAACTAAATAGGCACACCACAGAATAGGATAAAATCTTTGTCAACTATAATACCAACAGAGGATTGGTATTTAGAATAACAAAGAATGTACAAAACTAAACATCAAAAAAAAAAAAAAAAAAAAAAAAAAAAACCAAAACCAAGTCCAATTAATAGATAGACTTTAGGAATTGAATGAAAAGTTCTCAAAACAAAAATGCATTTTTTAAAATTGTATAAACTGTCTATAAATTTATCTTAGTGGAGGTGTTACTTTTTTTCTTAATTGCTTATTGAAAAATAGGATATTATTTTGATCTAAAGTTTTATAGTAGACATGCTCCAGGAGAACTCAAGCAGATTTTCTCATGTCATGTTTTAGAGTCAATGGCTTTGATGGAATTTTTAGTATAATAAAGCACTGAATCAGAAATGCCTTGATTTGAGCCCTTTAGTTTTTTAGGTGCCACTTAATACAAAGCAGCATTCTTATAGAATTGGCTGATGTGTTGGTACATATTGGTTATGGAAACCAGTTTCTGATATATAACCAAGTAAAGCCTGTGAGTTATATTTAGACAATAAGAAAGCTGCCTAAACTCTAACATTAATGTCTTTACTTGTAGCAATACAGTAAACTACTCACCTAATAGCAATATTTTAAAGATTCAGTAATCTATTCTATTATCAAGGTAAATCATATCAGTGTTACATGTTAGTTGTTGTTAATAATATTAGTAACATTTTGTAGGGGTGAACCAGGGGAAGAAAGTACAAGGGTCTAGACATTGTCAATAGAGAAGTCCTAGAAAATAGCCTTTGAAATCATTGGATTTTCTGAAAAAGTACAGAGTGTAGGTAGAAGAGATAATGAGAGTGGGACTGGATGTGAGCAAAATCAAATCTCACAATGATTCTCAACCATAGAAACTTCAAAGAGATTTATAAATAAGGACATAAGTCATTAAAATCGACTTTCAAGGGTGACTCAGAAATACTTTCTGAAGATGATGAACTGAGTGGTTCTCTTTTCAGGATAGTTATTAGGGAGAATCCGTTGATTAACCTTACTTGATGTTCATACAAATATTCTTAACTCTAGTCTTTTTACTTAACTTTTACATGAATTTTATCATGAAACAATCAATGTACAACTAAATGAGTGTATTGTAGGTGTGTTGGTTCATGAACTTTTGAGAAAATCATATGTGTTTATAACCACTTTCTTAATGAAAATATAGAATACATCCTTGATTACTGTCACCAACCTGAATATTTTCCTCTGTATCCAGTCTCTGTGACACAACCACAGCAATAGCTAAGCTATTTTTGGTCTTTATAGGTTAACTTTGTGTGTTCCTATATGCTGTGATGTAAAATGCTATTTTTAAAATTTGGCTTATTTCATTTGATTTGAATATTCACTAAAAGTCAACTCTGAGACGACAGAAAATAAATATAGTACGTCAATCAAATTGTTGGTACTTTTAGTGAAAGCTTTGAAAGGGAACAAACTGTAGAAAAATTGAGTCATGGGGCAGTGAGCATTGTAGGCCCACACAACTTTGCCTGGCGTAGGCACTGCCTCTCTGTGACTCATTTCAGGTATTGAGTATTTAAGATGCATGGCTGAGGGTGGTTCCTTCAGCATAATTAATACTTTATTATGCTGTCATGTCCTTGAGTCAATCCTTCATGTGAACATTCACACACATTGGGATGTTTTGTGAGTCCCTCCCTTTAAGTCCTCAGAGTACATGTTATGATTTTACTGTTTATTTTTGTCTTATGATGGGTATCAGTCAAAACTAACTGTTTGGAATGTTCTAATGGTCTTTTGAACTCTCCAGTTCCACTGTTAGACACTTACTGTGCTTAGCTTCATCATGCTTCCACAGGACACACAACTTGTTAGTCCATTCTATGAATGACAAAGAAACTAAAGTTAGGGTCTTTGTTACTCAGCCATTAAAAATAATGAGCTCATGAAATTCTTAGACAAATGGATGGAGCTAGAAAATATCATCCTGAGTGAGATGACCCAATCACAAAAGAACACACATGGTATGCACTCACTGATAAGTGGATATTAGCCCCAAAACACACAATACCTAAGATGCAACGCATAAACCTCATGAAACTCAAGAAGAAGGAGGAAGACCAAAGTGAGGTGCTTTTGTCCTTTTTAGAACGAGTATCAAAAGATTCAACCAGAGCTCCCAGGATCTAAACCTCCAGCCTGAGAACAGACAGGGGCAAGCTGTCCTCTGAGAGGCTCTAACCAGCAGCTGACTCAGACAGATACAGACATCCAGAGCCAAACAGTGGATGGAGCTTGAGGACTCTTAAAGAAGAATAGGTGGAAGGATTGTGGGCCCTAAGGAGATAGGAACTGCACAGGAAGATCAACAGAGTAAATGAACCTGAACCCTTGGAGCTCTCAGAGACTGAATCACCAACCGTGGAGCATACCTAGTCTACACAGATCTACCTCCATGGGCTGAACCTAGGCCTCCCTGCACATATGTTGTAAATGTGCAGCTTGGTTTTCATGTAGGTCTCAAACATCTGGAGTGGGGGCTATCCCAAAACATGCAGCCTGTATATGGAGTACGGTCTTCTAAAAAAAAAAAACAGTTGTTCAGTTACTCATGGAATATTATTTTTTTATATCTCTTGTATTCAGTTTGCAACTACTTCATTGAGAATTTTTGTATGTATATTCATGAGGGATACTGGACTATAATTTATATATTTTTGTTGGATTTACACTTGATGTCACTATTTCAATATTATTTGCTTTGTGAAGGAGCTTATTGTGGTTCTGAATTTTTTTAAACATAACTCAAAAAGTATTGCTTGTTTGAAGGCTCTATAGAATTCTTGTATAAGTATATCTGACCCTTGGTATTTTGCTTGTTTGTTTCTTTTCATTTTATTCTGTTTGAATGCTTTTTAAATTTTTTTTGATTTGCTGAAAATAAAAATTAAGAGAAAAAAAAAAAAAAGATGTATGTGTCAGAATAGAATCTGTGAAATGAGGTAGGGACCCAGCCACACCTTGAAAGCTGGTAAGATTTCAGTCGTAGGAAGGGTGAAGCATTCTCACTTGAAAAAAAATGTATTAAAATAAATTCAAAGGCTACGGAAAGACATAGAGGAAATTGGGACACAAACATAACATATCATACTGAAATTACCTAGTACTATAGAAGTGGCTTGCAAAAAACAAGTTAAAAAACAAAACAAAAACAAGAAAACCCAAAACCAAAACAGTTCTGTTTTATGCATCTCTGTCTCTAGCATCTGGTTCAGTGCTGGTGTCTTAGTAGGTACATTATTCATAGTAATTGGAGAATTGAAGAAATGAATGGCATCTTATGACCAAGAACTGGTCCTAGAAAGAAGTGCCTATGATCAGCTGTACACACAGGTATGACCCACAACCATTCTAATGTTTAAACAATGAGCATGATTTTAAGACTAATGAGAGTACAAAGACCGCTTAAGACTTTCTCCGATTGCTCATCAGAGGCCTGCGTCTAAAAATTTGTTTCCTAAGAGTGACAGAGACCCACCATTTGTCTTCCTAAGACTCACTTATCTATTATAGATTTCCCTTGTGAATATTATCTCCTTTGGAGGACTTTGTAGAAGAATATGTCCTTTTCTGGAAAATTGAATTTGTTATCAGGGTCACAATACTTACATTATATGCTGTAGTACTTCATGATTGAGTCTGAGAGTAATATCAGTAATCAATATCAGAAAATTGTTACTTAAGTGAGGGAGCAGGCTTTATTTTGAGAGTTAATTGTACTTTATACAGGACTATTCTTGGGAGTACACAGTGGATCTGAATTCCTTTTAAAGAGAAAAAAAATACTAACTTTTGTTATTCTGAATAGCTTATAAATTGTATTAATTTGTTCTACGTTTTGAATTTCACTGGTTTCTGATTAGATTATACTTGGATATGATTTAAACAGCAGACTTCTCTATGAAATATGCTTTGCAGCAGCTCAACTCAGAAATAATTGAGCAGGGTCTTACCTAAGCTTCGCCTTAGCCTGGCACAGATTTTCAGTTAGTGCGACTCCTGCCAAACTTTAACCAATAAGTGAGAGAGCGTGAATGGCAGATACCCAATCCCAGCAGTAAGACTCAGAATTTCTTCACATCAGGGATTAGCAGTTTTCCTTTGCCATAAAGATGAGTCCAGATACTCTCTTTTGCAAAACTGGCGATAAAATTTAATGCAATTTCACAAAAGAAAGCAATTTTGAAAACTTATTAGATTCCTGTTCAATGCCAGTGTAGTGATGAAATATCCTGTCTTGGCCCAAAATTAGGCTATAATTGAGTTAGAGAGACATTTCTCCAACAATTCATCATTATTTGTTGATTAGTCATCATACTTAAAAATAATGCTTGATGATGTCAATGGAAAATTCCATCTCTTGACTTTAGGTAGACAATAAAAACATTACAAAATATCACATAATGCAGTTTTATTTTTTAATAATTAATTAATTTTTAAATGTAATGCCTGTGAAAAATGTCTCGGTGTTTCTGATGTGTAGCATCTTATTAGTATTTTAGTAAATGAGATTAAGACATATTTCCACCTTCCTGTACTTTTGAAAACAGTTATATCAGGTATCATTATCACCTATACTTCATGTGTCTTTAAATCGCTTTGATAACACTTTCACTCTGTCTGGGTTGTACCTCATCTTTTTAAACTCCAACTAATTTCTTAAGATCTGATTTATAATTCTAAAATGTATGCAAATTAGAAAAGATATAAAAGTATCCTGTTTGTCAACAATTTTGTTTATGTAAATCTCTAGGAAATATACACATATAAATACAAACTATGAGGATTAATAAGATAATAGGATGCTAGAGTAAAAATCAGAGAGTAAATGTCATTTGGGTTCCTAGGCCGAGGCAATGAACAACTCAAAATGAATAAAGAAACTCAATTTACAATACTCTGAAAAACACCTACGAATAATATAATGTAAGGAAGCTATATACAATAAAAATTATAAAACATTATCATTAATCTAAAGAAGACATAAACACATGAAAAAATTTTAGTTTTAAATTCATAATTTGATATTTGATAAGACATATTGATTTGATGGATGTATTGAATCAAATTACTTTGTTTAGCAGAAAATAAAATTTCATGTCACAATTATCATTATTGTTATTATTATTGTTGTTGTTGTTAATTATGATTTAGTAGCTTACTGAATCTAATTCAAGCTGACTGTGATCTGGGAAATCCACAGGGCCTTGGGAGTTTATATGATGTCACATTCCCAAAGCAGTATATTTAGTTTCTCTCTTTTCAGCCTTCACCTCCCAACATCTCAGTGAGAATGTTGGGTATTTGCGTCCCCCATGATGTGGGATACAGGCAGTGCTCGTTGAATAAGAATCAAGTATAGTGCATATGTATTAAACTCCAAAGCATGAATTTAAAACATTAAATGAAGGAAGTATTTTCCCTGAAATAGATCATCAAACTCTTTCAAAATTCAAAGTGAAATTATTGTATTTGTAACAGTTAAGAACATCTTGAAAAACTAATAGTATCTGATGTTAAATTTTGCTATGAAACTGTAGAAATCATAATTATATAATATTAGACATAAATCAATGATGTATAATCTGACAAATAAATTGCCATGTTATTAGATTAACTTTTGATGATTTTGTTTTGCAAGGGTTTTATTAGATTTATATTATTTATATTATATTTATTATTATTATATGGAGAAACATTAGTCTTTTGAATTAATGGTGCTAAGAAAACCAGATACACATATGCAACAGAATGATATTGGGCCTGTCTCTTTCTGGATCACTCACCTGACTCTATCCCAAGCATATCAGTGCACAAAAGGGACTAAAAAGAGGTCATGAACTTGAAAGAAGAGGGAGGAATGCAGGAGAAATTCAGAGAGGGCAAAGTGGAGTGGAATGTAAATATAACATTTATTTATATATAAAATTCTCCAATATATATTCTCTATTGAAAGTAGAATTTTGCTGGGCGGTGGTGGCGCACGCCTTTAATCCCAGCACTTGGGAGACAGAGGCTGGTGGATTTCTGAGTTCTATGCCAGCCTCGTCTACAGAATGAGTTCCAGGACAGCCTAGGCTATCCAGAGAAACCCTGTCCCAAAAAAAAAAACAAAAAAGAAGTAGAATTTTCATACAACAATATTCTGATTATTGTTATTTTTGTAAAAGGGGAATGGAAATTACTGTTCCAAGGCAAAAGTTATTTGTAATAATCATCTTTTCTACTGACTGGGGACAGAATATTCACCCTATGTTGAATAAAGCTTTGGCTGTGCCATTGGCCTGTCTGACTGTAAAGATAAAGTTTCCAGGTTATGCTGGGTTTTATTCCTAATTTCCATGAGTACTAATTGCAGACGTCAGACCATTCACAGTCTAGGGGTTGTGGCTCCTCTTTGGAGGATACTTACTCTGCTCTCTTATTTTCCCTTTATCTGGTGTTTTAATTTTTTTTTTCTGTTTGTGTGAGGTGAACTCACTCTCCAAAGTGGACCCTTATGGGCTCCACTTAACAGTGGCTGATCTGAATGTTCACTTTAGTAGTCATATGTATAATTTAAATGCTAATATTTAGTGAATGTAATCATGCACATTATTGCTGTTTCTGCATTTAAAAATAGTTGGAGAGAATTGACATTCTGTGGTAACTGTAAGGGGCATAGTCTGAATAGATGTGTTTTACCTGGCTATAGGCTTGATCACAAGGACTAGATCTAACTTCTTACATGAGAAGTGTCTATGCTAAATTCATTTATAATATAATCATTTTTACATGGTTTTGTACAGTGAATGTGTATTTTAGTGTATCTTTTAGCTAATTTTAATTTTAGGAATAAAAATTTGATTGAGAGGCAAACAAATGGAAGTCTTTGAATAGATATTTTCTTAAAGGAAATATACAGTATCGACACACTTGAAAAGATCTCAAATATCATTAATTATTATGGAAATGAAAAGCAAAACAACAACGAGTTCTTGCTACAACCAGTAAAAAGGATGTAAAAAACTGAACAGTAGCAAGTGTTGGTGGGTTGATATGGGTATAAAGTACTGGAGCTATTATCCATTGTAGTGGGAATATAAAGTTGTTATGCCAGTTTGCAAAGCTTTTAATGTGTGAGCTGTTTAAAATACAGTTACATGTGTATAGGTATATACATAAGAGAGGAAGGAGAGGTAAACAAGATGGTTTGGAGGGAGTAAAGAGAAGGGAGAGATTAAATAATTATATTTTATTTCAAAAAGTTTAAAAAAAGGAAAAAAAGAAAGCCAAAATTCAAAATGTGAAACAGTACCATCAAATGGCCCAGTGATACTAGTTTTGGGAATACACTTAAAAAAATAAAAATAGATCTACAGAAAATCTTGTACCTGGATGTTCACAGCAACATTATTTATGATGCTCTAAGAATACAAACAACACGAATACTAGTCAGTGTATTAATGGGTAAATAAAATATACTAAGACGTGCAAGGACCTTGGAGATAGTCAAGAAAGAAGATGTGAAAAGCCAGACCTTGTGTGATTCCACTGATACAAATATATAGAACAGGCAAATTCATAGAAGAGGAAGTTCGAATGGCTAGTGAGCTCTTGCGATCTTTGTCTACACCTTCAATCGCTGAGATTACAGGTACCTGGAGTCACAGTAGGCTCTTGACCTTAGCTCAGTTAGATGCGGAGGATTCCAACTCAATTGCTCATGCTTTCATAGTGAATGGTCTTACCCACTGACTCGTCTCCTCCCCCAAGGTGTGTATTATTTTGTGATAGAGTATTGGTAGAGTAAACAGTTAAATTCCTTAGGAATGGTTTATTCACAAACAGGCTAAAATGTCATTATTGTAGTGGAGTATATAGAACAGATTGCATTCAAGTATTCAGGAGAAATAGTTTAGTGGTTATTTGATCATAGCACTTGATGGTCTTAAAGAGGATACTATACGATTCCACACAGCAACTCACAAACTTCTCTCTCTAACTCCAAGTTCAGGGAATCTGAGGCCTTCTTCTGAACTCTGTCAGCATCAGACATGCATGTGGTGCATATACATTCAGAAGAACACTCAAACAAATTAAACAAAAATAATGTATCTTTAAGTGTAGTGTCCAAAGTGAAGGTCCGTGGATTAGGGTTAAATATGTTTCATAGTAAAACAAAAACTTCAGAAGAAATGCAATGTAATGTGAATAATGACTACTAAGGAAGTTCCAATATGGTGGTTCAAGAATAGATTTTTGTCATAAAGGGTTATTAGATAGAGCAAAGGACACTTTTTGTTCAGAAAATATAAAGGTAAAAGCATTTGTAATAGGTTATATCAGGCACATCTCACATCCCCTTTGACATTGTCTACCTCCATATTGATGTCCTCAGGCAAGTCTGCCTTTTGGATGAAAAAAGTTTTCTTAAATTTCTCACAGGAAGGATGCTAAAAGGATATAAGGTTGCTTATCCCCCAACTCTTAGAAAAGATTTATAGTGGAAAATAATAATAAAAAAAATGACTTATCATTCCTTGTCGAAACATATGACATAATCCTAGCCATTCTCCAGGTGTTCTCAATGAGTTCTTGAAGCCGACAATAACTTATTCTTTAATAACAGAACACTGGGAAGCGTCCACTTCTTACTTGGACATACAGTTCTAGAATGATGCTTCCTAAGATCATTTTACAAAACAACCAGTTTTAACGGACATGTAATTATTTTGCATCCATACCTGGAGATAAAGACAGCATTAGAAACAGCATTAGGAGGCAGACAAAATGATAATTAAATCTAACTGGTAGCAAAAGTGGCCAGAAAGGAACATAACCAAGGCTGTGAAATAAAGTTTACTAAGTGCAGTCAGATGTCAGTGCATAATCACAGGTAACACTTTATTGGGGTAATCCATTAAAAGGAAAAATGGTTTAATTTAACGAACATCAATATTTTTAAGAATAATGTAACAGCTATGGATTGCATCTGTCTAATCTAATGTCTTACTGGTCTGCTAATTAAATTCACCTTGCTTGTTTAAAAACTAACTATGTGGTCATGACTGGACACATTTTAACTTCCTTCTCAAAAGGTAGTGTTCAGTCCCAATATGCCCAGTGGTAGGTCTTTCTAGAGATTGTGTACATGAGCAATGAAAGGTGACACTATCACCTGTTCTCTGACATGGATTGATAGACACTGATATGATTGAAATACTGGATTGAAAGGTCTACAGGTGAATGTTCTATTGCCCATGAACATGATTATAGGAAATAATAATAATATACTTTATACAAAAGCTAAAAGCTAAAAGAAAAGATATTGGATGTTCTGTCAAATTAATTGATTAATTAATTTAAAGACATGCATAATTTTTGAAGTCATATACATTTTTACCCTAGCTTGACAATACCTAACGTATTGGGGCATTACATGGAACCCAATATGCAAGTTATATTCATTAAAATCTATAAACAACAAATAGAACAATGTACATGTGGTTGTCCTATAGAGTACATGGAAAGAGAATGAAAGATTGAGCTTCAAAAGTGAAGAAAAATTGAGTGAGGGTAGGTAGCTGATTTGATATTCAACATGTGCTGGTTATGAGAACCAATCAAATGTCTTTTTTCAACTCTCTTCACCTGCACTGGCTTAATCCTGTGCCCACAAATTTCTGTTTTAATCATTTTAAAACTATCTTTAGCATCTCAGATTTTCTTAAGCACTGTGTTTGCATTCTTTATTAATTCTAATATCATCTATTGAGTTGCATATTGTTATTTCCATCATACGAGTGAAAAAAATGAAATACAGTTGTAAGTAGTTTGTTCAAACTCATGTTGCTATGATGAGTGGAGAAGCAGAATCTGAGACACAGGTTAAAATATCCTTAAATATCCGTCCATTGTCCTGGAACCTGATTGGTAGCCAGCACTGAGAAGTCATTGGTAACATATATTTAGATATTTCAAATGTTATTGTGTTTTATAGTAAAAAGTCACACATGGTATTTTTATTGATTAATAAAATACCTGAAATAAAAATAAAGATCCTATATCTATAATTGATCATATTAAATCACAGTCAGATATCCCTGTATATAGATGCATTTCTGAAAGTATTTCAGAGTCTGATATGATTTTTAAAGCATATGTTAGATGTGATAAAGTACATTAAAGGGGAAATAAAATTTAACTTAAATGGAGAAGTGGGATTTAGAAAACGCTTTATAAAACTTTTTGAAAATTATGTACTTGATTACTGATTTACTTCATTATGCTTTTCCCTTTATCTACTCCAACTCCTCTTGTGCCTCTACCTCTAAAATTAGTGATCTCTTTTTACTTATTGTTTTGTACAAATGGGTACAGTGCATGAGCTTGTGCTTGCAAGTATATATAGTCACATTCAACCTGCTCAGTTCACTTAATTTTAGTCCTATAAATTGTTTTACATTGAATACCTAGGGGTCTCATGTTTGGAGAAGGCTCTTTCCTCCTCTCTCAGCAGTCTTTTATTGCCTAGAATTTTTCACCTAAGAGTGGCTCCCAGTGACAATTCCTCCATCTGAGTTGGCATGTATGTCACTTGGTGTTATCATCATGCAGGTGTTGCTTATGCTACAGTATTTTGAAGATTCCATAGGAGAAACTTCTTACAGAAGTCACCATCTTACAGAAGACATCCTAGTCCTCTGGGTTTTATAATTTTTCTGTTCTCTCTTCATGACACTTCCTCAGCCTAAGTTATAAGTGTTACATTATATATATGTCAGTTGTCTGTGGTCTGATGTTCTGTGTATTTTGACATACTGTGGATTTCTGCAATAGCTTTTATATACTGAAAAAAAAAATCCACCAACCAACCAAACAACCAACCATTCTTCTAAGATGAGGGGTGAGAGCTACACTTATCTGTGGAAATAAGGAAAAGGTTTTAAAACGGTATTAGAAATTAGATTGGTTTAGGAAAGTGGTATTGGCAGGTTTTCTTTAGGTTCTGTACCTCACTAGCCATGGGTAGGTTGTTAGATAACAGTATCTGGCATGAATCTTCTGTTGAATGCGCCTCAATTCTATCTTTCATTATTGCAGCACTGAGGACCTCTTAGACTGATCATGACTGTGTTCATAGGCTTTTGGAGCTTTTGAAAAATACTGATTATTGCTCTCTCTAGGCACCTTGAATGGGATCTTTGACTTCTATGACAGCTGTTTCTCAGGGAAGAGGTGTCCATATTCTCACTCTTAGTTTCACCAAAGCCATTGTCCAAAGCAAGATATCATCATCATCATCATCATCATCATCATCATCATCATCATCATCGTCATCAGTAATAGTAGTAGTAGTAGTTGTTGTTGTTATTTTCTTTCTTTGTTTTCATCTTCTTCAAGAAAACTAAGTGCACTGGAATAGCCTATGTTGTTATGGGTGCCTTGGATTTCCCTAAGAATTTGAAGTTTCCTGTTGTTAATAGTTGATTGTTTTAGAGTGGAACATTATCACCCCAAATGGCATTACTTCACACACACACACACACACACAACCACACCCCATACACACATATTTATTCATATGTGTTTTAAGTAAGTAGAAAATACTTTTTCAATATGGCTTTTCAAATATCTTGGTGATTTTTGTTCATCCCTAGCTCCTCTATTACCCTCTCTCTCCTCTTCCATGCAAAGTAATTCTGTTTTCCCCTTCATAGATCCCATGTTTTACTGTATTTCTCTCTAAAGATTCTACTACTGTGGTCCCTTAAATAGGATTTCATCAAGAACTTCTCTACAGTAAAAGAAACAATTGACTGGGTAAAGAGGAAATCTGAAGATTAGGAAGGGAATCTTTGCTGCTATACATCTGTTAGAAGATTGATATCCAGAATATTTAAATAACTCAAAAACACAATCCCAGGAAAACAAATGACCCAGTTTTAAAGTGGGCATAGATTTAAACACAGGGTTCTCAAAAGAAGAAATAAAAAAAAAACACCATGAAATAGTCTTAAAATGTGATCAACATCTTTAGCAATTAGAGATATACAAATTAAACTACTTACAAGGTTCATTTTGCACAGGGCATGATGACCAAACCCAAGGAAATTATTGACATCAAATTCTGGAAACGTTGTATGGGAGGGGATTCTCATTCACTGTTGATTGGATTACAATCTGATGCAGGTGCTATGAAAATCACTATTGAGAATTTTTATCCAAAACTAAAAGTAGATTTACTGTATGACCACTCCTTGACATATACCTAAAGGTATCATCATCCTAATCTACAGATATGTTGTTAGTTATGTTTATTGCTGCTCCATTCCCAATTCCAGAAAAAACCTAGATCCCCTTCAAGTGTTGATTGAATAATATAAATTTGATTCTTATACACAATAGAATTCTATTCAAATCCAATGAAAAGTTAAACATGAATATTTCAAGTAAATGGATGGAACTAGAAAATATTAAGCTTAATTGTATAACCCACACCAAGAAAGGCAAATGTATTCTCTCTCTTATTTTTATTTTGTCCCATAATTTATTTATTTTTTATTTACAATACATACCAATCACAGGCCCACCCCAAACCCCCAGTCCCAGCCTTACAAATGCCTTGCCCCATTACTCCTTCCTTTTTCCTGAGCAAGGGAAGCCTCTTCTAGGGTACCACCCTACCCTGGGACATCTAGTCCCAGCAGGACTCAACAACTCCTTTTCCACCAAGGCCCAACATAGTGGTCCAGGTAGGGAAGTGGATCCAATGTCAGGCAACAGAGTCAGAGAAAGCCCTCTCGCCAATTGTTAGGGGACCCACATGAACAACAAGCTGCATATCTGCTACAAATTTTAAGGGGCCTAGGTACAACCCCGGCATGATCTTTGGTTGCTGGTTCAGTCTCTGTGAATTCCCATAAGCCTAGGTTAGTTTACTCTATGGGTCTTCTTGTGGTGTCCTTGACCTCTCCAGCTCATTCAATTGTATTGCCTATTCTTCCATAAGACTCCCTGAGATTTGCCTGATCTTTGCCTATAGACCTCTGCATCTGTTTCCATCGGTGGAGTCATCAAGGGCACTATCAGGAATCCAGGGCTAGTGAGGCTACAGGGGTGACCCTATCGGAGATTCTTCCACTGGGGTATATAGAGATGGAAGTGGCTACCTCCTGTATCCAGGCAGGGCTTCAAGTGGAAGGAGATGGATATTAACTTAGCCTAAAAGCCTTCATTCCAATTTTATTTATTTATTTATTTTTTGCCTACAAGATATATGGGGATAAAGATGGAGCAGAGACTGGGGTAATGGCTAACCAATAAGTGGCCCAATTTGAGACCTAGCTCATGAGCAAGAACCAATCCCTAACACAATTAATGATATTGGATGTGCTTTCAGACAGGAGCCTAGCATAACTGCCTCCTGACAGGTTATCTCTTATTTGAGTGGAGTTTTGCTATGAATTTATGTGTGTCATTTATACTGAAGAGGAAGATATTGTAAACACAGCAAACAGATGGCAAAAGAACTAACCAGTAAAAATGAATGTTCTATAAGTACAGTTAGGCTAGCTTGTGGGATATTGATTATAGGCTACAAGAGGTGGCTACTTTAGAAGTTTCTAGCCTAAATTTCATCAGTAGGGAAGGAGGAACCATTAAATACTTGTGTTCACAAACTGGTAAAATTGTAGCAATTTTGACTTATGCAAGGTTTTGCTAATTTATACAAAATTCTCCAAACTGATAAACAAAGAGAAGGAATAGGAAGGGTGGCAGTTGTTATGGAAGTCATCCAAGAATGTCTGAAATGGGAAAGTCAGTGGTATGTACTCAAAATAGATGAACATTTTCCCCTGTGAATAACATGTAAACTTGCTCTTATTGTGGTTTTCACATGAGTATTATATCTGTAGAGACAAATGATATCAGTCAGTAAGTATCAAGTGAATATTCAATGTGCATGCAGATTTGCCAAAGACCAGCTTTAACACTATAGATAAACCAAGGCAGGCAGCTAAATGTGGCTGGCATTGGTGATCTAGTTCAGTGCTAATGACAACTGACGAGGACTGCTGTTGATGGCAGCTGGTGATTAGAGAAAAGAAAAGGGGAGAAATTCAAACACCCTCCACACACCCATACACACTCAGAATGGTTGAAGCAAAGATAGTCTCCAGCAACATATATGTCTCCCATAGCTTGTATATCCCACATACAAATACATACATGCACACACACACACACGGAGAGAGAGAGAGAGAGAGAGAGAGAGAGAGAGAGAGAGAGAGAGAGAGAGAGAGAGAAAGAGAGAGAGAGAGAGAGAGGCATATACACATTTACATGACTGGAGCAAAGCTCCAATCAGCAGGCTCCAAGTATTTCATACATACACACACACACACACACACACACACACACACACACACACACACACAGAGAGTTGGTGAAAGGAGCAAGCTCCAAGACACATCCACACAAGCTTCACATATATGCACATATACATACAGATTTGCTGGATGGAACTGAGTTTATTAATGTGTGTGTGTGTGTGTGTGTGTGTGTGTGTGTGTGTGTGTGTGTGTGTATGTGTGTGTGTACACATATTTGGTGGGTAGAAAGAACAATATTTTAACTTTATTTTTTCTCCTATATCTTATATATCCCAGCAAAATATTTTGAGTAGTATAAAATTAAATGTGACTAAGTTATAGCTTTCTTCTAGTGAATGACTACTAAACAACCATTTGTCCACACTATCTTTGCAAGAAATTACATTACATAGTACAGGTAAAGAAAGCAAATTATTCCCCAAAACCCATGTACATTCATAACTAAGCAACTTTATAGATTAACAAAATGTGAACAAGGAAGGTCATTCTCTCAGCCTGTTTCTCTGACTGGCAATCATCAATTTGTAGTTACAAAGAAATCCTCAATTATTTTATTATTTATCCTTAGAAATAATCTTTTTAGTTAATTATTTTATTTACTTACAGCCAAATGTTACCCTCTTCAAAAATCTTAAAAGAATGACAAATATATACTTTTCTATAAAAATCAGTCATATTTACCTTAAATCCACAGAATGCATATCTACTTCATCAACAATTCTTATGAAATCATATCAAGCAGCTGAAGGTAAAATGGGTATAAGAAATAAATCATCACCAGTCCAGCCTCAGTGAGAGTCATGTCAGCCAGCACTGCCATTGTTCTTGTTCTCTGACCTTAAAATATTCCTAGCTTAACTATTAAGAGTGGGCTGAACTTCAAATTGTTCCCTAAGATTTTCTACATCAGAGCCAGTAACACAATCATCTTAACCTAACTTCATCAACAGGTTTTTTTTTTTTCTTCCAAATGCTTTCAAAGGGTGGTGGTCATTGCTGACAATCTACATCTCTAAGTTCTTTCCTAGGGTGATGATTGAATCATTAATCTGCTCCAGCAGCAATGCCTGAGAAAGATCAAATGACTGAGAAGCACCTAAAGAAATGTTCAGATATCCTTAATCATCAGGGAAATGCAAATCAAAATGACCCTGAGACCCTGAGATTTCACCTCACACCAACCAAAATGGCTAAGATTAAAAACTCAGGTGACAGCAGATGCTGGCAAGGATGTGGAGAAAGAGGTAAAACCACTTTGGGGAACAATCTGGCATTTTCTCAGAAAACTGGAAATAGTTCTGCCTGAAGACCCAGCTATACCACTCCTGGGCATATACCCACAAGATGCTCCAACATATAACAAGGACACATGTTCCACTACATTTATAGCAGCCTTGTTTATAATAGGCAGAAGCTGGAAACTACCCAGATGTCCCTCAACAGAAGAATGGATAGAAAAATGTGGTACATTTACAGAATGGAGTAGTACTCAGATATTAAAAACAATGACTTCATGAAATTTGCAGCCAAATGGATGGAACTAGAAAATACTCTGAGTGAGATAACTCAGTCATAAAACAACACACATGTATGTACTCACTGATAAGTGAATATTAGCCCCAAAGCTCAGAATACTCACTATGCAACCCACAGACCATATAAAGCTTAAGAACATGGAAGACCAAAGTGTGGATGCTTCAATCTTACATAGAAAGTGGAACAAAATAATCACAGGAGGTGGAGGAAGGAGGTTCACTCAGAGGAAAAGAGGAGGGGAAGGGAAAACAGGAAATTAAAAAATAAAAAGGTTAATTTCTGAAAAGAGGCATATTTCAAATGTCACTATTCTTTACACCAAATAATATAGAACATTAGAAATAAGTGATTAGTCAAAATAGGTCACATTTAATTTGCATTTGAATCATCAATGCTCACAATGGATTCTTGTTTGATGAGTGTACAGTAAATATATTTTATTGAATTAGTGGATTAAAATATTAAATATTTTATAAAAATGAAATGTATAATTAATTAAGTTAGATCGTATTTCTCAAGTCAATGCCGTCTTACAACAGAAAAGGCAGAAATGCTTCATCCAGACTTCTGAGTCAGTGAGAATGTGTGCTACAGAGTAACCAAGAATAAGATACTAAATTGTTCAGAGCCTCTGTTTATACTTTAGTACAGTAGTGATACATTTGTCTTCCCTTAACACAAGGCTGTTTTGGGGATTATGTGTGTTAAATAAATTAAAAATGGAACCTTGAGAAAATGCATTTACACACAAGGTATTCATTTCCGTTTCTAAAATTTAGCTAACAAATAATTGTCTTAGAAAAGCATTATGTATTATCTAGGTGCTTATTTTGGCTTGAAGAAAGAAATGTAATTTTATATAATTTTAATCCAAAACCAAATAAACACACTTAAGTGAGGAACATATAGTTATTAATAAACAGGTATGTTTTAAACACACAATTTCCTCAATATTCTTAAAAATTAAAGCAAGATGATTGTGTTCCTGGAGCTTACAATATTCATCATGTTTTTAGAGAGAATAGATTTAACAAATGTATTAAAACATGTTTCAATATACTATATACTTTGCAACAGCTAAAATGTGGTACCCTACCTCTTTGTAGGTAAATTATATATTGGTTAAATGTGTTAAGAAAGAATTGTCAAAAGTTCATGTTCATTCTTAAACCAAGTGTCATACTGTCTTATTTCCAGTTGTTGGAAGCTGACTGCCATTTTGAGCTCAGCTTAAACATCTTTTCCTGAGAGATATACTTGCTTTGATCATCCACTCTTATGGAACTGTTTCCCTTTGCTTAACTCACTCTGAAGTCTCCATATCAAACTCCATTTATCCATTACATACTTTCACATAACCTTTCCCCACTAAACTAATGAGAATAGAGATCCTGTCTTATTTTGGTTCAGTCTTTGGTGATAGACAAAGGATCAACAAAACAATAAATCCATGAGTCTCAGCAAAGTTTAATGAATTGGTGCACTATGGATAATCATAGTCTTCATAACAAGATACTAATATTATTACTCATTGAAAATGTTGCTGAGGCTAGCAATGCGAGGTGTAGAATTGCTCACTGGTAAGAGTTAGAATTTATCTATGAGAGACTGAGTTGAATGTGACATAGAGATTGAAATGAAATATTTGAAATAAGAGATAGGTTTAGAATAACATTTCAATGTTAATAGGTAATAAAGAGTTACTTTTTGAGAACATAAAATAAGTTTACAGAAAAATTGCTCCAGCTTTGTGTGTATAGTAATTCTTTTGGGCAGAGCAGCAGACATATCACAGCAGCTTAGATCTAAGTGCTGCACTCTACTGTGATTTAAGCTAAATATATTACTATAATCTGGAATGTAAGCTGCGATTTTAACCTAGTCACAGCACTGATGTCTCAACATGTTAAAATGGGCAACATTACAATTGCCAAAAATAACCAACAAACTAAAACACAGTAAACAAAGAAAGTTAAAGTTTCTTTAAAGTCTAGATACCAGAAAAGTCACATTTAGATCAAAATTTGGGAACCTATCTATTAAAAATTTAATTTTTTGTGTGTGAAATAATTTGCCTTGTATGAAAGTCATTCTCAACATTACATTTTTAAGGCATGAATTTATTGCAACTCTATGCTCATAACATTTTTAAATGAAAACTTTTAAGTGTTGAGACCACTTTTGATACTAGGATATGATAGTAATGTGAGTTTATGTCAGTCATAGACACACATCTTTTTATTTCTCCTCCTTTTATTTCCTATTTTTTACACTTTAGGCAGCCTGTATCATGACAATATACCAATAGTTAAAATGCAAATAGCCAATGGACAATGTTTCAACAGTCAACATTTAGTAAGTGCTTACTGAATGCCACATACTGGACTATGACTTTAGGGCAACTACTCTATTTACTCCATAGGATAGCAGTGTGGTACAAAAGCTGTTTGCTAATATTTGACAACGAGTGAACTCACAGACATTAATTTACTGAAGGCTCATCTTATTATGGAGATTCCATGCTTAACTAAGTACCTAGAATAGTGAAAAGATTGGGCACAAAATAATGAATGGTAACGGGCAGATTGCAAGACACAATTATAGAAACAAATTTTGAAATATAGTGAAGTTAGCTTATGAATTAGGGATCCTCTCTGTCTTAAGTTGAGGTTGGTCTTTCAGTCTATCGGCTCCTGAGCTTCCTATTCCTGCCTTCATTAGAAGGCAGACATGTTTTATACAAATTAAAGCATTTACCCGGTTATCATAGTCATTTAAGAAAGCTTCCCCAAAACTATAAGTGAGAGTAGCATTAGGCAGAGTCTAAATATCCGTTGGTACAACCTTTTGTTTTCTTCCTACATAGCCCAGATACATTTAATTTGAAATATAACCAGTGGATTTGCTCATATTTGAGCATGTTTACCACTACAAAACAATTTGCTTATTAACAAATTTCATTTCTCATACATTCTAGGTATCCATTTAATCATCTTCAGCTGTTAACTGGATTACCAGAAATGATGACTTCATCAAACAAGCTGTAGATGTAGTAAAATTTTGATATCTCCATGTCTTACCATTAGTCCCCATTTTTTCTGCACTCCTCTTAGAAAAGAGAGGAGAGGGAGGGGGAATATGCTCAACATATCCTACTCATATGAAGATAAGACGAAAAACCAACAGCATACTGCTTTTTCCAAATCAGAAAGGTGCAAAGAAAACAAAGGAAGGAAGGAAGGAAAGACAGAAGGAAGAAGAAGGAAGGAAGGAAGGAAGGAAGGAAGGAAGGAAGGAAGGAAGAGAAAGAAAGAAAGAAAGAAAAGAAAGAAGAAAGAAAGAAAGAAAGAAAGAAAGAAAGAAAAAGAAAGAAAGAAAGAAAAAGGATAATAAGAGGTGCTGGAAACCAAATGGTCATTCCTATGTGTCCATGAAAATACATCCATATGGCTTTTATGCACTTTAAGCAAAATGAAGTGATAAATGCTTTTAAACCAAATTGTCAAGGAAATAAGAGGCTTTGTAGCAACTTGGATTGCTTCCTGGTTCTTAGGATTCAAATTGTGCCTGACCCAGCAATTGGGCTTTTGCTGATTTAGAATTATTAGCATTCATTTTTCTCTTCTAAAAAACATAAGTTACAGAAGTTCACTCAGCCAGACAACCAGTGTTGACGTGTGCCCTTTGATGTGTAGCCTGTGGTGAGAGCTTTTGTCACTAGGTTGGCTGAGAAGTCCCAGACAGCATGGTGTAACAGAGGCATTACTTCTAATAATGGCAAACCACTGGCCAAGAACACTGGGGCCTGTTGTTCTGACTTAAAAAACTGCAAATACTTACTATTGCACATACACAGAAAAAGGATTACAAAAGACATGCTGGCATTTTTCCTCTCATAATTTAAATATATAGAGACCCTTTATACTATACTCTTGACATTGCAGAGATTAGTGCCAGGCAGAATGTTTTCTTCCTGTACTTCTGTTTTCATAACCACAGAACTTCTACTCATACAGTTTATAGTAATCACTGCGAACAAACCTATTTGTATGATTATATTTTATAAGTGTTAACGTCTCTGATCTGAATTCTTCTGTCTATTCAAAATTCAGATATTGAAACTCAGTGCCCCATGTGGTAAACTAAGTGGGGGCGGGGGGCTTTCAACTTGATAAGAATACATAGGATAAAAACCAAAAAAGGGCTCTAGGGAGCTTTTTAGCCTCTTGTACCCTGGGGAGACACACACAAGGTGTCCATCTATGAGGACTTGATCCCTGTTTTGTTACTAAACTTGCTGATCCCTTGATCTTGGGCTTCTTAGCTTTGAGAACTGTGAGGGATGCATTTGTATTATTCATAAATTACGTTCTAAGGAGTTATTTTACAGCAGCCCAAATTGACACAGCTCCTTAAGACAGCAACTTATATGTGAAAGCTTTAGCTTTATATAGTAGAATATGGAGCTGTGTTCAAATTCTTGCTAATTTGATCATGATAGAATTTGGCAGAGAGAGTAACATCTTTATATCTGCTTCATCTGTACCGTGCGAAAGATGATTCTTTTTTCATAGGGGCCTGCTATGTAAATTAAATGTGATTATGCATTTCATAAGCCTGTGCAAGCATTCACATGATATGACTTATATAGAATAGGTGCTTAATATTTTCTTCTCTTAATTTTTCAATTGATTCTTTTGAATTTCACACCATACACCCTAATCGTACTCATCTCCCCTTCCCTTGTTATCTGACCTCTGCCATATTTTACCCTCCCCCAGAAAAGAAAACAAACAAAAATATAATGAAATTAAAAAAAAAATTAATAATAAAAAAAAAAAACCTCTGTGGAAGCTGCAGTGTGTTATGGTATGTCACACAGTAAATTATTTTGCCCAGATGTCTTTACTTTCAGATGTTCACTGCAGTGAGTCTTCGGTCTGGTTTGAGGCCTCTGGTGCCTGTTTCAGTATCAATACTGGATCCTCACTCGACTTTTCTTGAATGTTCTGTTGTTGCCCTGAGTTGTGGAGAACCTGTAGATTTGATTCTTCCAAAACAGCCTCTCATGTGCTCCAGCATTTCAAACATAGGATGGGTTTGGAGGTAGGTCAATTCTAAGCCTTGAATTGGGGCCTGGGTCTTAGCTAAGTTGGTCAGCCTGCCAACTCTCCTGCTGTGTCCAGTGAGGGGCAGGGCCAGCTCTTTCTGCTTGTGGCATCTAGCAAGGGGCACACCAGGTTTTCTTGTGCTGATGTCAGGAAGGCCAGTTCTTTAGTACTACCCAGTCTGCAGGCAGAGTAGCTACTCTACTCCCATGCCTTTAGGGTCAGCTCTCCCTGCTCATAACCACAAAGGCTAGCTCTACCATGGTGCAAGGCTTAGTAGTTTTTAACTATCTTTGCCCTTACTGCAAAAACCTTAATCAAACCATTGATCTATAGCTGGAACTATGCATTTTCTATATTTTCTGTCTGGCAGATTGAGTCCAATTTTAGTTTTTTACATGTTTGACAGAAATATTAACATTTTATTCTATTAGTATCTTTTAATCATAGAAAATGGTTCTTTATCAATCATTTAATTAAAGATAAAACAAGTAGACTACAAAAAAGAATTAAAAGATGTTACAGGTATCAAATGAAAAGGTAGGAGAATGGAAGATACTAACGGTCTATACCATAGTTGTATTTCTAACATTATACAAGAGAAACTTACATCTAAAAAGTCAGGATATCTGTCTGAAAACATAACACAGAATGTTATAATGATTTATGATGCATCATTAGAATAGCCTATTGTGCTGCTTTCAATGGTAATAATTATGGAGACTTATTTTGTAATATGTTTATGACATTCATAAGAAATTACAACATATTTAAAAACAGTTTAAAAAGTAGAAATGTTAAAATGAAAAACATGACCCTCATTATTTATTTCAAATGTCAGGAAGAAAGTACATTATTAGACTCAGTTAGGTTTAAGTTGCCCTAAATTAGTCATGTCTTATTATCATCTTTCTTCCAGTAAACAAAGACTTTGCTTATTTTCAGGCTATAAAAAAAAGCAGTCACCATGTGCTTGGAATATTGCAAGTTATTTCCACTCACAGAATCTGACCACTCTCTCCTTTAACTGAATTTATTAGAAGTCAGAACACTGCATGTTATCATCATAGCCATCTTCCCCCAGAATGTGCTCTGTACACATGGAAGTGGAGTTCCAAAGGCCAAGAGTTTTTTGTTTAAATTTGTGAAACATAACACTTCTACTTCACAATCAATTATATTTCTGAACCATTTAGATTGTAAGCTCTTTTAAGGTAGAGATTCTTTCCAGTATTGTAGACCTATGGTAAATGCATAAAAGTATTTGAATGAATTTAGTAGTGCTTCTTTGAGAACAAACCCAGTGCCATAAGAAAAATGTACATGGACAGAGGAGGACATTTATGTAAACTAATGTCTTAGCTGGCCATCGATGAATTGCACCACTCACAGAGACAAAACTTTTACATTGATTATAGTATTTTCACTAAAACATATAAAGTATTTGCTGTTATACCCATAAAGAATTTATGATGGGTTTTATTACATTATATGATTTATGTTAAAAATATTGTACATTCAAGGTCATAATCCTTGTAATTTTCTAGACTGACATTTGCACAGTAGTCTGTAATGTCTGTCTCCCATTATAAATGGGCTCTTATAAACTATAAAAAGGAAGGGAGACAAACATATTACCTATTGCACAGGTTGTCTTCTGTGACTGGTGGACATAGTTATCTGGCTGTCACTGTGTACAAATGAACAAACCTAGAAATATGTAACTATCAAATTTTATTCCAGAGGGTTTTGGATAAAAAGAAAGTAGTTTTCATTAATTTTGTTCCAACTACTAACAAAACCAACCAAACTAACCAAACAACCAAATAACAATGACAAAAACAAACAAACAAACAAACAAAACAAAAAACAGCATAAGGAAGGGGTAACCTCTTTTTGCATTGTTGAATAGTGGTGTCCTATGGACAGCTAAACATTATGTGCTATTGCCAATACTATTAACCACCTTCCAGAACTTGATAGTAGGACTTTGTTGCTAAAGATAACACATACTTAAGTAACAAATGTGGAGAATTCAAGCTGGCATGGGCATAGAATCTTCATTGTTTCTGGCTAAATTTTAAATTAACAGGAAATTGTTAGGCAAAACATTGATTATCAGTTATTATTATTGATTTCACCCAGCCAATAACCCTGAGAGTGAGTAATCACCTGCTGGGTAAGATATGGCCAGAGTACAATAGTGTTACAAATATTGTAGGGGTAACTAACCACTTTCTGATTGGATTAAGGCCCGATTCATGAGATATAATCCACACCTACCACTATTACGAAGGCTAAAGTCATGTGGCTAGATACATCATGAGCCCTAGGGGAAAATCTACTCTTATTATTCTGTTAAATTTACATAACAGTAAAACAACTCTTAATGACTTACTGTAATGCTCATAGATCATTGTATTTCCCAAGACTCATTAGAAGGGTTTTTGTTGTTTGTTGGTTGGTTGGTTTGTTTGTTTGTTTCTTGTAGTGGATATTGATTAGCACAGAGACTTACAACTGTTCAACACAGGAAAATAAGAGACTTCATAGTGTTCAGAATAATGGAATGTCTGAATCACATCCCTCCCTCAAGGCTTAGGGATGGTCTTTCAAGAATGATCAGGAAAATTACTGGAGACGGATGTAACTTTAAGTTTTTCAAAACCTATTTTTAATGATGGTCCTTAAATGCTTTAACCTCCCTTTTAGCCTACCACCACAAGAAGTAGTGGGAAAAAAAGAACACGAGGGAAGTGGACCTGTTTAGAAAGGTTCTTTGGAGCAAATCTTGTCTGTGAAGTCTAGAAATCGGCCGTTCAGTTTAAAGGTTAGCAACAGCAGCTCTATCCACTCATGAGCACTTCAAAGTTTCACCAGCGGTCCATGTCAGTTGGTAAAGTTGGGATAGCAAATACAAATCAGTAGTGGTGGCACTACCTAGCAGAGACATCCAGCCTTAGCCTGGAGGGACCAGGAGCAGTATTAGAAAAAGTAGATGTGCCTCTTTCAGCAAATCAAAGATCAGCTAAGATGTGAGACCCACAAGTGTTGCACAGGTAGCTCTGTAAGCAAGCCTAGCTCAGCCTCGGTCACAGTCTGTCCTCCATGGGTCTTCTTTAATGCGCATCTGTGTGCCTCAGCTGACATCACTCTGCTAATCAGCCCAAGACTGTGGAAGCACCAGGAAATTACAACACACTATCAGAAGGTTTTATGTTTCTCTCTATGGAGTCCCAACAAATGCAACTCAATGTAAGGCAAACTAATAAATGTGTATTGTTAGCAAAGAATCCATCATGTGTACCTTCACATGCTTGCTTTAGAAGAACAACCTTTCTCCTGTGTCTGCTTCAGCTCAACTTCCCTTCACGTTTGCTCAGCAAAACACCATCTAATCAACTTTCCAAAGAACCCTTACATTTCCACTTCAGATCGAGATGGTAGACAACTTCCAAAAAGTTTTGTGTGGATGTGTGTTGTGTGTGTGTGTGTGTGTGTGTGTGTGTGTGACAAGACAGATACACATAAGAAATCAGAGATTTTGATATAAGACTGGTTCAAGCTCATATTAAAAAAAAATTCCAGCTTGGTAGGGGAGGGTATCCTCCCCCAGACTTAGTTGAGAAGCTGTTGCCAATTTATAGGTACAGAGACAACCAGAGTAAAATTTTCTTGGGTAGCAGGACTCCTGGTATATAAACAGTGCTCCAGGAGAGACATCATACTCAAGAATTGTTTTCTAGTGTGTACTGAAATTCATGAAAGAAGGAGGGAGGGAGGGAGGGGAGGGAGGGAGAGAGAGAGAGGAGAGAGAGAGAGAGAGGAGAGAGAGAGAGAGAGAGCAAAGTTAGGTTGATAGGTAGGAATAGATCTCAAAGAAGTTGGAGGAAAGTAGTGAGTAGAGTCATAATACAATACATGAAATACTCAAAGCAATAATAAAATATTTAGAAAGTTGAAGGTAGATATGGTGGCACATGCCTTTAATTGCAGCATTTGGGAGGCAAAGGCAGGCAGATGTCTGTGAGTTTGTGGCTAGCCTGGATTATACAGGGAGATCCAAGCCAGCTAATACAACATCATGAGGCTATCTCAAACAAAACAATCGCGGGCGGTGGTGGCGCACGCCTTTAATCCCAGCACTTGGGAGGCAGAGGCAGGCGGATTTCTGAGTTCGAGGCCAGCCTGGTCTACAGAGTGAGTTCCAGGACAGCCAGGGCTACACAGAGAAACCCTGTCTCGAAAAACCAAAAAAAAAAAAAAAAAAAAAAAAAAAACAAACAAACAAACAATCTAATTAGGGAACTAAAAACATATTGATCTCAGATCTTTGTTTTATAAAAACATTTTGTGGCCTTATTAACTATGTATGTATGTATGTAGGAATATACCAGCTTGGAATCATTATGATATATCCCATTTTTACTTGGAGTTACAGGGTGGATAGCATAACCATTGGCATATGCCATTTATTGATAAAGTTTAAATAAACAATAATTATAATAGATATATACTTAGATTACTATGTAGAATTCTTTGGGTTTTTTTCCTCTATTTTTGTTTGGAGAAGACATTTTTCTAATCTTCTCTCTTTATAAACTCTGTCAAAGTTACAAAGACTTACAGTAGGTTTGAGATGTGCATTTGCAGAATTTTATTTAAGAAGACCACAGCCAATCAAACTCCAGATTTCTGGTGCTCAGTTCCAATGGATACTCCATCTACAAAACATTTCTCCAACTAAGGTTCAGGGAATAGTGGCAAGGGGGTGGTGGTGGAAAGCTTGAAAGAACAAGAAGATCAGATACTTTGGAATGAGACATATCTTCCAGTAACACCAGAAACTACATTCGTAATGTCTCATTGATAGGATCATTGAAATGTGAAATGAACAAGGATAGCATCAATAATCATTCCAAAGTCGATAGGGAAAAGCCCAAGAGGACTCAATCCTACATAACGATAGGCAATTAAGTAAGGTGGGAACACATCTTGTCTAGTTGGTTGCCCAGTCTAAAACAGTCATCATATACATATATGTATATGCATGCAATAATAATTAGTGAATCAGGGTTAGAGATCATGAATTTGAAAGACAGAGAGGAAGAGTATATCAGAGGCATTGAAGGGAAGAAAGAGAAGAGAGAAATATCACAATTATACTATAATCTCTCATTTTTATATTTTTAAGAAAGGGTTTCTCTGTGTAGTTGAGGTTGTCCCAGAACTTGCTTTGGAGACCTCTAACTCAGAGATCTGTCTGCTTCTGCTCCTTTATATGCTATGATTAAAAGTGTAAACCACCTAAATTTAAAAAAAGATAAAATTATGCTAGAAATGCCTGTACAATCAATGAACTCTCAGAAATAGTCTCAAGCTGGTATTCTATTTGTTTTGACCTCATAAAAATCCGATTTTCCCCTCTGCACTTAATAACGCTTCTCATTAGCAAGTTGTATATCTTGTGAAGAGCAGAGTCTGTGTGGTGAGCATGCTCTTGAAACTTCTGCAATGGAAGAAACTGAAGAGGTCATGCTGATGGAAAGACGAGTATAGCTGGTAATTATCTTGCATTATTTTATATGGGGTTTATCACTTCAATGAGTGTTTAGCCTCTAGTAAGAAGTTGGAAATATTATTGTCAACATTTACATGCCACATTCTGTAACGCCCATATGCGAGAGATGATCCATCCTCATTCTTGTTTCCGTCTGATTTCTTTATGTTGTTCCCTTAAAATTATATTAATATGCCCGTTAGAAGTATGTTCCCAAAACAATCTTAATAGCATTAATCTGGGATCAAGATACATATATTAATTATTTTAAGGATAAGATTCCTTTTACCATTTATCTGTTTTTGTGTTTCAGTCGTAGCTATATCACGAAATTGTAATATAGGTGGAAAATAAGTACTTTATAAGTATTGTAAAGAAAATACTAAAGAGGAATTGAATTAGAAATTTCATTCCAAATATAATACAACAAATAATAAACATATGGTTAAATGAGGACTAGACTGTGATCAACATGGTGATTTGTCTCCATAAACACCCACCCACTCACAGCCCCACACCCCTCCCACATCCCCCCACCCCCCCACACACAATACACAATACACAACACACACACACACACACACAACACACACACACATATTAATAATATATATATATTATATATATACATAATCAGTTTTCAGAAAAAAAATCCTTGTATTTCTTTCACAGTGAATTCGGAAATCTAACAAATGTATTTTTATGTGCAATATGTACATTTAGATAACACATCTAGGAGTGTATATTTCATGTATTTTTATATGTTCTTCAAAATTAGGGACAGACACAATACAAAAATATATTTTAGTAAATGATTTTATGAAGAACAAAGCTAATGTAATTCAAATTGATGTCCTTATACTAGCTAATCTCTGATACAACAGCCCCAGGAGGAAAGGATGGCTCAGAGAATAGTCGATAAAATATCCCTTGGCATCCTCGATGAGACCACATGCTTTTATTTTCCCACAAAAGTAATCTTGTCCCTTTCAACTGAATTGAAACAGAAATCTTAATCTTTCAACATTGAAGCAGTTGGGCCCTGTCGTTGTACTGTTTGCCGTTTTGTTATGGAAGTACTAAGGAAGGTGGCAAAACTCATGTCTTCACTATGTAAGGAGGAATTTCGCACTACTGTTTACTTTGAACTGTATTAGCTGTCTAATGAGAAGTTCTTTCATAGTGTGTATAAAGGTGGATCGGTGCACACAGTGTGGTGGTGTACTCTGAAGTGCTATTGTATGGACTATATGTTTTTTAAATGAGCGTGACGGTTAGCACACACTTCCTACCTCTTTGGGTTGATAAACTCAGAAATTACTTCCAGCCACAGATGCTGCAGCAAACAAGCCTGCCTGATTGCTTTCTTTGCAGACCCACATACTGGTGTGGACTTTTGAACCATGGTGGTATGTGTTCCATGCTCTCCTTCTACCTGCAGCAAGTACTGGTGTGAGGACACAGAGCAACCAAACGGAGCGGGCTGGGTTGAGTTTCACTTCTGTTCCTTGTTTGGAGTGCCAGGGCTGGATTTTTATTCTCTAGTGCCTCAATTTCTTTATTTATGAAATGAGAAGCAAGAAGCTACCATCTCAAAGAGTTGTTGTCAAGGTTACAAGCTTTTATGTCTAGAAAACTGATGTTTTAGTCTATCATTAGCGGTGAATAAATTCTATCTACTATTTTTTTAACTTTACGACAGAACGATTAATGATGATAAGAAACATTTTTATATTTTAAGGAAGAAGTTAGATACTGCAGATAGTATGTTATAAATAAATTAATTATAATTGGGGTATATTCATGCATAAGAAAAGCCTAGAAAATTGTTGAATTAAAATAAATTTTTGGAAATCTGTTAAGTCTTCAAACTAAATACAAATTTGGGTTGTGAGTGAAGTGTGTTACAGAGCCAGAGATATTGATGAAGACACTGCTGTCATCTGTGCAGGAACCAGGAAGGTGTATGTAGACTTGATTTATCAATAGGATTCACGCACTAGAACCTTAGCAGAAGACACAGGAAATGAGAATGTAAATAAATAGTAACAGCAGAGTTAGGCTCATGGTATGGTTGGAAACACTGATGCCCATCTTTTTCAGGGACAGTTGCTATTACATATTCTGGTTATCTATATTGCTTAAGATAAAATTTCCCCCAGGCCGGGTGGTGGTGGCGCATGCCTTTAATCCCAGCACTTGGGTGGCAGAGGCAGGCAGATTTCTGAGTTGGAGGCCAGCCTGGTCTACATAGTGAGCTCCAGGACAGCCAGAGCTACACAGAGAAACCCTGTCTTGAAAACCAAAAAAAAAAAAAAAAAAAAAAAAAAAATTCCTGGTCTTACTCAAGATTGCAGAACAAGCACAGGTACAGATCCAGTTTTCTTCCTTGTTAGAAGTGGTTATCATAACCTAGTGTGTCTGTTTTTACCCATACTTCACTTTTGACAGAACGAAGAGAAATGGACTAAAAGATTCAGATGCCTGTTTGGCTTCCAAAACATCCGTGAGTTCCACGGAGTTCCAATATTTCTCTCCCTGTCAGTTTTTAAGCTTCCACTCTTCCTAGCTTTAAGTTTCTAGGATATTTAAAGGCAGCAGCCACCCATGATGAAGTCACTGGTTAATTTTTAGACAAGGCTAATAAACTCATGAGTTGTGAAACACTCCTTTCATTCAGCTTCCTGTAATAGGCTCTTCACACGCTCTAAGCTGCTTTTTTTTTCCCCTTGCTTATTAAGAGCAGCTGTGTTTAAGCAGCTGGAGTGGGTTGGCCACTAACTGCAGGCTCTATAGATATTTAATACTACTTGGTGCTTTATCAGCTTTTGCAACCTTTAATTAGTTAAACCGCAGAATACCCGATCACATTAGGTAATTATTACCCCTCACCCCAGTCCCCAAATTTCAAATACAAAAACTGAGTATAGTGAAGATTGCCTCTACTGGTGTCATCCTTGTTCAGGTCTTGATGAGAAAAGTCTTGTTGAAACTTTGTGGGTGTGGCTTCCCTGATATTTCTAGGAGATGGATTCTCAGAGCAGATTTCCAGTTCCTCTAGTTCTTAAAACCTTTCTTGACTTCCATGATATTCTGTGAGCGAAAGATATGAGAGTTATATTGTACATATATCATTTGGGGCTGTTTATGATGCATTCTATCGATTAAATAAAGGTGAATAGAAGCTGAACACTATGTGTGTAAAATAATAGTTCTTTCTTGGTGTACCGTCAGTGAAATAGCAGTGACATTTGTATTATCATATTATCTCAGCAACTTTGGTTATTAATATACATATTTTGTACTAGTCTATATACAGTTTTAGGTACAAAGTACTGGGTTCCCTATCTGACAACATATGCTTAACTTCTTGAAAAACACTGGAGTAAGAAACAAAAATCTGGGATGTAGTGGGAGTAACTATCGCCATCCAAGAATAAGGCTTATTTTCTTGGTGCTGAAACTGAAATTGAGTGGGTTATGCTTTCACTGATAATTTGATAGAATTGATGTCGTTAGTGTTTCCTGAGATACATAATGAAGCAGAGAAGCATACTATTTAATTTTGTTACAAAAATATGTGTTAAATTAGAGAAATAATCAGTTACAGAGAGTTGGTCATTGGAGTAATTTCCTAGGGACCTGATCAAAACAAACACCCAAAGAGAAACCGTGGTAAATGAATTAAATTGAATCACCATAATTTCTGCTTGTAATTATTGCTTTGTGTTGAACATAAGGAAATGTAAAAATAACCAACCAGAAGATAAAAGAGTATTTACTTTAAAAAGAAAAGTGGGCAAATTTTATACTTCTGTGTGTATCATTGTACATTGCTCATTTTTTAATAGATGATTGTGCTAGGAAGGCATTTATGGTCTCCTTTATAAATATATGGACCACTATATTTTCCAATAAGAAATAAACCTTTTCTATTTCTGTAGTCTCTTGGCTCCAGATATTTGTCTCTATCAGAGGCTTTGATTTAATTTCTATCTGGATGAATTTTTTTTTTTTTTTGGTAAAATAATTGAGCAAAAAGCCAAGTATTTACTTAAGAATATTAGCTGTTCTACATAGACTCATTCTTATTAATGACCAAGTCTTATGTTCAAATCAAAGTGTTTTAAAACTATCCAGTCAGTTTAATAATTCCATTTAAGCATATATTCTAAGAAATGGTGTGATCCCAAATACTTTTATTTCAACCAGGATGTGTCGCTATATATGTTTAAAATATATGTGCTATTTAGAGGGAAGAAAAAGAGAGATGGCAGAGTAAAAAATTATCAGGTATTATATTACTGCTCATTTTACTATAATAACATGTCACCTGAGAAATGTATGTATATCTATTTATAAGAATGTAGAGCAGAGATGTGCTATGACTATATGTGTATGTACATGTTTGGGTATCCATATTCTTTTAAAACAATATACATCATTAGCTGGAAATTTGCAGTGGGAAGGCAGGAGAAAATTTTCTCATTTCTCATGTTATATAATATTTAATCTTCTTACATCTCTGTAGATATCGTTCTTGTTGCTTGTCATAGTCATAAAACAGAGATATGGGGGTGAAGAAACTCATCTCTTTAAGTTGAAAATTGCATCTCTAACCTAAACTATTTGTACTTTCTTTGCTCTTTTACTGGTAGTGTAGGATTTAAGTTCACATTTTGAGATAATTTAAAATACTTTAGAAAACACAACGTTATAAAGCATTATTTCTTTAAGTGGCAAAACACTCCTCCTTTAGCTTTTTAGCTTTCAGATAATACTGTGCTATATTTGAGAAAAGTATGATTAGCAGTTTACAATATCTGAACTGGATATTATAAACTGCTAATCATATTTTTTCCTCGTTCATGAAATCAGATCAATATGTGAAAATAAGTTTAATTCTATTTAAAATATTTTCCTTTTTTACCAATAATGAGATTTTTTTTTGGTTGCCTGAACATATCACTAAATATTTTATTAAGGATTTTATTTGATCTTAAACATTGTCTTTATATTTTCAATACTCATTGATGATCAGTATCTTAAGCTGAACCTTTTGAAGTTAAGACCTTAGGATTTATTTCTTGTACTTCAATGAAACATAAAGCCAGAAAACGGAGATCAGTATCTAAAATATACTTGTTGTGAACCTCAACTACAAAATTATGTTGTTGCATTTTAATGGGATTAAGAAATAGAAATTCTGACAAACTGATATAGCAATGAGGGTATTCCAATCACTAGAAGTATCTCACTCTTCATTTTGCAAATAAAGTTTTTTTTTCTCGTCAAAATATATACTGATTATGGTTTTCCTGCTTAATTCCTCCTCATACATCCATCCATCTCTATCTACTTTCTTTTGGTCACTCATCAGAAAATAAACAGTTTCTATGGGCTAACAATAAAATATAACCAAATAAAATAAAATAAAACAATCACACTGAAGTTGGACAAGACAAACAGAAAGAAAAGAGCTGAAGAGTAGGCACAAGAATCAGAGAGCCATTTGTTCCTACACTCATAAATTCCATAAAAAAACACTAAACTGGAAGCAATAATGTGCAGGGAACCTGGTACAGACCCGTGCTGGCACCATGAATGCTGCTTCAGTTTCTGTGAGTTCATATGAGCTTTGATTATGTTAATTTAGAGTGCCATGTTTTCTTGCTGTCCTCCATTCTGGCTCTTCTAGTCCTTCTGTTTCCTCTTCTGGAGGGATTCCTTGAATCCTGGGGGGGGGGGGGGATTAGATAGAGACATCCATTCCCGGCTAGGGTTCTAAGGACTCTTGCTGTCTGTATAATGTCTGGCTGTAGGGCAGGATTCTGTATTTGTTCCCATCTCTTGCAAGAAGAAGCTCTTCTGATGAGGCTGAACAAAATATCATCGTGTCATTTTTCACTACTGTTTGCTTGTTTTTGACTAGTAGTATTTGTTTTGCTTTAGTTTGCTCGGTTATAAACAGTCTCTGGTTCTTGGTCATCCAAGCAGTATTGGATCTAGTTTCCGTCCTGTGGAGTGGGTCTTAAGTCAAATCAGATATTGGTTGGTTTCACCTCATAACCTTTGTATAACTGTTTCTCTAGCATGTCTTTCAGTCAAGAAACTATTGATATCAAAGAAGTTGTGGCTGGCCTAGTGTTTACGTTTCTCTTTTGGCAGCTTATAGAGTACTCTCTTGTAACAAAGATGTTAGCATGTAGTGCTAAAGGGTCTATGTAGGTACCAGCTGCCTTCTCCATGTTCAATGGGTTGTGTAGGTTCTGTTGTCAGCAATGGGCCTTGTCAATGATCTGGTTGTTTGGGGATTTTTCAGGAGACCTCTTTGGCCAACAACTCAATTAGATATAAACTATGTCCCGGATATCAGTAACTTCATATGTTTGCAAGAGATGACTAGTTTCTCCAGAAGTTGCTAATGTTCAAGAGTTGATTGACAGCTGCATTTTGAAGTACAAACCTAATTATTATGGAGAATGAAGCAGGAAGTCTGCAAATAAAAGATCTTCCTGGTCTTTAGAACAAATTCAAGGTTTGGCTTAACTACTAGGAGGAACTTCTTGCTTCCTTAAGGAAAAGAAAGAAAGCGGGAGGGAGGGAGGGAGGGAGGGAGGGAGGGAGGGAGGGAGGGAGGGAGGGGAGGGAGGGAGGTGAAGAGAGAAAGAAAGGAGACAGGGAGAGAGAGGGAGGGAGGGAGGAGAGAGAGAGAGAGAGAGAGAGAGAGAGAGAGAGAGAGAGAAAACAGCTTGCCTAACATGGGTAAGAGTACCAACATGCAATCACTACTACTGAAACATGTTTTAGTTCATCAATGGGAAATATGGTCACAGCTTTTCTAGCTCACTGCTCTGCTGCCTTTGAGGCTGGTTTTCATGATGGCTGTGAGATAACTGTTAAGGGAAGTACCTGAGTATATGAGGGGCTGCGTCCAATTTTGCTGAAGGATAAATATTCCTCAACCACGAGATGTCCATTTTCTCTTTATTTTCATATCTGTCAGATTGTAATAGCTTTGTTGAATTACTGTCATACATTAATTAGCCCATGGTACTTCAGATTGCTTTCATTCTAACTCTACTTTTTTTTTTTTTTTTTTTTGGTTTTTCGAGACAGGGTTTCTCTGTGTAGCCCAGGCTGTCCTGGAACTCACTTTGTAGACCAGGCTGGCCTCGAACTCAGAAATCCGCCTGCCTCTGCCTCCCAAGTGCTGGGATTAAAGGCGTGCGCCACCACTGCCCGGCATAACTCTACTTTTAATAGTAATACTTTTGAGTTTTTAAAGTGTCATTTTGAAAATAAGAAACCACAAAAAAGGAATTCATGTGTTTTGTCTTACCCCTAGTCATTTTTAAATGGACAAAAACTATGGGAAAGGGGAGTATGAGAGAAGAAGCTGGATTCTAAAAGAATAATAAGAAAATATCCAACCAGACACTTAATAAACACAATTTCTAAATACAATACCTAAAAGTATGTTTTGTAACAGCAAAGCTAAATGTTATATAAAATTTGTCACTTGAAGTTTCAACATTTAAATTTAGTTAGGCTCTAGTAATAATTTTAAATATGCCACCTATACTGATCCCATTAGTAGAAATAAAATATTACCAGTGTAGAAAGAAAATCTTAAAAAACAAATATTTAACCTTGGGATGGGCGAGTCCTTCTGTAAAGTACCAGAGACCCAGGAGGTGAGAGACACTGGGGACTCTATGGGAGTGACCTTAGCCAAAATGCCCAACAATGGGGAAAGGAAACTTGAAGATTCTACCACCAGTAGATAGACAGGGTCACAAGTGGAGGGATAGGGTTACTAACTCACAGTCAAAATTTCTGAGCCAGAACTGTTCCTGTCTCAAAGAACTGCAGGGATAAAAATGGAGAAGAAACAGAAGAAAGGAGCCTAGCATTGGTGACCTCTGAGAGACCCTACCAACAGCTGACTAAAATAGACGCAGAGGTTTAGACCCAAACTTTGGACTGAAGTCAGGAAGCCCTATGGTTGAATTAGGGGAAGGATTGAAGAAGCTGAAAGGGGTAGCCCCATAGGAAGACCAGGAGTCTCAACTAACCTGGATCTCAGGGAACTCCCAGAGACTGAGGCACAAACCAGGCAGCATAGGGCTTATCTGAGCACTCCCCTCAATCCCCTAGTACATATGTAGCAGAGGACTGCCTGGTCTGGCCTCACTGAGAGAAGGATGCCTAATCCAGGAGAGACTTGAGGCCCCAGGGAAAATGGAGGCCTGTTAGGGAAGGAGCACCCTCAGGGAGGCAAGAGGGAGGAGGAATGGGATGAGGAATGGTGGGAGGGGGTGGGAGGGCAACTGCTGGAATGAAAAAAAAAATTATCTAAACTTTTTCACTCCTGTTCTCTCCAGAGTATATAAGTTTATTATGCTGTTTGAGGCAATTTCCATCCTATGGACATTGGAGTAAATGAGACCTATAAAGTAGCCATTCAGTAGTCTGAGCCATTGTGTTACCTTCTCCACAGATATATTTTAAATATGTCTACATAGCAGGGAGATATTGTTTTCTTTTTGGTAGCATAGTTTTGGTAAATTACTGAATGGTTTATACCCAGTACTGTCACAGTCAATATTTAGATGCAGTTGTTACCAACGTATGACGCAGAACAATTGTATTTTATTGAGATGATTCATTCTTGGCTATGTTTTATTTTACTATTTCAAAAGACCTCTGTTGAATACTTTAACTTACAGGAGTAAGGGAAGCTGAAAAGCCTTAACACTTGTACTTGTGGTACAGGAATAAAATTCCCCAGAACAGCAGTGGGTTGATGACTTTCGTCTATATAGACAGCATGAGGTCCATAAAATCCACATGTGATTTGAAAACTTTTAACTTTAATAACCTTGCTTGTGTCATAACTCAGGCAGGCTGGAACATAATCCACACTATTAGGGCCCCAGCAGTACTGGGTAAAGCAGAAAGAAAGGGAAATGGGATTCTGTAGTGGTGACTGTAGGCTGAAACTGTATTGGGATGTGCTAATAACAGCACAGCCAGGACAGTCATAGGACAGTATCCAGGTAGTTGTGACAGATGTTCATGCCAGAAGAGAGAATGTATGAAAAAAATCTGACAGTTTTTAGAGGAACTTCAGACATTTCTAGGTGAACAACCAAGTTGTTTTTCTTTGTTTCTGATGAGTTAGACTTATAAATCTCAACCTTTTTGCTGTTTAGTAACATATTCCAAACAAATACTTCCAAAAGGAAAAGGAAGGCAAATGCTACATGACTGCGGCCTTAATTGAATGAATTTATTTATGCCCAAACCTTTGGTTCAGTGAGAACAGACATATTAGGGAAATGAATCAGAGGCAAGGGCCATCCCTGGGTCAAACAAGTAAAATGTAGCAGGCCCCTCCCAGAAAAATGTAACCCTGAGCCCTGCCAACAATTCTATGGTGCCAGGATCTCCCGAGGCAAGCCTAGTTTTTGACTGTTCCTCACCAACAAAAGCCTAATCAATGCAGTCTCTAGTGTGCTTGGGATAGGCTCAGAGGTTGGATATGATTTGTATTCTACATAAAGACAAACGCTTCCATATGTAAATGCTGAGTGATTAAAAACCTTTATGCTTCAACAACTGTTGTTTTTATACAGTGGTAAAAGTTTTTCTCCCACTTAAATTGGACCTTCCCTTTTTAGATAGTTTTGAATTTTTTGTTGAAAATTTTAAACATAATTACCGTATATACAGCATTTCACTCTACCCTCTGCTTCAAGCAGCTCCCACATCCCCGCTGACTCTCCTTCAAATTCATGATCTAATCTTCCTCAATTATTGTTTTACACAACAGACAAAGACACCAGCATACAAAGACATATGTATAAATGAATACAGCCTGCTGAGTCCATATGCCGTTGGTCAGATCTGTGTATGTTTAGTGCTGGACACTGCAAATTAGATAACCTATCAGGGAACTTTCCTTGAGAAGAGTGATTATCTTTCAGCAGCTGTTATCATTCTAGAGTTTTCATTACGTAAATCTTTCTGTCTCAATTTGGTACAGATTTTATAAAACAAACCAACCTAATGAAAATATCAAATAATTTTAATATAATGAATATCTGGGCAGATATCTTTTAAATTATTTTACCAAAAAATTATTTTTTTTCCAAACACATGTCCATTAATTTCTCAAACACTAAATGGTTTGAATGCCTATAAAAACATCAATGAATTTCATTTAAAATTTTTGTATGAAAGGATATATATGTATTTAAAATATGTTTATTGAGTTTAAGGAAAGTGACATAAGGTATATGGATTATGGGTACCTCTTTTACTCTCTTTATAAGGAAAGTATCTAGTAGGAATGTTAGAAAGTTTTGTAATTAGGTTTTTCCAGGAAAATATCCTTGTTAAAATATTTATTTTGTTATAAATTCATATAGATTTTACTATAACTACAATTATATCATTCCACATAAATATGATAATATATATCTCAATTAGTACAAAGTCAATGAGTTTTAGGCAACGGTTACTATAATAAAGGCCAGAGGCATTTGAACAGGGTAAAAAAGGACATACACACACATACACCTTCTTAAAAACAGAGGCTAATTATGAAATTCCCCTCTCAAGGGCTTGCATCTTTTGTTTATTCCGATCATTTAGTTATTCCTGAAATGCAGACAAGTTTACTCATTAGTTTTGGAATTTTGACAGTTCTTCATTTTGTTTCAGTACAATTAATGTACTCCCCCAGAAAACTGCATGATGAATGAGTAATTTTCAGTAAACACGGCTTCATCCAGATGCTGCGTTAAAGTCAAAGACAGGATTGTACAGTCTAGCTTAAAATGACATTCCTCCAGGACACCCAAGTGAACATTATTTCTTGTTGTTGTTGTTTTTTTTAAGCCTAGCCTTACTTTTCAAAATACTTACTTAAAAAAAAAAAAAGCACAGCTTTTTAAAAGTCAAGTATTGAAGTTCTTTGAAGAGTAATGCTACTTTAGAAGACGCTGCATTTTTGTCAATAGGCGTAAATGGCACTATGCATTCTGCTGTCACTCCTGAGTGTTCTTTCCAGGAGTAGAAGAATTGTCTCATATCTAATTGATTAGGCTTTCTTTCTGGGGTGTTCTCTACTGGCTGCAAATCACCACCATGGTTTATAGGATTCTTTTTAAATTCATGGACACTCCTAACCCTTTAGAAAGCAGATAGTTTGATGTGGTTTTAGAAGGCAGATGAATTAGGATGATGCTCCAGTTGCAAATGTGAACTAGTTTTAATGACTGTGAGTAGTATGGATTTGTAGGTACACTTTTTAAACGACAATGTGGAGAAGTAAATTTTTCACGTACTAAATAAACCATAGGGCCAAATTGAACCGTTTTTAAAGGCCACTTTTATTGTAAACACAAATACATGCACATGAGGGCAAGGGTCAGGTATACTATGTTCTAGGAAATAGATCTTTTGTTCCCTGAATTACTCATGACTGATATAGAATGTGACATTGGTGGGTGTATGTGCAAGTCTGATGCTGAACAAGTAAAAAAATTAATTTCATTTTATATACTTTAACATTGGCCACAGGCATGACTCTGGAAGCTAGGGATTGGTAGGCAAAACCACTTGCCCCGAGTTCAACATTCCCAGTACTCAATCAAATAAAAGCTAGATATGGTTGCATTATCTGTAACACAAGCAATGGTGTATAGAGACAGGGAGATCATGGGAATATGCTAATTACCCAGGCTGGCTGAAGTGGCAAGACCCAGTTCTAAGGGATTAAGGTTGGAAGGAGCAGCAGAAGAAGACAAGCTACTTCTCTTCTCTCAACATGAGCACACACACGTTCCTCATACACATCTACCACACACACATGTACTGCACACACATATACCACACACAGATGACATGGGGCAGGAGATATATACTGAGGGACTTGGAGAGAGGCCGTAAAATGCAGGGGAAAAAATTCCTGATTGAATTTTTTATGTTGTCTCAAGCTCTGAAACATTGTCAACACACATTCCCCTATCACAGCCTGCGGGTATGTTTGAAATAGCTTTTCCTCCTATGTTTCTTTTTGTTGTTGTTGTTGTTAATTTTTTTTAATTAAATTTTTTATTGGATATTTTATTTACATTTCAGATGTTATCTCAGTTCCCCATCTCCCCCCGCATCCAGGAACACCCTATCCCATCTCCCCTCCTCCTGCTTCTATGAGGACCTGCCCATTCCCACCTCCCTGCCCTGAATTTCCCCACACTGGGGCATTCAGCCTTCATGGGACCAATGACTTCCTCTCCCACCTAAGCCTGACAAGGCCATCCTCCCTACATATACAGCTGGAGCCATGGGTCCCTCCCTATGTGCTCCCAGGCTGGTGGTTTATATCGTGGGAGCTATGGTATTTCCTAAAATGTGGATATAGAATGAACATTCCTCACATCTGATTGACGAAACTAGGATATCAGGAACTTTTATAAACTCAAAATTTTATGGAGAGATTAAAAAATTAAACCAATGTAATGTTTTGTTTTACAAGATCTACTCTTGATCCAAATTTTTCCCATGCTAAGATGCTAGCTTGTTATCTGAGAGGTCCTGGTCTTATTAGACTTTTAAAAAGCTGTTAGGTACTAAGAACTTGTCATTCTCACAGTTTTATAAATTTTGCTTTCATTTGGATTATAGTCCTTTATATTCCATGATACAGATTTTCTTCCTAACAACCACAGTTTGGATTTATTTTTTCTAAAAGAAAATATTTTAGAGTGAGTCCCAGATCTTCAGGAGTAGAGTAGGTTTTGGCCTGTGCTGTAGAGGACAGAAATACTCCCAAAGTGCAGCATTTCCCACCCAGGAAACTGCTATTATAGAATTTGTGTACATTCCTGTCAGTTCATCTGTCACCAAGTAGGCTTTCCTTATTGTGGAATGAGGATAATTTCCAATTCTATGGATTATTGTTTGAATTAAAGACATCAAACTACCAAATATCTCACAGACAATAAATATCTCAGAAGATCTTTTAAAATGAGAAAAGTAATGTATACCTGCTAATTGTTTTATTGATTTCAATTGACAAAACTGTCTTAGCAGTATAATGTTATTTGGGACAATTACTGGGAATATATCATGTCCCAGGCACTTTTCATTTTATACTCATATTATCATCCTAATAATTCTATGAAGTTGGGATTCATGATTTGCACTTCACAGGTGAAAGCAGCTAAAGAAATTTAACTTAAAAATTTTCGATATGAAGAAGAGGAATTCAAAATGAGTCAACCTCTCTCTTTTATGATCATCCTGGATGATGTCATTTTAGAGGATTCATGTTTACGACTGTTGTAATTTGGAAAAGTGGCACATTAAAGTTCAGGTTTATAAAATGCTTAGAATTTTTATTGGTTTTCAAACTTGGGACCCTCTTACCTCAACCTCTTGATTTCAAGGGTTACGGTTGGATGTTCCCATGCCTGGTTGAAAATGCATGGCATTCGAGCACATGGAAGTGAAACTCTGCCAAGAGCCTGTCTAACCTGGAGCATTCAGTGAGGGACACTTAAGAAATGAGCAGGTTTGGGTTGCCTAGTGCTGTTGTGTACAGCAAAGTGGAGAGGTAATGACTTATAAACTCTAATATTTGTATTGCATCATGTTGAGTCTTAAATGTCAGTGGCTGGGGTTTATGTTGGATTTAGTGAGCAACAGAACTTCCTAGCCTGAGGTGAATGGCACTTCCATTGACAGAACTGACGGTGTATCTAGAGTTGAGGCATAAGCTAAGCTCCGTAGCCAAGGCTACTGAGACTGATAGTGAACCTACTCACCTGAATTCAGTTAGAGAGACATCGTAGCTGCAGCACAGGCATGAAGTCTCTCAATTGGAGGAACTGAGAGAACTTGAGGCCTTAAGTTGAAAAACATTGAGACATAAGATATCCAATGTTTTGATCATGGTAGGTGACTTCTAGGTTGCTGTCTTTGAAGAACTGCTTTTCTTTCACTGGAGAGTATGAGTCTTGCACGTGAGTATTGAAAGGAAGGTAAATGATAGAGCAATGTTTGCAGAAAAATCAGTTTGATCCAAGTATGTTTGGTAGGAGAAGTTTAATAAGGAATCCAGCCTTCTTTATCCAGCTGAATTATTACACAGGTTGACAAGAGATGGGCTCTCATTTTCATAGGCTTTTGGGTTTCTTCTTGCAATATACAAGCCACTTTTAAATTCTTTAAAAATATTATTTTGATGAATTGTCAGATGGCTTCTGAGGATCTAGGGTGACTCTAACTTTGTACATGACTACCATGTGTCAACACTAAGTATGGTGTATCATGTCCTCAACAGACATGTTGACCAGAATAAAATGCTCTGTCTTTCCCATCAATCTTTCATACTTATCTATAGACTCTCTGCACCCTCACACTCTGAGCCTCTTGAACATGAGCCACTAATGATGGAGAATGCTTTAACATTGATGAAGATAAATAAGGAAAAGGTCAAATCTTATGGGCTCTAATTCTAGTGGTACTGTTAGGTTGTTGACTGTACTTTAAAAGATTTAGAACACCATTGACTTCCATCTGTTTATCGAATGAAACCTCAAAGGTTTGACCATCAAGTTTTATTTCAATCAGCCAGAATGCACACAAAATATCAAGCCAGTTTCTTGGCATATACTTTGAGCTAAATGTTATGTGCTATCAATCTCCTTTTCCATAACTTTTACAGAAGAGTTTAATGCTCACAATATGTTGTCTTTTGTATATATATATATATATATATATATATATATATATATATATATATATGAAACATATATAAAGCATATATATCAATCATATAATAAGGATGTCATCAATCATCAATTATGCTTTTAACCTGTGGTTGATTCTCATGCCTCTGCTAGCCATGTGCTTAAATTATTTCCTTCATCACTGTGTTTGGCCTCAATACTTGTTTATAACTGAGTTAAAGTTAAACACATTTAGTTGCATGAACTTGAGTCTGTAACCTCTCTGAGGGAAAATTAGAGAAGAGAATATGAATGAAAATATTAGGAAGGCATAATAGTGCTACAGGAGTTAGTATACCAGCGTTTGTCAGATAACTTTTGATCTCCATCTTCCCATGAATAAGAGAAAGGAATTGAAGGAACATTGTTACATCCATTTGAAATGTAAACTTCTAGGACTGTATTTGAAGGTAGCAATGTTGCAGAGATCATGGGATTAGGATCAAAAGTGTAAGGTCTCAAGGGCTCAATTCTACATGAAATAAGGAACCAATGTATTTCCTCCAAGAAGTAGAAAATTAAATGAGCTCATTATCAAACCACCCAGTGTTAAAAGTACTTCTTATGAGTATGCTTAAGGAACAAATGTTCTGTAACACTATCTATAATAATATTAGCCTGCTTCTTGGGAGCTTTCCCAAGAATGGATAGCACACCAGTTATCTGGCAGACTGGCAGGTGCACATTGTCATCATTTGGAAATGTGTAAATCTAAGATTTTAGACTGATTGTAGGAGGGAAACTAATTTTTCATTGTTTTTCTGTTTTTTTTTTTTTTTTTTGAGGATATTTTCATCCTTCCCCAAAAGTATAGTCCAAAGCACACATGAATTTTAAAAAATGATCTCCGATACTTCTCTTGCTCCTCCATCTCTTCTTCTTCCCCTCATCTCTCTATTCCTCTCCCTCTGCCCCAATCATCCTCTCCTCTTCCTCCTCCTGCTCCTCCTCCTCCTTTTTTTTTTAACAGAAGATTTTTCCATTCCCACCTTTGTTTCTCAGTGGAATGAAATACAAGCTACTAGTTGTGTGATATGCCCATCATCAGACAGTCAGATGGCAGGCTGCAGGCTGCAATTCAGAGAAAAGAACACAGACAAATCAATACCACCTGTAATGGAACTCACCCGACACAAACCAGCACACAAGCATCTAAAAGACGGGTGCTTTTCCATAATGGAGAGTGATTTCAGTGCCTGAAAAGTCAGCAAAGATAAATGGATTTCTTAAATGATAACAGAAAAAAAAATAGGAGAAAAGGCTAAAGCAACAAAGCTGAGAGTAAGGTGTATAAAATGAGTATTTCTATCTTTCCATTTTCATCCTTTAAAACAACAAGTAGGCTGTTCAGCTTTACTTTCATGTATGGCTTTGTTATTAGGAAAATGAAGCATATTAAAATAGTATCTCTATTATCAATACATATTTGTTGAACATCAAATGTGTATAAAACACTGACAGATTCTAGAAAAAATAATAGCAATGTGTGACAAGTTTTATCCTTGTGCAATATCCAAGTAAACTATAATGTGAACAGACTTTGAATGATTCTGAGGAGAAGGAGAACACGTCACTATAGAGTGAGAAAATACAGATGAATTAGATGTGAATTGATCCTCAGATAACATAAATTCTAGCAATACAACATTACACTCTCATATATATAGATGTATATATTCAACAATAAACAATAATAATGCTATGAAATCATTTGACAGAGAGCTAAAACTTAAAAAGTAATTACAAGTCAATTTTCTCTTGTATTCCAAACTATACACTATCACATGTAAATGCATTCGTACATTCAGAATAGACAAGTTTCAAAATATAAAATTATAAGATAAAGGTGACATTCTATTATTTTTCTTCCCCGTGTTTCACAAGAACTTTCAAGCATATGATTGGAATTTGAGCCATTGAACCTTAAACTTTAAAAGAGAGACTGGAGAGATTGGAGAGTTTTTTGTTGCCAAGGACCTAAGTTCAGTTCCCAGTATTCATGTTAGGTGGCTCAGAATTATCTATCACTCCAACTGCAGTGAATCTGATTTCTGACTTCAGCAAGCACCTGTATTCTATAAGCATACCTGTAAACAGAGATAAACACACAGATAATTAAATACAGCACAAAATAATTTGAATTTACATTTTCAGAACTCAGGTATTTAAATATTAGAGTTATTATTTTTCAAATAATATTTATCAATAATAATATTTATTATCTTGCAGGAGTTCTGGAGAACAGAACATAATTTAATTTTTAATTTTTAAGACACTGTTTGATTTCATCATTGGAATTTTAAAGTGATTATCAGTTAGGTATAACCATTTTCATTGATACTTGGGAACAAAAACAAACAAACAAACAAACAAACAAACAACACCAGAAGAAACCAGTGCATGCTATTCTTTGCCATGGTTAAGCTTGTATTAGATTATGATGATTAAAAGACGCTGAGGAGGCGGTTGTAGTCACCAGTTGCAGATAAAGTGGTAAAGTGGCACAGAGCATGCTAAGTGAAGTCAGTCTTCATACGTTATAAAATGTGACTTCTAGGGAAGTATTATTTAAGAAGGTGGCACTTGAATAAAATTCTTTGTGAAGTGAGGGAGTCAGCCAAGAGCCACCTGAGAAAGTCAATTCAAAAGTGTAAAGACCTGAGGCAATAGCTTGCAGAGTGAATAGACGTATGAAAAGGGAACAAATGACCTTGTTCAAAAGTCAAGGTTAGAAATGCTAAAATTTAGTGCAGTGTAAGCCCTTGTACAAATCTGACTGTCGCCTTAGATTACAATGAAGGCATGGGCAGATGGGTCAGTGGGGAATCTGAGTTCAAATCTCTAGAATCCAGTATAAAATGAAACTTAAGACTAGTGACATCTGAAGAGGGAAGGAGTTTCAAGTGTTGTTCTTGAAATACTGTATCATAAAGACACTTGATCAACTATGTTCATAACAGCTTTATTCATAATATCCATAAAATGGAAACAACTGAGATGTGCCTAAAAAGAAGAATGGATAAAGAAAATATGGTACATTTACACTACTTCTCAGCTATTTAAAACAAGGACAACATGAAATTTTCAGGCAGATAAATGGAACTAGAAAATAACATCCTGAGTGAGGTAACCCAAATCCAGAAAGACACACAGGGCATGTACTCACTTATAATTGGATATTGACCATGAAGTACAGGGTAATCATACTGTAATCCACCTACCCAAACAAGCAAGTAACAAGGCGCGCTTGAAGGAGGATGCTTAAATCTCACTCAAAAATGAAAAATAAAATACATACCTTAAATAGATGGAGGGAGGACACTGAATAGCAGGACATGGGGAGAAACCAGGATGTAGATCAAATATGGGAAAGAGAACAGAAATCTTTGGGCAACAGCCCTGGGAATAAGAAGACTCCCTGGAGTATTTTGGGAGTGTCCCTAGCTGAGACTCCTAGCAGTGGGTGATATAGAGCATAAAGAGGCCACCTCCTGTAGTCAGGCAGGACTTTCAGTGGCTTGAGCGGACATCAACCCACCCACAAAACCTTGAGTCCAAAATGAATCCTGCCTACAAGAAGTGCAGGGATAAAGTTGGAACAAAGATTGAGGGAATGGCCAACCAATGACTGGCCCAATTTGAGACCCTCCCATGGAAGAGAGTCAATCCCTGTCACTCTTAATGGTGTTCTGTGCTTGTAGACAGAAGCCTAGCAAAACTGTCTTCTGAGAGGGTTCAGCCAGCAGCTGAAGGAAACAGATACAGAGACCTATAACCATATAAAAGGCAAAGTTCAAAGGAGTCTTGTAGAAGCATTGGGGGAAAAGTAAGGAAGCTAGAGGAGTCAAGAACACCACAAGAAGACCTATGGAGTGTGCCACCTCTGCTGGGTTGAAATAGACTTTCTTATTGAGAGGCCAAGGAAAATTCCATTCCTTTTGTAAATACTACTTTTGTTGTTGTTATACTAAGATTGTTTCTCCCCTTTCTGTCATATATATATATATATATATATATATATATATATATATATATATACATACACATACACACACACACACACACACACACACACACACACACACACACACATATATATATATATATATATATATATATATATATATAGTTTGTTTTATTGAAAGCAGTCAAGATAGGAGATGATGGGAAAGACAAGAAGAGTCGTCTGTACCACCTTCTAACCATTCTATGGATGTTTAGAAACTTCTTTTAGAAATATGTTTACAGGAGCTAGAGAGATGGCTTAGTGGTTAAGAGTGTTTTTCTTGCAAAGGATGGGGATAAGTTCCAGCCCCCACCCAGGGGCTCACATGGATCTGATGTTGCCATTTGATCTCTGCAGGCAGCAGCAACCCCACATGTGCTGCACATGAATGTGTCCAGGCCAAACAGCCACATGTAAAATAAAATCAATTATTATGCTTGAATAGTTTGAAGTTTTTGATTTGCTTTTTAACACATCAAAGGATAGATATGAATATTTTTTAAATCTTTGGAGAGTTATCTCTAGGTGTTTATCCATGATTTTGCTGGGGAGTAATAGTCAGTAAAACTATGGGTAATGTCTGATCGTGAAGAGACCTCTTCTTAAAGGATTAATATGATTGAGAGTAATGTTAGAGGAGTACACTGGATACACATTTGGTTAAATTATGGAAGACTCAGATGCAGCATGGAGACTCAGAGCAGAAACGTGAGCACATGAAGGTGTGAGGAGAAGCAGGAATGTCAAGACATTCATCCTGAATGCAGCTGCATCTAGGAGAAATGTTTCAACAGAACAGAAAAGCATAGAGAGCAAATGTGTTTATCCCCAGGCAAAAAGCAGGCACAGTGTTTTCTGATGTGGTAATCAGAAATCGCTATAATAAGTTCAAGGCTGGCATGTGATAAAATTGAAAAGAAACCAGCTACCTAAGCAGTCTAAAGGAATGGCTATTTTCCATATCACCTTTAATCCCCATACCAGGGATTAAAATCTTGGACATACTGGGTGAGTGTTTTACCACTATATAACCCAGCATTTTTATTATGTTTTATTTTGAGACAGTCTTCCCAGCTTAGCCAGTTTGCCATTAGCTCAATTGTAAGCCAGAAAGGCCTTTAACTTCTTTATGATCTGCCTGCATTTCTTATTTGATCCTTTGTAGTGGTGAGGTTTACAAGCCTGTGCCATCACTGTAGTATTGAAAGTAGAATTGCAGTGATGTTTGTTTGGAGGATTCTTTAGATGTATTCATTTCATGTATTTCGCCCCGAAATGGTTGTGTACATGAATTCCTAGGGCCAATAGAAGTGAAAAGTGCGTATCAGAATTTTGCAGCTGTAGTTGTAGATGATTGTTAGCTACCATATGGGTGCTGGGAATTGAACTTAGGTCTTCTGCAAGAGCAACAAGTAAGGACCTGAATGATTTTTTTTTTTAAATCAGAAACAAGTATCACTTCCAGATGCTAGAAGATTTTTAAACTGTGGTTTTAGTATAGTTTGGAAGATATTATGTTGTGCCTTGTTTATAAGACTATAACTTTGGGCATTAAAATGTGCTTTAAAATCAAATAAAGTGGATCACTTCAACAAATACATTCAAGTTTATTAGAATAGATGAGATAAATAGGTGAGACTCACTCTGTGGCTAGAAAGTAGTCAGGTTGGTTTGCTTCCTCCGTTTGTCAGCTGGATCTGGTTAGCATATGGCCACAGCTCAACTTGAGTTGTCAAAATATCAGAAGGAGATATTGAGGCTCCCTTTATGTGTAGCATAAGCCTGTCTATGAACTATAAATTCAACAAGGGAGTATTTTCTTCATATGCTATCTGGTTATCAAAAATGAGATTACCCCAGACAGAATTTGATATAACTTGTAACAGAGACAAAACTGTTGTTCCTTTTGGCAATGTTCATGTTATTCCAGGACTTTTTATTTACTGCTCAATACAGGGCAGTGTCTGCTTACAAAACTACAGTCCCATGAAGAATATGCTGAGGTGCGAACTTGTTCTCAATTTGTTTCAGAATAGTGACTTTAAAAGAGTAAAAGAAAGCCAGTGAATGAATTCTATATTGACTTAGGAGACATCTGAGAATTGCAGTGATTGTGTTTCTCCTGCAGCAACGTCTGTTCTGATGGTTTGTTTACAGCTGCAGTATATACCGATTTAAGTCATGTGCACACTCCTCGCAGCTTAAGTGGCTTGGTAGTGGATTTCTATTCAGAGAGCATGATTTTGTATTCTAGATGCTACTGATTTGAAGACTATTAGCATATAGTGGTAGTTCCACAAACACACTGTACTTGTATTTAGAAACATAGACATGGGGGGAACAGAAATAATCCTAATCACAAAGAATTTCTTACTAAAGAAAAAATTCTGTATACCGTTGAATCCTTAGCGTACAGTAGTCTCAGGAACATTTGATAAAATCAGCACTACCAGTGCATGGATGGCTTAGAGAGAGAGAGTCATTACTTATAGAATGAAAGGTGCGGGGTTGAGAAAGAGCTGGTGGTCAGTTGTTAGTTCCAGGTGGACCGTCTTGAGGTTTTAAGGAAGACTTGGAAGCAGCAACACAGGGCAAGAAGCTCAAAATTATTGGGAAATTCACTTGTTCCCTTACAAGGTCAGAAATAGATTGAAAAGAGCAGCTGTAAGTCAATCTCAGCTTCTTCAACAAAATACCACAGACAGAGTGATTTAAACAATAGACGCCTTTATTTTCCCTCCATCCTGGAGGTCAGAAGTCAGTTGGGGAATCAGCATGGCCAGTCTCTGGAAGAATATTCTTGGAGGGCTGTAGACAGTTGCTCTCTGGCTATATGCTCACGTAAACTGTCCTACACTTCTATGGTGCAGACAGAGGAGTGGAAGTAAAGTCAGGGAGACCGTTAAGAAGGGAGAAAGAGAAAGGGAGAACACTAATTCTTAACTGTCTCTGCTCAGAACAAAGCAAATCCTATCCTGTCAGAGCTTTGAATTCAAATTTGCACTGTGCAACCACAGTTGGAACCTTGCATAGTTCATATCTGTGAGTGCGTCAAGGTGTCTTCCAATATGTGAATTTGGTGGAAGGGGTACAGCTCACTCCACAAAAGTAGCTAAAGCCCAGGAGTGAGAGAATCATGATTTAAGTGTAAAAGAGAGTAACTTATAGTCCTGAATGATGAGAGCTAAAGAAAGCTGGTGTTGTCTCGGTTTTACAGAATCATATTGAGAAAACTTTTCCAGACTCGGAAAATTCAAAGACCTCCAAATAAATTTATTCTTTCATTTAACAAAGCCAACAAACACAAGGTCACAAGGGTCAGCTGTACCTAAAAGGACTAGGGTGGGTGGTCTAGGTGTGCTATGTGAAATTTCCACAGAATCAGTAAAAATATTATGTTCATAGAAATTTGTAATAAAACATACACTTACAGCAGTCCAGGGTTATTTAAGAAAAAAAAAATTGACTTCCAAAAAAAAAAAGTTACGAGACTTCTGACATCACTTGTCTCTAGTAGTCCTTTTCCTCTACTCCATAGTAATATTAAAGCTATTGGCTTTCTGAAACCAGCATCTATAGTTCAGTGTGTATTGGCCGCTATTGTGGAATAAAATCTATTTGGAATCCTCTATACAGATCCATCCCATTGAACAGCAAGTATTTAACACACCTAGCATATACCTGGGTATGCTCCAGCCACACTGCTTTTTGTTATTTAATCTGACTCAGATCATGCAGTGAAAAGAGCCCTCTCACTAATGAGTTTACTACATGAAACAAAACAAAACATACACCACGCACACACACACACACACACACATACACACATACACACACACATACACACACACACCCTACACACACAAATCAACAGCAACCAAAAAATTAAAAACCCCCAAACCCTCAACTATAGTTGTATACACAGAACTGTCTGAAGTGCTGATATTTGTGTCAAGCAGGATGAAACAAACCTTAAACAATCAGTAAACTACCAGACATAAAATTTCTGCCATATTGCCAGGGACTTAGAGGCCTGAGCCATATAAAGGGCTGAGAAGCAATCTGAATAGGAGGACTGCAAGCCTTAGTTTCTTATCTCATGTTGATCTTGAAACTTTGCAGAAACACGAACTAAATATGAAGATAGATTTTCGAAATGGTGAAGTTTTGAAAGCAGGCCTCTAACACATGAAAATGTTCCTCTTCAAAGGATGAGGAACTTATTGGTTTAAAGCTACTAAGACATTTCTTTCTACCTATTTGTTGCTCATTAGGATAAAAAAAAATAGAGACTCCACTAGGTGTACACAATAAAGAATACCCATGGTTAGGTATTCTAGGGATCCATTAAGCAAAAACATTGACAACTAAATAAGAAAATGTGAGTTCTTAAATTGTCCAGTTGTCAACTTAAAAATAGCAATCTGCAAAACAGCAGAAAAGCATATCTTCTAAGTTCTAAAGCTGATGGAGAGAATCTTCCCCTGAGGAAGCTAAAATGGTGTGCTCACAAGTCTAAGACCATATTAGCTGTTAAAAATGCGCTCATCAAACTAAAGGACATTTTGCTTAATAAACGCATCGGAAGTATAGAGATAATATTGTAAGAGTTACTTATCTTGTTGTTGGGACTAAATGCCCATAGCTGTAGTTTAAGGAGGAAGGAGTTTATTTGCTCACAGATCAAGGGTGCAGTCCTTATGATAGTGAGATCCGGGCAGCAGGAATTTGAGGCATCTGGTCACCTTATATCTTCACCAATGAAGTCTGCCATTGCTATTTCTTATTTTTATATTCAGTCTGATACCCAAGACATATATGGTGCTGCTTGCATGTAGGGTTTATATCCTCATGCTATTAATATAATTTAGAAAACTCGTCATAGACAAGCCCACAGGTTTGTCTCTGTGATGATGCTAAATTCACCACTACACTGGATCACATAGAAGGGGATCTCAATACATATAACTTTATTTTTATTTTGCATATATAACTGTTTTGCTTGCATTTATGCCCATGCTCTACATACATGACTGATACCTGTGAAGACCTGAAGAGAGTATCAGATGCCTAAACCTGGAGTCACAGTTGGCTGCCATGAGCATCATGGTCCTCCGCAAGAGAAACAAGTACTTGTAACCCCAAAGCCATCTCTTCAGCTCCTAAATACAACTTTTAATATACAGTAAGAATTTTTGAATTGAAACTGTAATAGCTAAGATGAAAACATTAATAAAGTCCCTCAATAGATTTGAACTGGCACAGGAAATAACACACATATTAAAATGCAGGTGAGGTGAGGTTTTTCCAGTCTGGGAAGAACAAGAAAGGGAAACGTGAACTAATGAAGCCTCAGAATGTCTCAGGTGAGACATCTTCAGCTATCCCAAAATACATGTATTGGAAGTCTCAAAGGAGTCTCAAAAGAGAGCAGACACAAAGACACACATTGTAAATATTTGAAGAAAAGATCCACATGTCAGATTTGATAAAAAAAAAAAAAAATCGTAATCTGTATATCGAAACAACCTGTGATCTCTGTCTGAGCACAGCAGCTCAGCCAAACTATCAAAGGACAGTAAAAATGTTTTTCATATATATAAATGTGTATATATATCTATATATATATATATATAGATATATATACACACACACACACACACACACACACACACACACACACACACACGGTTTCTTGTCTGCATATATGCATGCACATGCTTGTAGTGGCCATGGAGGTCTGAAGGAGCTGGACCCTCATGTGGCTGATGGGAATCAAACCTTGATTGTCTGGAAGAGTAGCCCATGATTTTATTTGCTCAGCTGTCTCTCCAGCCCCAAAAGACAACCTTTAATACAGCTTGGTAATGCACCACCTTGCCAATATTTCTTCAGATCCAGAGATCCAGAGACTCTCTGTAAGATATACAGCCTGTATAACCAAAAAAAAAAAAAAACCCAAAAAACAAAAAACAAAAAACAAAAAAAAAGTAGAGTTATAGAGGTGGATTCAAAGGGAAAATAAATTGTTATTCAGGAATTTTATGTACAGTCAAGTTAGTGCATTAAAATTTGAGGAACATTAAGAAAATTCCAGAAAAACAATAGATAGCATCTGTGTGAATGAAAATGGTAACCAGTAGAGACTAGTATAAAATGGCATTGGATAGAGAATAAGTTCTCATGAATAAACAAAAGAACATATAAAAAAGTAATTCTGCATGTGGAAAATAGCATAAGAATATTTTAATTTGTGATTCTTTCATCACGGAAATGCAGCTATATGATTTTAAAACACAAAAACACAAATGAAACTAACATTTTAAAATCTGATCAGGATGTTAAACAAGCAAAGGCCAGAATCAACCCAAACTAATAAGAAAGGGAACAAACTAATATTAGGGTAGAAATGAATGGAATGGTGAATAGAAAAAAGAAAACAAAGAAACAGTCAAAACAAAAGTTGATTCTTTGAAAATACAAAAAAATAAAAGGACTATGAAGACAAATGAAGAAAAAAAGTGAAGACCTAAATTATTAAACACAGGCTATGAAAGTGGAACATATCCTACAAACCTTATGAAACGTGAAATATCATATGTATGCAATTGTAGCACATACGTGTGGTTACTGTACCAAACTATAACAAAGTTAGTGGCCAAATGGAGAGAAAGTCATTTTGCACCATCAGTTTTGTTTTTCAAAAGACTGAAATGGGTTCATTCCATTCATGCTTGGGTGCGACCATTTCCTAAACTGTGAGGTTAGGGCGGGAACCTTCTCTGCTCCCCTTCTAAATTGCTCCATCTTCTTTGCTTTCATCCTTTTTCCCGTCTTCATACCCCAAAGTAGCTGATAGTGTCAATTCTAACCTCAAGATGACTCTGCTGAGTCTTCTTCATATATGATCCTTCTCATTTACTGGACTCACCCAAATAATCTGGTTTGACACCTATTTTAAGTTCAGATAATCAGCTCAGCTTTCTTAATTAAGTTCTCAAGTCAGTCGCCTGTCCTATCGCCTCTTTTCCTCAACAGTTGAAGACCTAAATGTTATATTCAATCCAGCTTCATCACCCAGGCGACTGTCCTTATTTTAAGGTCAAGCAATTAGCAACTTTAATTCCATCTGTCATCATTATCCCGCTTTGCCAAGATACTCACAGGTTCCGTAGATTGTGATTTGATATTTTAGAGGCCCATGATTCTGCCTGCCAAAAAAACTATGAATAATGTATGCTAACAAATTAGATAACTTAAATGAAGCAGACAGATCCCTAGAAAGATGAACACTAGAAATTATCTCAAAAGGAAGCGGAAAAATCTGAACAGATGTATAAGTTAAAGAGAGTTCATTTACATGAACGGAATTATTTTAAACTTTGTACAATTAAGCTCAAGAATATAGTGCATCGATGGTAGATTATACCAGATTTTTAAGTACAATTATTAAGATCTTTTTGATATTCTGACCATACACTCCACCAAAACAAAACAAACAAACAAACAAACACAAACATCTGTAAAATAAAATTGGGAATATTCTGCAAATCATTCTATTGGGATACTATTATCTTGTTGCCTCAAAACCATAATTTTGCTAGGAAAACAAAAGGCTAATGTCGTTTACAGATAAGAATAAAAAACCCCACAAAACACTAGGAAATAGCATAGTACAGCAGATAAATAGGGTACCTCATGATCAGGTAGGATTCATTAGAATTCAATTGATTCACATCTAAAAATCAATGAATATTGAAGGGATAAAATAATTCCACATGTTCATTTCAACAGATTCGGAAAAGCAATTGAAGAAATATAAAACAGACAAAAATCCAGAAATAGAAATGAACTTTCTTGTACCACGAGAGATAGCTCACTTCAGAGGACCCTCATCTGGCCACTCACAACCACTTGCAAATCCAACGATAGAGCACTGATACCTCTCCAAGCCTCTGTGGGCACCTGCGTTCAAATGGATGTTGAGCATCCTGTGCAGGCTAGAAAGAAAGAATAAAAAAAAATAGAGACAGAAAATAGATATGAATGAGCCAATTTGATAATTTTATTTTAGGTGAAAAAACTCAGGTTTCTTTTAATGCAGAGACATTTCTTCTGATTATGATTGAGTACTAATATTGTCAAATTAAGCCTACCTATATGTCCAGTTTAAATACTTGAGCGCCTTTCTACCTTCTAACTAGGAAGGACTCCGAGTTGAGGGGTAAAGACAGCAACCCACCCATAATACAGTTCTTAAATATCATGATTTCATCAGAGTTGACATACACTTTGGGGAAGCAAACTTTGTTGATAGAGGGCCACTGTGGTTAATAATACATGTAAACATCACATTCAACTGTTTTTGTTTGCTTTGATACGTGCAGCTCTTTAATATGTGGCTTTCATTTTTGTTGACGATACAACGAAATGATAAGCATATTCCTTTTTGCAATCTGCAGTGTTTCCTGCACCTCTCGCTTGATCCTTGCTCTTGCTGTGATCTTTACTATGCTATGAAGAAACTTCTTATGTTTTCAACCAAATATTGAATGACTTTGACCACAAATTAAAGATTTCCTCTTTACATAAAAGTCAATGCTTATATGCATTTGGTTTGTGCTTCCAACTACTTCATAGACTTTAAATTGAAGACATATTTTGAGGTTGTATATTCAACATCGTTTTTTTGTGATATCACCCTTTCTATTTTGTTGTGTTATTTGCACAATTAACAAGAACAGCATTGACAGGCAATTAATTCATTGCTGTGGAATTTGTCAAAGAATTTGGCAGAGTTTTATAAAATAATATGAGACAAAGATATTTCATTTAAATATTAAATGTGACATTACATAGTTGACTAATTCAAATAATTGGTCATCTAAGAACACTAAAATCACAAGTCATCACAGATAAAATATAGACAGTTATTTTACACTTACTTGTTCATATCTATTATGTTCCATTTGTAAAATAGGTTAAAAGCAAGAAGTTTATGTTTAATTTTAAATAACCTTAATTTGAAATGTAATATTTCTTGTAACCAAGAGTAGATTTAAGTTTCAGTTCGTCCATATTTTTACTCCTTTTTTCTTAATTGGATATTTTATTTATTTACAGTTCAAATGTTATCCCTTTTGCTGGTTTCCCTTCTGCAAACCCCCATCCCATCCCATCCCCCCTTTCCTGCTTCTATGAGGGTGCTCCCCCACCAGCCCACCAGCCCACCTGCTCTTGCCTCACTACCTATACACTGGGCTTCAAGCCTTCACAGGACCAAGAGCCTCCCCTCCCACTGAGGCCAGACGAGGCCCCTTCATCTCCTTTAGTCCTTCCCCTAACTCCTCCATTGGGGTCCTTGTGCTCAATCTAATGGCTGGCTGCAAGCATCTGCATCTGTATTGGTCAGGATTTGGCACAGCCTCTCAGGAGACAGCTGTATATAAGCCACATCTCATTAAACTGTCTTATTTGTATTCTCCCTTGTGTATTTTCTAGAGACGTGTGTGTGCATGTGCGTGTGCGTGTGTGCGTGTGTGTGTGTGTGGTGTGTGTGTGTGTGTGTGCCTTCTTTCTGACACTATTTGACCTGCAGGATAGGGCAGTCCTCCTCATAGCTCTGAACTTAAAAGGCAATTAGCGTGTTGATTTGAAATTCAGTTCCTACTCCTGAATCCATAGGTGACCAATCAGTACCAGCAAAGCAAACACAAAGATTAAACAGCATAGCTCTTTTGTTGTATAAGAAACTATCACAGAGCTGTGACTGATGTGTGTAGTACACCCATTCATTCAAGGATACATTTAAAGTGATATTGATTACTTTGCATGGAACTTTCTGACAATTAGAAAATAACATATGTTATTTAGGAAGCATATATTTTATTATAATAATTGTTAACCCTTAACTATACACTTGAAGTATCCAAGTTGTACATTTTATATCAGTGATACAAGTTAATGAAGAACAATTCAACTTGCTAATGGGTTTATAAACATTAAGACATTAAACATAACTAGATGTGTGATAACTCAGATTGTGATGAGGGTTACACTCGTGTTTACTCCTTAACAAGTTTTCTAGCCTTTGTATTTTTAGTGTGTGGCTTTTCTATCTGTAACTCCTTTGGGTATGTTTAGTACCATAATTTTATGCAAACCAATGTATCCTTCTAAATATTGTTCAGGCATAACATGTAGTTTGGCTAAATATTTTAAGATGACATATTAAATTCATTTAGAATAATGAAATTAACAATACTTGCTTACAATTGAGTTCTATTTTTAATCTTTGTATATTATTATAAAATATACTTTAGGATTCCAGAGTAGAGGGATAGTCAGCTGATATTCTGACCTTTTCTGAGAAATTTAAATGGATGAAGGCTTTGCACTATTCACTTTTTAAAATACATTTTTTTTTGTTTTGTTTGTTTGTTTGTTTGTTTAATCTACTAGAGAATATCTTTCAAACACCTCTCTCTTGATGATTGGTAAATTTCTGTGGAGTCTGGTGGGTCGATTACATGTTATATGCTCTCAGTTGTAACAAAGTACATGAACAAATGCAAGATATTTTTGAACCATCTCTGAAAATTCATTTGAAGTGGCAAAGACAAGGGTCATTAACTTATTAACCATGAGTAAAACTGGGAAATTGGTGGTGTCCCCTGGCAGAAATTGCCTTAAATTCTGCAGCTGGGATCATGCCTTTGTCACTGTCTCTGTGAAAGCAGACTGCTAACAGTATAACCAGTTGTCATATTGTACTAGAATTGTGTCAGCATTCTGTTGTAACACATTGAGTCAGTAATGGTAAAACATGATCATCCAGGATGTAATGAACTTTTCCTCTTTATCAATTATTTATTAAACAGTTATTATTATTATTATTATTATTATTATTATTATTAACTTCAGTTAGTATTTTACATATTTATTTTATGGAAGCCTATGTTTTAAAAACATGAATATGCATTGTTCTTTATTACCTAGATTAGTAAGTTCATAAATTTCTTTTTGATATGAAATGTACAATGCCTCATCTTTGAATTACCATTTTTCTAACGCCAGCAGATTGGATGAAAACATAAAATGTAAGAATGAGGTATTGTTTTCATTGCAAAAACTTAGATACTTCATATGAGAAATTAATTTAAACTTCAATATATTTTACTAAAGTAACTTGAGGACAGATAATACTTTTTAAAATATTTTATCAGTATGAATTACTGCATGTTTAAATTAAAAATGGGTTCCTTGGACATACATATATTTGAGTACTTGGTTCCCAACTGGTGGTGGTGATAGTGTTTGTGGAATCTTGGGGCAAGAGTCATGATTGGTATGAAGCATGGTAGGCAAGAGGCATGGCTGCTGGAGGTATATCACTGTGAGTAGGCTTTAATAGATATAGCTCAACTCCCTTCAACTACAGCTTTCTGCGTCTCTTATGCTGAAGCAGTGTAGCTAGCAAGAACCTCCTATAGCCATGGACTCATCCCATCTGTGCTAAGCCAAAAGAATCATTCTTCCTTTAAGTTGCTGCTGTCAGGTGCTTGCCACAGCAATAAGGGCAAAACAAAAACAAAACAGGCCACAATAACATACAAAATATTATATTTCCCATCAGGGAATAATGTTAAATGCTACCAGGTTAACAGTAGAGTATGATCAGAAGACAATGGTAATTTTAACAGAACTTACCACAAGTGACGATCCTGACCACAATAAAGGAAAGCAGAAGGAATGTCAACCGGGCCAGCTCTATGCAGCTTTGCCTCCTGCTGCTTAGCAAACGACTCATTAGTCACGATTTCTAGGGATTTAACAGAACAGAACGTAGTTTGAAAAGTCTATTTAATTGCAACACTTTTCAGAAATAAACTTGAGTTTTCGAGCATCTGTTGAAGGCATAATAACAGAAGATATTGTGAGTAGAATATCCCTTTTATGAACTTATAAACAGAAACAAATACCTTTCTACAAACAAATCTTTTGGTTCACAGTAAAACATTATTTTATCACATCTGTTCAGTTTGATTGTGCAGACACAGAACTGCAGAATACAACTGGTATTGAAATTATATGATCCATTCTGATAACCTAAAATGCTGCTTCTGCTGCTTCTGCTGCTTCTGCTGCTTCTGCTTCTTTTTCTTCTTCTTCTTCTTCTTCTTTCTTCTTCTTCTTCTTCTTCTTCTTCTTCTTCTTCTTCTTCTTCTTCTTCTTCTTCTTCTTCTTCTCTTTTCTTCCGCTTCTGCTGCTGCTTCTGCTGCTGCTTCTTCTGCTGCTTCTGCTTCTTCTGCTTCTGCTTCTTCTGCTTTGCTTCTGCTTCTTCTGCTTCTTCTGCCTCTTCTGCTTCTGCTTCTTCTGCTTTGCTTCTGCTTCTTCTTCAGTTTCTTCTTCCTCCTCTTCTTCTCCTGCTTCTCCTTCTTCTGCTGCTTCTCCCTCTCCTTCTTCTTCCTCCCCCTTCTCTTCTTTCTCTTCCTCTTCTTCCTCTTCCTCTTTTTGTCTTTTTCTCATTTTTTTTCTGCCTCTTTGATTGAAGAAATGAACAGATAATAATGAATGGGGTGGTGGTTTCGAGTGGTAACTTATGTGGTAAAACAGATTAGTAGGGACAGCTTTTTTTATCATTTAAGAGGACAAATGAGACTACCGCAATTCTCCCTCCTTGAGAGACATAGAGTCAGGCTAGCCAAAAGATAAGTAACCTCAGCCACTACACAACACCCACAGGAAGACTACAAGGAAGTAGTGTCTAGCTTTACAAAGAACCTAAGGATGCTGTATTCAGGGGACTCAAACACCATGAGACAACTCAGAGTCGAAATTTATCTCCACTTTCACAGCAACTAAGTAGGTTTCAGAACTATACTTCAACTGTTGAAGGGAAATTCCAAAACAAATAAATGGTGCTTCTGAAACCTTACTCCATGTGAGCTGCCAATGGAAAAGACAGAAAAGATAAAGGATGTTGACATAGAGTGGTAAGATGCAAGGGTGCGGGTGTACTTGATAAAAGAGAGGTCAAAACTAGTAAGAACATAAGTATCAGTTCAAAAAGAGTGAATGCAGAATCCAAACAATTAATATCTCTAATGTGTTTGTTGAGGAGGATTGTGACTTGCTGGCACTAGCAGGGTCTACAGTCTGCCTCCGTACCGATTTTATTTCAAGAATGTTTTGATTTTGTGCTTCAGCTTTTTTTCTGGCTTTTAACTTGAATTTTCTGCCTCCATTTACAGCGTAGGATTTGTATTCCAAAGTCCTCTTTGTTGCCTCCTTTGAAAAGTCTAAAAATGACTAAAGTTGATACCTCTTCATGTGTGGCTCCAGTTTTCAATAGAGCTACTGAGTGGCATGTCTCTCCAGTTAAAACACGCATCCACTTCACCAGTTCATTCTACCTGGCCTCAGCCTATGTACACACACACACACACACACACACACACACACACACACACTGTAGATATTCTTTGTTTGGATTCTATATCCACTCTTTCTGAACTGTTGTTGATATTCTTACTAATTCTGATCTGTGTCTTATAAATATTTATTTATAAAGACATAGATATAGATTTTATAGATATACAGTCTACATGATATATGTAGATAGATCTACATATATATATATATACATATATATAGATATATAGATATAGATAGGTATACATATAGATAGGTAGGTATAGATTATAGATATATGACATAGTTGTAGATGTAGATATAGATATAGGTAATATATTAATTATAAATATATAGGTATGCAGATACATAGATATATAACCTGCTTGACATAACATTGGAATTACTTTAATCTAAAGCAAACAATATTTAGGCGGCACACAACCCTTTTTCCCAGCAGTGAAAAGAGAGTGGTAACTCATTGGCACAGCAAATTTCAGGTCATGTGTAGATACAGAGTGAGACTCTGAACACATACTTTTTTTTAATATGGTAAATATAGCATTTTATAGAAATACCAAGTTCTAGTATGTATATGTATACGAATGTGTATGTATATGATGTATATGTATATATTGAGAGTGGCACTAAAACCTGGTATCTATATAAAAAAATAACTGTTTTGCAATTAGAATAGCTGAGGATTAAATGTATATATGAGAGGTAAGAAAACAGACAGACAGACAGACAGACACACACACACACATTATATCACAATAAGATAAAACCTAAGATGGGAGTAACAAAAGCAACATGTTATTGTGTGACTTTCCTTGGACTAAAACAAAGAAACACCTATTCAGTACAGATAGGGAACTGCTGAGAAACCAAGAATTAATTCAACCTGTGTGTAGCTCAGAAAATTAGTGAGTTTATAGAGCTATATTAGCACAAATATAGGTGAGGGCTTACTTACTGGAATATGGATGCTTCAAAGAGCTGATAACAATATAAATTGCATCCCTAGATCACTGTTGTGTGACACTATTCTTGCAAGGTGTAAACAAATGTCTATTCACCTCAGTAATGTATTTGATGACAGATCAAATAAGGACATCACCAAAGTCTTGTGTTTATTGACAAGAATATATGTGAGAGGTTACTTACAAGAGATGAAATTACTTACAGATAGCTGTATAACCAAAGCCCAATGCCACATGGGTGACACGTCACCAATGCTAAAAATGTGAATTGCACCTGATAACCTGCAGGCAGTTCAACAGGCTGCAGCGTATCCTTGCTATATAGCTCATTTGGTCTGAACTTCTTCCCAACAGCTTGGCTTCTCTCTGATTCTAGGTTTTTCTGCAGGCACCTTCCTCCATTCTGTACAGTTGGTCTCTTTTAGACAGTTCATTTTACCTGAAAATTCCCCTTAGCATTTCTTATGCTTATATATGGTTGAGGAAGGGTTGTGTGTGTGTGTGTGTGTGTGTGTGTGTGTGTGTGTGTGTGAGAGAGAGAGAGAGAGAGAGAGAGAGAGAGAGAGAGAGAGAGAGAGAAAGAGAGAGAGAGAGAGACAGAGAGAGAGAGACAGAGAGACAGAGAGAGAGAGAGACAGAGAGAGAGGGAGGGTGGAAGGGACAGAGAGGGGGGTGAATTCTGTCAGTTTCAGGTACCTCCTAAAATCTATGAGTTCTTTTTTTCTTGCCTTTAAAGAGCTTTCCTGCCTGGTGGAATGGAATACTTCTCTTCTTCTTATAATACAATGTTGTGTTAACTCCATTCTAACATCCCATGTCCTAATGATGCATTTTTGTCCAATATTGTAGATTTTAATCTTAGAGGACAGTCCTATAAAATAATCACCCTACGAGAATGGCAAGCAAGTCTAACATATCTGAGAGTCGCTTCACCTCAGCAAACATTAATGTTTATATAAATTTGGGGAGGGTGCTGTAAATTTTCTTAGGTCTCAGAAACTTCCTAGTGCTTGCCTGGGATTTGTAAGTGTCATGTTTTTGTTAAGTCACACGGAGCCTCTTTCAATGACTCAGTATTTCAATTCTGAAAGAAATTGCTGTACAACAGATGTAATAGGAAGATCATGTGTGTCTGTCAGTGAGAGTTAGAGATACTTTAACTGTGGGAAACACTTCTGTTAAGGATTTTCTTGTGAGATTTAGCTTTCTTGACTCTTTCTATTAAAATTACACCTCAATGAGAGAGATGATTTATGAGAACACTCACTCAGGTTTAATACTGAAGTACTTGATCTATGACTAAGTGTTAGAGAATAATGTAAGGAGCGCCATTTTCTACTAGAAGAATGGACTTAATGTCATAGGTGTTCACATGACACTCATGTAATAATTTACAGACCTGGTATTATTAATTATGAAAAAAACACAAATGTGACAATATGCTTATCAAAATTTAATAAGATATTTTGATTAGGGAAACTTCTTGGTAACTTCATTTAATCCCTAAGACATTACCCAGTAAATGTATTTTTGCTTGCCTAAGTGACCTATGAGATTATATACTCCTTAACTCTTTGTTTTTCTAAAGGATTAATATTTAATTGATCTGTATAATTATAAATTCTATTATAATTTATATATTATAACACAAATATATGTTATGTAATACAAAGAATATGTAATATAAATATGAATTATAATTATAAAATAAAACTAAGAGTATCTGAATTGATATTGTCTTAAACATGAGTCCCAGTAACACTGTTTTTCATTTAGCAAAATTTTATTACAGTAAAACATATTTGGGGATAAAAAACTATCTGTGTTGATCATGCTTCTCTGTTGTTCTTAGAAAGTCTGGTTCTTAAAAGTTTACTGGTATAATCTCATCTAATTGTTTCAATCTTTGAAGAAATTGTTGAAATAGTCCTCTTGTTCTTCTGAGATTTAGCAACCCTGGAATTATCATGGAATCTGAAGTAGTGAAGGGAGTTTAGACCATATTTTTTTGGCTTAAGATTAATGGATCAGTTCCAGTGTAAACAAAGGTTGGTTTAGTCAAATTAGCCATCTGTCTCTGAGGAATTTAAACAGTAACATGACACATTTTACTTTTGTAACCAGCTTTTGCCTATTTTTAAATTTCCCTGAAAGAGAGGAGGTACAGAGGATAATAGCAACCCCAGGATTCCTCTTGAGATTAATTCTTCAATAGCACAGTAGCGTGGATTCTCCTGTGTCAACAGCTGGCATATTATGTGACAGTTGCACATTTAAAGGAATGCCTTTTTCTGGATTTCACGGTTCTTAAATTCTTCTACAGTTGTATGACATCTATTTCACTTCTTTTTTTCCTTTATGAATTCTCCAATTAAAATTGTTATTCTTTGTTGAGTGGTCTATAAGCTTGACTTGCCTGCTTAGAGTTAGTGCCACAGTTTACTACTCAAAGGATGCCAAAAAGGTATCTACTTCTGCTACCTGAATACATTTTAAACAAGATTATATATTCCTGGGAATTTAGAAAAAAATTGGGTAAGGCCATGTAAACTATTCATTGTAAGCTCTCAATATTGCTGGTAATTTTTAAAATGCCTAGCTGTTTACTTCTTATAAATAAGTTCTTAGTAGCACTGCACTATCCTGTTAGAAAATTTTCACTTCATACATTTCTCAATGATTTATTAAAATAATATTAATATATTCTGGTTCTTATATTTTTAACATTCCAAATTGTTGGAATTTTGGCTATGTAAGTAAGTACTGAATAGATTGTAGTGAACTCACATTTAGTGACAAAATGTTTGGAACTCCCATTGCTTCTAGCATAAAGCTCACAGAGAACTCCTCCTACAGTAAGGGCAGAAAACAGAGCTAGTCCCTGGCTTTCATTGTGTTGTATTGATACTTATATTATGTTTCTGTATGTAATACACAGAGATACAGATGTGATTCATAAATACAAAACTATCTGCCAAAGGAGCAACATACATTAATTGTGTATTTAATAATGCATTTTTCATATTTCATTTGGTAATTTCTACTTGCCTACGTCCTTGTAAATTAAATTATTCGACTCAGTTGGTTATCTTGCTCCTCATCATCATCCTTTACATTCTCATTGAACTTGAGAGAGAAAACATTTTCTTAACCTCCAGAGAGTCACATTATTAACTTGGTTCATGGGAATGAATAGTCAGAGATGTGGAGACACACATAGTTTTCGCTATGTGGCGGGCCATAGACCCTGTCTTTGTCACTGCTACTGCCCGGCAAGCTTGTTATTCCAAGAGGAATGGGAACTCTGAGGAACCTATATAGAAGACAAGACTAGCCAAAAGCACCTTGATCCAGACAATCCCCAGCCAAAATAAATGAAAGCTGCAAGTGACATAAATAAAGACTGGTGTCTTAAATCATTAGGTTTGGTGATTGGTTTGGTTAGGCATCATTTCCATGGCTGAGAACCGATTCAGCTTCCTTCACTCCCCATAAGTCAAAAACACGTTTAATACTTGCTTCTGACACAAGGCTAGTAAGCTCTGTTTAGTGAGTTAGAGGAAACAGCAAAGCCATCTCAGTGACTACACTCCTCTCCCCTCGCTTGTAGGAAAGCAGCCCTTTTCCACTGACTGTCAATGTAGGACATGATGTTACTTCCATTCCATTTAAACGTCGTATTTTACTTAATGTTCCAAAATTAGGAGTTAACCTCAATCAACCAAGTAGCTGACTTACATTTGAATGCTCAAGGGAGAAAATCGAAATGGCTCCTTGAAGAACAAAGAATATATTCCAAGAAAATTCTTTCTGGACAGTCACAACAAAGCATCGTGACACCCAGGTTTACGTAGAGCAGGATGATTACTGATTGTACTGAAAGTTTTCAGAAACATGTACATTTCTGAGCATCACTTAAATAAAAAAACAAAACGTGTGAGTGACATGAATCAAATCTACTTAATTGATTTTTATTTTATTTTTCTAGACATGAATTCAGATATGAGACTGAATGAATGTTAAATAAATGTTAAAAATTACTTGGTACTTTTTTTCTTTATTTACATTTCAAATGTTATCTCTTTTCCAGACTTCCCCTCTGGAAACCTCTTATCCCATCCCCCTCCCTCTGCCTCTATGAGGGTGCTACCACCACCCACTCACCCACCCACTCTGCTTTCCAGCCCTGGCATTCCCTACACTGGGGCATCGAACCCCCACAGGCCCAAGGGCCTCTCCTCCCATTTAAGTCCAACAAGGCCACATAAGCAGCCGGAGCCATGGGTCCCTCCATGGGTACTCTTTGGTTGGTGATCCAGTTCCCAGAAGCTCTGGGGGGTCTGTACAGTTGACACTGTTGCTCCCCCCACAGGGCTACAAATCCCCTCATCTCCTTCAGTCCCTTCTCCAACTCCTCCATCAGGGACCCCACACTCAGTTCAATGGTTGGCTGAGTGCATCTGCCTCTGTATTTTTCAGGCTCTGGTAGACAGCCATACCAGGCTCCTGTCAGCAAGCACTTCTCAGCATCCTCAATAGCATCTGGGTTTAATGACTGTAAATAGGATGGATCCCCAGGTGGCACAGACTCTGAATGGCCTTTCCTTCAGTCTCTGCTCCACACTTTGTCTCCATATTTCCTCCTTTGAGTATTTTGTTGCCCCTTTTAAGAAGCACTGAAGCATCCACATTTTGGTCTTCCTTCTTGAACTTCAAACTTGGTAATTCTAATGATGCTAAATAAACTCTGTAGAAATCAACAGAAACTCATTCAAATTCCTAATTTTGACTTTCAGTCTGTGTTTTCTACCATTTGACTATATACTTCTAAGATTGAAACAGCATAAGAGGGGTGACTTTCCTTTGGCTTCCCAAATTGATCGGTAGGACATTGATTATTTTCTCTCCAGAGAATTTTGAAGTTCCTGCAGAGCGTTTTATACATGTTGCAGTATAGCCCTCACAGGTTCCCTCACAGTTCCGAATCTTTTTGCATTTGCTCTGACAGTTCTTTATAAGGGGTCAGAGGCCTGGGTCAGAGAGCCAATGTTGTTACTAAGGCAGCCATGCTAGTGGTTGTGCTGAAGCAGCCAAATCTAAAGCCAAGCCATTTCACTGTTGCTTGCTCATTTATTGAACTTCCCAACTGTCCACTCATACATTCATTCTGGAATGTATGGATCCATAGAAGCTACACTCTAGGTCAATCAGGGCTACAGTTCTGATCATCCTTTGAAATTGCTCTCTTTTCAACATTGCTCACTCGGTTCTCCTCACTTTTCACGTGTCCAGGATGTAAGGCCCAGTTTCCTATGCTCAGAAAGGTTGACAGTGCTCAAACTAAGACCTTCTGTAAACATAAAGAAACTTCACTCTGATGGATGAGGTGGATCCAACTGTGTTCGCCGTGAAAAAGGGAACCGAAATTTTACATTTTTGTCCTAGATTTCTATTAGACAACCCAATAATAACTAATGCTACTTAAGAAAGAAGCACTTAGGACAACTACTTTTCATCCTGTTTCTTGCTGAACTCTGGAGCAAGAGTTCATATATGTAAATGGCCATGTCTATTAGTGGTACAGGACGACGGTAGAACAAGGATTCTTCTGGCTACAGTTCAAGCTTAATGTCAGAAGAGCAGTCTGAGGCCCTTTCTCGAAACAAAATGCAAATAAATAAATAAATAAATAAATAAAAAGAATGGATGAAGATTTAGTTAAGTGCTATAGCACATACCTAATCATGCGTGAGACCTGGCTTCTATACCTAGAATTACTAATTTAAATTACAACAAGACCATGATAACAGAGGTATATTTAAGATTGTAATCTACATTTATTTGCTTTGGGCATGCATGCATTCTATGTATATATAGTAGGGTTAGTAGAGATGAGTAAAATATTCATCCTAAAATATTGTCTTTTTCTTAGTTTCCTTCCTGATGCTGTGACAGTTTACCCTTGGTAGTGTGGTGGTGGTGGGGAGAAACTCAACAGGGTTTAGTTTAGCTCATAATTTAAGGTACAGTTTAAACATTGCTAGTAAACCAAGGACTGTAGCATAAGGTGAAAATCCTCAAGACATTCTTCATGTATTAGAGACTCTGAATACTGTGATTCTGTTCAACAGTCTCTGTGGTGTTCTATGTTCTATGATGTTTGACCAATGCTGTTTTTTTTTTTTTTTTTTTTTTGCCTTTTCTTCTTTAATGTTTTAAAAGTTTCTCTCTCCCAGGATTAAATATATTTCTAAATGAAAGTATTTATATGCTTGTTCTAAATGACCTAATGTATTTAGTTTCATATGTAGTTGGTTCAGATGTCAATAGGGATGCATAGCATAAGATATAGGTATTTTCTTAACCGCAAAAGGCAGATGCATTCTGCATTGCTGGCATCATTTGACAAGTACTTACAAGTCTCAAGTCCAAGGGTGGACTCACACTGCTTGGTCTGAAGCTTTAGAATAACAAGAGTGAGTCTGTTCTCCTGACATGGTTGGAAAGGTTTGCTATGAATTAGCTCCTTAATCTTTATAATAATTCTATTTGGTAGCAGGTTCTGATCTTATTTTTTACTTCTTACAAGAAAACAGCTGAAATTTTTAGTGGTTAAGAAGCTTCATACCTTGTAACATTGCATTTACCCAGTGGCTACCTAAAATGGTTCAAATACTTACCTTTCCTTTTGGTATTCTAGTATGGGTCTCAATTAGCACTGACTTCTGATAGACACTGAACACCATTGACATGAGTGTATATCATTTATTCTTATGGTTTGAACGTTTTGCAGACTGAGCAGTCCCATATGCAGTGTTAGATCTCCCATGTGAAATGTAATGTTATTTTCTAAGCATTTTTATCTCCCTTTGAAAATTAATTTTAGCCTGTCAAATTAATAGATGTATATTATGTGAGCTTAATTAATTTTTATTTTAGATAAGGTACCCCTAAAAGAATATTGGTCTTTATTTTGCCTATCTTGTCTTTGTTTTTATTCCTTTGCATTTTTTAATATAAAAGCGCCAATTCATAAAATTGCAGTTTACATAACACTTATGACTATCAGAAGACTGTTGAATGGTGAAAGGTGCTTGGAATGCAGTAATATGTCAAAATCATACATATCCTACTTTGGATGATAAGATTAAGTTCCAATCAAGCCTTCTGGAAGCCAGGATACAGCTTTGCTAGGTGCTACCAAAGAATATTGATCAATGAGGACCTATTAGCTACCTCAGCAATTAAAGGCCCTTGCCATCAAACCCAAGGACCCGAATCCCTGGGACCACAATGAAAGAAGTAATAGACTTACATGAGAGTTATCCTGTGGTCTCCACACATGCAGTGTGTGTGTGTGTGTGTGTGTGTGTGTGTACATGTGTGTGCATGTGTGTGCATGTGTGTGTATACATACACACATATAAAATCAAAAGCAAGTAAATAATGTTTAAAAAGAATATGGAAAATGAAATAACATTTTAGAATTCACTTCAACAAATATTTACATATTTGTTAATCTAAATGAAATATTTACTTTAAAACCACAAAGTCTTACAGCAGACATTTCTAGGGAAGACATTTGTTAGTAACTGTCTCTTATTTGTAGACTTTCTAGTATTAAAATGAGGTACACTGAACTGGACAGATTCCTACTAGCAAAAGTCTCAGTGTTTGAGGAGTTAGTGATATATGAAGCTTTGCTGAAAATTTTCATGAAATGATTTCTTGAATATATAAATATATTTGTGCCTTAGAATGGAAATTTAGTTACCTTTCTTTGTAATATATGGGTCATTTATAAAATAAGAGGAATTGATATATTACCTATGAGTTCCAAAAGGAATTGAAATTTATCTTGGGGTGTAGTTAGTCAGTTTGGTCTAGAAAGCCAACATGTTGAATGGAAATAGAAGGCATCTAAAGAATGCTAAAGGATGGAAATATTGTATTTTGCCAGGGAAATTCACATCAATTAGTTACCCAGTATAAAATGACTAGTATAAATGTCTTAAAATTCATTAGTCTAGAAAGTGAAGGTTGTCTTGGACTGTCAAATACTGCTTGCTTTAGTGTTTAGGGATCAACAGGGCCTGTATAATCCACGAACTTAACTGTCTCTCTAAAGCAGAAACTGTCCATCAATATGTTGCAAGAAGCCCTTAAATGAAGGTAAAAAAAATACTGAGCACAAAGCACTCATCTTCAAATTTAGTGTCTTGTTATCCAACATATCCTACACAGAAACCGATATATTATTCTGAGGAAAGAACACACTAAGGAAACATGGAGAGATGGCTCAATGGTTAAGAGCATTTGCTACTCTCAGGGACCTGTCTTTGACTCCTACTACCTACACCATGGCACAGAATCATCTGGAACTTCAGTTCTAGATCTGACACCGTCTTCTTGCCTATTGAGGCACCAGGTATGATGTGGTACATCATAATACATGTATGCAAAACACTCATATAACTAAAATAACAAAGTAAGTCTATTTTAAAGGAAAATTAAAGAGGAAGCTGACAGAACATGCCAGCCTAGAGAATTAAGAAAGCCAAAGAAAAATGCCAGGAATAGATTTGCAAGAAACTTAAGCAATCCTCACTGAAAGCTACTATTTGTGCATCTGGTCAGAAAGAAGATATCATACATAAATTCTTATTATATCCTCAACCTGATCCTAATACCCACAGGTAAGTGTAGGTACTACCCCTCATCAAAGAAGATTCTCTTTGTACTAAGTAACTAAGTAGAGGCCACCACAGAAAATGACCTCTGCCCACAATGCTGAGATCAACAGATCATGGAAAGCCCAATCTAAATGTGTATCTATATCATAGTCCAGGGAACATGGTGAACAAGGGAATGGAAGACAGTTAACAGCCAAACTACCAGCAAGTCTTCTGTGAAACAGTCTAACCTAGAAATGACTGCATAAACAAAACTGGACAGGATCAATGGGCATGTTATTATAGATGGGGAAATTTTGTGTATTTCTATTTTAGATAAAGAACTATAGGTAAATAATGAGTAATAGGAGAAGGATAATTAGCTACTTCAAGGTGAGTCTCCTTATCTGGGACCCAATGTGGAATGGTCAGCCCTGGAACCATATACACATAAGCAACAAAATAGGGATTCATTAAATTGTATTTATATATATTTGTAATACATACATACATACATACATACATCATGAGTGCATACGTAGTAGTACATACATACATATATATGTATGTAACAAGGATAGTCAAAGAAATGAAGGTATCAACTTGAGAGAAGGTGGGTTGGGACAGCTTTGAGGTTAAAAGGACTGGAGGGACAAAGTGATTTAAATATATTTCATTTAAAAACATATTTTAAAGACTAAAGATAAGTAGAGCCTTCAAAATAAGTAATAATCAGACCTCAGAAAATAATGAAAATAAACACAACTGTTTACTTGTAGCTTCAAAAATATGTTATTTATTAATTTTGTTGCCATGTGTGTCTGTAATTTTGGTGGTACTTATTTTCTCCTTTTATTGCCCTGAAAAAGTGTTGTAATTTATTCTTAAGCAGTGACAAGAAATTACATGACCATTTTCTTTAACTGGAAGATGGAAAGTTGCCATAGTTACTAACCCAAATGTCCGTGCTTTGATTGTACTATCAATATTCAGGCTGAATGATTGGTCTTCTCAGTAAGTCAACACAAGGAAGATGGAACCCAGCCTGACTCCAAATCATGTGAAAAATATTTGGTGGTTTTCTGAGTTTAATGTATTCTGGCTCTGAAGCAAGGATACAAAAATGGCCAGGTTAATTATATCTTGCTGACAATATCCAAACTAGAGCCCATGTATTGTTACCATGATAGTCTCATGCCAGCATTTGCCTCTCAACATCCTCAGCCCTTAGTTTCTGAATATGCCCAAGCCCCATCACAACTAAAACTATAAGAACATGATCCTATGTATCTGTTTGTCTTCCCCCAATTTCCTAATTATTAAGAAGAATAATTATTATTCAGTTTTATTAAGGTCTCTATTCTCTTTCTTTTCTTGTAACACCTTTGCAGTCTGGTTTGTTATGACCATTACACTTAAAATAGTTTCTTTTACCTACTACAGCTGGTGGAATTAGGATCATAAACAGAAGATAAATGGAATAAACCTTTACTCTACTTGAGACTTCATATGGTTCTCTTCAGGTTCTGTCCTTAGCTTTCTGAGACTTCAGTACACTCTTACTCTCCCAACCTCAAAAGAACCAAAGCCAAAACCAAAACAAAAGCAAAGACAAACAAATAAAGCAATTTCGTAATTTTACCTTGGCATGCATTCTGCCTTCGGAACCACTTCTTTTTTTTTTCTTACACTGATATTTCATCAATAAGTCTTTCTATAATGTGTGTGTTTCAAATCTATGTGATTAGGGCTGCCTTTCCTTGCTTTCCTGATTACTACTTTCTGTGCATTTCTACTTTCTATGTGAATATAGAACGTATATTCTGATGGAAATTATTGTGTTTTTAATCTTTTCTGTAGTTTATACCGTAGAATAGTTTTCAATGTGTCAATTGCTTTTAGAAGCTGCAAGTAAAAAATTGAAATTGTTCCCAACTAGAAGCAACAAAAAAAGCAATCCTTCTCAATAAATTTTTGACTCTCACACAAATCATGTCACACAATGCCTACTGCCTTTCCTATGTAAAGTGAAAGGGATGGACTGTATTTAGTCATCTTAATGGACCAATAAAATACTTAGTATTTGTAAAATCTTTGGTGAACTTTTTAATACAGTCATTGCATTTTGCACAGTGGAAATCACTGATTAAAATATTAGGAGATGCTTTGACAAGCCCCAGATGACAGAGTTTTGGCTAATATTCAGAAGACAAAACAACATCAACAAAAACTACTGTTGAATCTTTATGATTAGTCACCTTATCACTTATAGAAATTTTTCATTTTGAGCAACGGGAGAAACTAGGAGAGGTATCATTCAGAATTGTGCAAGAGACTTGGTTTGGAGAGAAACTTGGTTGGTTTGGAGAGCAAAGCAGCAATAAGCCTGCAGAGTAGAATAGAGCATGAGGTGAAGAAGGAATCTGGAGACCTGAACCAGAAATATATGTGCAGTGTAAGACTCTTAGAATTCAATACAAAAACCTGTTCCAAGAAATCAAAGCACAGTCATCAGCTGTCTGCAGGCTCTTCAGAGAGAACTTGTAGCTTACTGTCAAATTCATGTGTGATCAAACTATGTATGATCTACAAGGCTGGATTTCCTTCAAAGTAATGCAATGATCTTGGAATAGGAGCTGACTGGGGATAAAACACATACATTTATTCCCACCAAAGTCTAAAAATCTGTATATAATGAAAAAGGTCAGACTTCTATTAAGTATTCTGAAGTAAAAATTAATTCATCTTTGAGAGACAGAAGACCAACAGGCACTTTTCACTATTATATGTACCATAATTTATGTTTAATTTAAATTCTATACATATGAACAAGTTATTATAACTAACAAGAATAAAGCAGAAAATAACTTGAAAGTTGAATTAAATTGAGATGATTAGATTTTGTGAACAAATGATGATTTTCAATAAATAGAAAAGGATGAAGAGTTTTGCCAGAGAAATGGAATCTGAAAAATAAGACAATATTAGAACTTGATAAGTGAGCTGGAAACAGGTTTGACAAATAAACAGACTTGGTGAACTGAAAAACAAAGAACTCAAATGTCAAAATTAGAGATGAGAAGAGAGCAGAGACAGAGCAGAGACAGAGAGAAGTGAGAGAGAGAGAAGAGGAGAGAGAGAGAGAGAGAAGAGAGAGGTCTAATTTAAAAAAAAATAGGAATGCCTGTGTTGTTGTCTTACATCTTTATGGAATTCTATAAAAAAACATGATAAGACGATATAATCGGTGATAAAATTTAAGCACTGATAATTAAGCCACAGGTCCATAATCATCAGATCCCTCAGGGGCAGAGACAGTAAAAATAGAAAATAAAACAAATAAACTTAGTATAACATAGTAAAATCGCAATGAGCCGAATAAAAACAATGCGCTTTAAACAGAAGGAGGATAAGTTAAAAGTGGTCACGGAACATTTTAATTGTCCTCTGATTTAGGCTTTAGGTCTGTAGAATATAACTGAAAAGTAGAAAGAAGAGAAGAAAGTATCTGGAGATCAAAAAGACCGCGACTTATAGAAACTAGAAAAGAATGAAAATACGAGAGAACTGGCATCATTAAATCAGGAAAGCATAAGTGACACAACCATGCTAAAATTTTTGTCTTAATTTTTGAAGTATTTTCAAGGTGAAAGCCAGATTTTTTTTTCTTCTGTGTAAGGTCAGAGAACAGCATAGACACAAGTTTCAAGAAAGTGATTTTTCACTGAATAAAGAAAATGTAACAAATTATTTTGAATAAAAATGAATGAATTTCACTCCTTGGACAATACCCAGTCACTGACATTTTAAGTTGACCATTTGTCATATTTGCAGAAGGTATTCTTAAACTGATTGTTTGTTTAATAAACTCTCCTGGACCATGCTTGGTAACACCAAGGTTAAATAATTCCATAATGTACATTCTGTGATGGACTGCCATATTTTCATGACTAAAATTGACATAGGATGCCTTTCATTTTATCCTGAACTCAGGAAATATTGAATAACTACTTCATGGAAGATCCTACTGCTGGCAGCAAAGATACCAAAGAGATGTAGAACAGATTATAAACAAGAGAAAGCCTGCTGAGGCATGGTAATAACGTATTAAGTTACTATAATGGAACAGTACAAGGGAAAACAGGTCAGACATTATTAAAATGTACCTGAATGGTGTTAAAGGGCAATCCACTAAATGGCAATGTGATTCATTTTTTCAAAAGTGATTACATGCTCTTTGTCAAATATCAAACAAAAATGCCATAAATATGTTCCCTTTGGGGGTTATTTTATTATACTCTAAGTGATCTAAAAGCAATGCCAAGGATGCCAGTGGTCTTAGCTCAAAAAGAAAAAACCAAAACCAAAAAAAAAAAAAAAAAAAAAAAAAAGAACATGCATTCTTCAGTTCCACTGTCTATTTTGGTTGCCAATGAATAATTTCCACTTTTGACATGCAATTATCAAATAAAATTTTTATGCTACATTAGAAGAGAAATACTCAGTGATCTGTAAGTGCATTTTCTGCACTGTTCAGATCCCTGCACGTATTTCCTGGCCCAAACATTTCCCTCTACCAACTGTAATGGGTTTAAAAACCCTTAATCCCATTGTTTAAATAACTTATGATATAGTCTGGAGATATACGAGTTGATATCTCCAAAACCATGCTTTTCACAGCAAAGCCTTTTCTTAAAACTGTCATCCAGTGGAAAGGATGGTTTGCAGTGTGAACACACATTTAACTGGAGAGAAGAACGTAAAATACCACAAATCTCTGGTCTTCGTTTTTTTTTTTTAAATCTGTCCTTGATTTGCCCTCAAGCATTACTGAAAACCATTGTCAGCTCCACTGCTTGAAGACTGTTTTGTGGAAAAAATAAATAAATGTTTTATCTGTGATGTCATGTTCTCATTTGATACGCCTTTCTACCTGTAAGCTCCTAAGGGAAGCGAGTGACATTTTGTTTCAGTGGCAAACTAAGTCTCAGCAGTTTCTGATATGATGGATCACAAAATGAAAATGTAGATGTCTCAGCTGTAGTTGTGTGTGGCAGACGTAATGAAACTCTGCACTTCTCTGCCAAGTCTGTATAGAGGCAGGTATGCAGACATTTCGCTACCCTGAGACTGAGCCTCTCTGGAGAGTACAGCAGAACGCAGTCAACTATGCCCTACCTGTCTTCCTAAATGTCTCTTCTCTGTGTCAGCCTTCAAGTGTTTCTTATGACTTTATATTTAGGAAACCTTAAGATTCTAATAACAGATGTGAACTACACATAGTACAAATTTCAGTATCTGACATTCTTATATGTTTCTACTTCTAGTGCATTATTTTAAAAAGTGGCCAAATAGTAATCTCTAAGTTGATTTAAATTTTTAAATTAAAAACAGTAATATCTAAGTTGATTTACATTTTTAAATTGAAACTATAATGAAGTAGTAATTTCTAGTCAGTATCCTTAAATGATAATCAAACTATGCTGTTTGAATTAACCTTTATTATATGTCGCAAATTATTTTTGTGATCTTGATAACTGTATAATTTGTTCATTTACCATACACTTTGTCACTTGAAAACAATACAGGTAATCCTATAATACTAATAGATAGAATTATTGAATATATTTTCCTTGCCACTATTGTCATCATCTTTGTTGTTGTCCTCGTAGCGATTATCATCATCATGATCAACAACATCTCATCATCATCATCATCATCATCATCTTTGTGATTATTGTTTTCTTGGCCTCTGCCTCACTGACGTACCCAAAATGGAGGATGTCCCTTCTTCTGTAGCAGGAGCCCATGGTCTGCGGTTGATAACTATAAATATATATAACAATAATGACTAGCCAAAGGAATTAAGCTTTGCAAAGGGCAGTGTTAATTTGGTGATTCAGAACTAGGAAGCATGAGTTATTCTGTGATTAAGTAATATTCTTGAATGTTTAATATGTTGCTCCATCTCTCTTGATTAGTGCATCAATTCTCTATGTATTGTATTATTTAACAGACTGAATTATCACTGGAACTGTAGAGATTACCCAACAAAGCATCAGTCATTTTGAGGAAATGGGATCCTGGCATCTTAATACAAACATTTCTGGAAATATAGGAATAATAGGTTATAAAAATAGAATAGAAATAAATTTCTGAATATAATAGTTACTTAAAATTATTGTAACATTATTTTATTGTCCCAGTCCCTCTGCATTCAACAGAAAATGCCTGTCTATCCTAACAAGCTCTATATTCTCTGATAAGCGACACTTGAAACTTAGATAACACATCATTCAGGAATGTTCTACCCTAGTCAGGCGGTGGTGGCGCAAGTCTTTAATCCCAGCACTTTGAGGCAGAGGCAGGCGGATTTCTGAGTTGGAGGCCAGCCTGGTCTACAGAGTGAGTTCTAGGACAGCCAGAGCTATACAGAGAAACCCTGTCTCAAAAAAACAAAAAACAAACAAACAAAAAAAAAGGAATGTTCTACCTTGCTTCTTCAATATTTCTCATACTTTAGAACTTTAAGATTTTCATTAGGAAAATGGCAACAAAGGAATCCAAAATTAATACTTAAATTGTTTAATTCAGTCAGGCAGCACATAGCTAGATGAAAGCAGAGTAATATCAATCAATATTCACCCACCAAAAAAATGAAACAGAGAAGATAATTTCTTTGGTGAACATATTCAAGTGCACGTGACATTTCTACTTATATCTGATTCTGCATACTCACACATTCTTGATACTCAAATATTGACAGACAACATTACACTGTTTTGTTAACCTATTTTACAAAACAAACTGGGGATGAAAAACCATTTCATTAATTTGTCTATGGAAACAAGAATGCAAGCGCATTTGACCGTCTTCTTAAATTAGTATATGTCCTCATGCTTTAGTTTGTTGTAGTATTTAAAGGAAGACTGGGTACAAAAGAAAGTCTGTTCTATTGAAAACTCATGCAGGAGATAGATAGATTAAGCAGTGGAAATATAAAGGACTTTAAATGAGCATTTTTTGTACATAAAATTATAGCACACCATTGGCAATGAAGTTATAATTAAAATATAAAGATACTGATAAGAGTCATTAAGAATCTGAAGTTTATATTATTCAATTTCAATTTTGAGTTTCCTTTATATTTAGTCTTTTTATATTGGAAAAACTATTGGATTCTCAAAAGTTCAATTTTCTTACAAAATTAGACCAATTACTACTAGTCTGTAATTTGTTTATTTGTGGAAATGACAGTAGGTGAACTAAGAGGTGAACATGTAGAAGGAACAATACAGAGCTTAAAACAACACATGTTCTTTGACATAGGAAAGGTTGAGGCAAGGAAATGGAAGGGGGAAATGCTGGAATTATATTTTAAATCAATTTTTAAATGAGAAATTCTTTTTTGACATAGAATATCATGCTTGAAATCATAACACTGAGAAAGCTGAAGTATGATTTTTTTCAAGAATTTGAAATCATTCTAAGGTATATAGTGAATTACAGGCCCTTCTACAGTTTAAGACCTTATCTTTTTATTAGAATTGTTGTTTTTCAATCAACACACATTAATTGCATCTACTAGTGAATTCAATGTGATATTGTAATCTGCATACAATGTACACTGATCAAATCCAGCCTCCTGTCTGCATGTCTCTCATCCTTTCCAACCTCTGCTAATCCTATCCTATGTTTTGGTCGAAATTCATCTTCACCCATGAGAGAACATGGAGTACTTGGCTGTGTGTCACTTAGTTCATGTAGCATAATGACTTCCAATCCCAAGCTTCTGCCCATAATTACATTATTCTATTTTTATATTTGCATATTATACCATTGTGTGCTTACAGTACCTTTAGTATACTTTCTTTAACTACCTACCTTTTGATGGTAACCTAAACTATTCTATGAGGAATAGCACTGTAATAAACACAGATAGGTAGATATTTCTGACATCCTCAACTAATTTTACATACACATACATACACCTATGTATGTATGTATGTACGTATGTATGTATGTATGTATATCCAATAATGTGGTTTTGAGGTTTTACCATGTATCTATTTCTAGTTTATTTGGGAAACTCATTTTTTTCTTCAAAGTATATGTACTAATTTAATTTTCAAGATTATTTTAAGTAATTGGTAGGGGTCTTCAAATAACATGATTTTATTTTCTATAACAATCTACATGGTCAAAATCCCATTATCTGCACCTTTACCAAAAGTAGCTAGATTATTGTTATGTGTTTTATTTAGGTGATTTTCTGTTGGAATACAGAGAGATAGGATGCCATTTATTAGATGTATATGATTTAATTTGCCAAATACTAATTATTTTAAGCATTTGAAATTTTTGTTTTCCCTGTTTTCCTTAGAAGTATTATTCAAGTCTTTCTTATGTTCTAATATTGAATCACAAGATCTATGAGTGTTAACATTTCTGAGTTCTTTATAATTCTGGATTTTAATTCTCTGTCCAATAACAGACAGCTAACAAAAATTTCTTCCCTTCTGTGTGTTGTCTAGTCTCAATACCAAACTTCTCTTAATGGATTTTGAGTCATGTAATTTGGAAGCGCCTAAGGTATCCTCTAAGAAAGATATGTAAGCACCTCTAAATCAAAACTCCAGTTTACGTAAGCAAGATGCCTTGGAAGGCTGAAATTTCATCGAATGTATGAGGTTACTTGAGTTACAAGGTATGTGTGGCAAACTAGGCAAAGTCATCATTTACAACTTTTATATTCATGAATATTCTTATTATTGAATTTAAATCCAGGAAAAAATCAATGCGTTCTACTCAAAATTAAAGAGAACATTCCCAGTGATTTGAAACCAGTTTGAAATAATACTGTTGTACAGATATTAATAATTTTCTCTTTATTCTTCAAGACAATATTTTAGAGTGGGAGCAGCTCAGACAGTACCAGTTTTAGTTGGATTCATCTTTAACTTTGAAAGAACTCCATTTGAGTCTTTCATGAGACGAATCTGGTAGTTTTGAATTGTGTGTCCTAGAGTGATCCTGAGTTCCTTAAGTGTTTTGATATGCACATTATTAATTCCTAACATGTCAAGTGCTTAAATTAAAACACTCATTGATTTTTCATTTTTTCCTTGGCTACGAGCTCATTTATTGTAATGGAATTGTTAATAAAATGTCAAGTCAACTCCTGTCCTATGTCCTGTATCTATTTTGTGACTATACTTCCTTGTGATCTGTCATTGAAAAAATGACTAATATAATTTTTCAGGCCTTGCAAACTACTTACACTTTAATGTCCTTATTATAGATTTTTGCATTAGAAAGTTCGTATGGGTTCATAGCGTAACTACTTTACTTACCCTGACATCATGTTATTCTGGGAAATAAAGCTCTGAGGATTGCTTCTAGTTGGATAATAGCCAGACTTTGTTTTTAGATAGTTCTTAGTACCCGGTTTTCAGATTTTTTTTTAAGCACTCATTATTTTCCCTCATATTTCTGAGTACTATTGGTGTTTCCTTTTATAAGAAGTGGCAATTTCCTTAATTCTGAGGCATTGTTTGCTTAGATAATAGATGAAAAACACCATTAAAGAGATAATGGGTGAGAATGAATTCAATTCCGCATGGAACTTCTAGTTAGCCTGGAGAACAAGGGGGCGCGGTTGACGATGTGAGGCTTAATAAGGAACATGACCAGGAGATCGTTCATCCTCTTGTTTCACATCTGGAACGAACATATCTTCTGAGCTGAGTGCATCGACATGCTTTTCTTGAAATCAAAAATGCTTGCAGCAACAGGAACCATTTCCTTCCTGTCTTTCTAATATGGAACCTCTTGGTTTAGTAAGAAGTAGGGTTCCTTGTTTTGTAAAGTTACTTGTCCAGGAGCGTAGTGATCTTTTGATTTTGTCGGACGATTTACATCAAATAGCACTGATGGAGGTAGAAAATCATCAAAATTTTGTTGGCCCTCTATGCCAATAAAGAAGAATAATATGCTTCTTGACTCAGAAATGCATTTCTGTGAAATATTTCTACGGGTCACACAGGCAGCTGACACATGAAGGTAGGAATATCTGCTGTATGCGTAGTATGTGATTTGCTTCCGGCTCACAGGCATTCCAGAAAATGGAGATAAAGGGACTTGGAAAGTAATCAGGACCCACAATGAGCAATAGAATCCCCATACAGCTCTTCTAAAGGGCCATCCTTTGCTGCACTTGCTTTACGTCTAACTTTTCCAGGGAAAATCCGTCAACCATTTCAATTAAACTTTATATTCAATGTAAAATACTTTTCCTGGTAGTTTGAAAAATTTTAATTTAATCTTATTTATTTACACTCCAGGTTTTCATACCCTCCCAGTCCACCCTCCAACTGTTCCACATTCTATACCTCATCCCACCAGCTTCCCTACACACCCCCCACTCCCCCTACCCCCCACCCCCGTCTCCAAAAGGATGTCCGAACCGCCCACCTCCCACCCCAGCAGACCTCTAATCTCCCTGGGACCTCCAGTCTCTTAAAGGTTAGGTGCATCTTCTGTGACTGAACTCAGACCCAGCAGTCCTCTGCTGTATATGTGTTGGGGTCCTCATATCAGCTGGTATATGCTGCCTAGTTGATGGTCCAGTGTTTGAGAGACCTCAGGGATTCAGGTTAATTGAGACTGCTGGTCCTCCTACAGGGTCCCCCTCCTCCTCAGCTTCTTCCAGCTTTTCTCTAATTCAACCATAGGGGTCAGCAGCTTCTGTTCATTGATTGGATGCAAATATCTGCATCTGACTCTTTCAGCTGCTTACTGAGTAGATTGAAATTTAATCCACAGCTGTGGCATGTTTGTGTTTTTTCGTTGTAGACTAACAATGTCACAGCTGAGCTAAACTGACTGACCACCAGCAAGGGAGCCTACCAAAGAGCTGTTCCTTCTAACACTGAGTGCTACGCAGTCTTATATGCAAAAAAATATATTGAAAGAATTATATATATATATATATATATACACACACACACACGTGTATATATATATATATGTGTGTGTGTGTGTGTGTGTGTGTGTGTGTGTGTGTGTGTCTAAGTGTGGCCTAAGACTTTTTCTCAAAGATTAAAAATAGAGAAGAAACTACTTGAGGTCCTTATATTAAAACATATTTATGAATGAAATATATATATACTAGAACATGAAGTGAAAGTTTTAAATTTTAATATACATATTTATTCATTTATTTATTTATTTATTTATTTATTTATTTATTTATTTAATGTTTCTGTATGTCTGGATGCATAAAGGTGCCCACAGAGGCCAAAATAAGATATTGTGTCCCCCTGAACTGAAGGTACCGGTGTTGGTTGTGAACCATCTGATATGGGTGGTGGGAACTGAACCTAGGTCCTCTGCAAAAATTCATCGACATGAATATTTCATGAAGATGTGTGGTAAAATAAGAAAAATTACCACTAATAAAGACATTTTGATTTTGTAATATAATTTTCAATATAAATGGGACAGGATTATCAGAATAGAGGTCGAAAATCAAGCTGTGCTCTAGCACCTTTTCTAGTTGCATATCTCTTGATGTGTGTTTGACAGCCCTTATTATCAGCAGAACTCAGAAATTTGAATGGTGGCACAGATGGCTCATATGTTTTAAGTAAATATATTTCAAGTCCCTCTAAATGGTTATCCCAACTTACTTTTAGAAAACTACTCTTTAGAGATGTACAGTGATTCACAGTTGGAGATGGCAAAAAAACAGAATAAGGACAGATATGAATAAAAGAAGTACAAGTATATTGTTTCAGTTACTCATATGCCCTTTTCTGCTTAAATAACTTATTCTTATCTCTTTTATTGTGTTAGTTGTATATTGAGGAAAGTAATCCTTAAAAAAAAAGAAAAAGAAAAGCTTTGTTTTGACCTACTTTATTAGTGTCACACAACAATATATAAGAATTTTTTATATGTATAAAACATGCAAATATGATTGTAATGCAATTTTAGAGTATATTGCTTCAGAAATGATTTTTACATAGAGGTATATTAAAGTTGTATTTAGGTTTCTTTTTTCCCACTAAAAGAAAATTTAATAAAACTTCTCTGTCTCTCTGTATATGAGATCTGTTGAACGCATATGTCTGCTAGTCCACCTCCACAAATATAACTGGGCTATGAGGGTACAATGTTCTATTTGAGGATACCCCTTGTTAGTTGCTAGGAAAGATTTCTTTCTTTGTCCAGAGTGATACCATTGCTGAGCCATGCTCACTTAACACATTTTACACTCTACTCAAGTATTACATAATGGTGTTACCTTTTTGACAATTTTCTACCCAACTCAAGTCCACAACAAAATATACTGATGTCTACTATTTTTATCTTATCACCCATCATCTTAATTTCCTATAATATTAAAAAAAATAAAAACACAAAAGTAAAAGAAATCTGACTGAGGCCCAGTATGCTGAGCATTGCTCTGCTTAGTAAATAGGGATCAGTGAACTCTTGTAACTTGGTTAACCATGGCAGTTATTTGGAAAAGTTCAGGCATGTTACTGTTCATGTTTGAGTGAGGCAACATTACTCAAGAGACTTACATTCAAGATTGTAGGGAACCAAAGATAGAATTCCTTTGTCTCACGCAAATTCACTGAGCTGACTCTAAAGCAGAATCCAAGTGACAGCCCTTTATGTCTATATGTTGTATGAAACACATTCTGGAACATGTTTTATATTTACTAGATACGTAATGTTTTTAATTGTATGCAATTTGCATATTGCTTTATGAAATGAAGTGCAGAAAGTTAAATGTTTGGAAAGGTGACTTCCCATCTCTCCTTTGGTATCATGAGATATGTGTATGTCTGCATATATTGCTCAATAGCTTTTTCTAGATGGTGTGTTTTGACTTCATAATATTCCTCTGAACTGTAGGGAGTTTTCAGATTGACTTGGTTAACTACTTGTTGCAAGACACCCTGGCTTGTCACGCTTAAAATTCTATGTTCATCTGTAAGTTTCGCTGGCTTAATAATTCAATCTAAGATCTCATTCATCTCATGCTTTCATTCTAAAAGGAGGATATACATTCATATGCAAATATTTTTAATATTTTATTTGTTTATATTACTTGTTTATAGTAGAAGTTCCCTGATTGTCAGTTGGTGGTTCCTTTCAATAATCTATTTTGTGAAGTAAGTGGTTCTAAATGATAATGCCAGGGCAGAGGGAAGTTTGCTTCTTTATCATTGCTAGAGACATAATTCACCTGAGGCAAGTGTGTCTTTTTTACAGAGAACAACACCTCACACATGCCAGTACACTAGAAAATGCACTGAATCTTGGAAATTGAGGTTAGCGTTCAAGATACAGCTATTTTCCACCAGTGCCGTGAATCAATATTCACTTGCTTTGAGTTCCTGACAATGGAAGGTACAATAGGTAGATAGTCTTCAACTTAAATGATTGAGGTTCCAATGTTTGTGGTGGTTCAGAACATTAAATGAACATATTGAGTTTGGTTCTGTCTTGACCTCTTTCTATATATATATTATTCTTTAAACAAGAGAGTATAAAGAAAAGTGTTTTCATCCTTTACCGTCCTGTCTTATTTAATCTCTTCATATTCCTGAGCAAATATTCTGAGATTTGAAAACTTCTTTGTTTTTCATATAGAAAACATGTTTTGCATTGAACAATCTTCCCCCATTCCTTGTTACAGTTTTAATTATTTATTCTATTTGTAATATTTTAATATAATTACATCATTTCTCTCTTCTCTTTCCTCCCTCAATTCTTTCCATATATACCCTCTTGCTTACTTTCAAGTTCATGTCTTCTGTATGAATGGGGTTGTTACATACATACATGGTTATACACATACATAAATATTTCAGAATACATAAACACCATATGCTCAGTATTTATAACATTTCTTGAGTTATGTTTTCAGGGTATTTGGTATTGAATAAGCAATTAGTATGTTATTACCTGAAACAGATGATTTTCCAAGCTCTTCAGTAATTCTTAGTTGTTTCTAGTTCTTTGTGTGGGGTTGAGAATTCTTGGGTTCCCCTCCCAACCCCAAGTATAATAACATAACGTACCCTATGGTTCTTATTAGGCTCATATTTAGCAGTCGTGTTCATGAGACTGTATAGGTTTAACTTCTAACATTCTTTTTTTTTTTTTTTTTTGGTTTTTTCGAGACAGGGTTTCTCTGTGTAGCCCTGGCTGTCCTGGAACTCACTCTGTAGACCAGGCTGGCCTCGAACTCAGAAATCCGCCTGCCTCTGCCTCCCAAGTGCTGGGATTAAAGGCGTGCGCCACCAACGCCCGGCAACTTCTAACATTCTTAACAGACAGAATCTCATAGAAAACTGTCAGATCCTGTATCTTTTACAATGTTTCTGACCCTCCACTCCAGTGATCTCTGAAACTTAAGTGTGGGGTTTGTCCTTTTATCTCCGCTTCCTAAATTCTGATATTATAGACCATTGTGTATTCCATTATGCTCTGCGTCCCAGGACTTGAAATTAACACCCAAGAACTGAAGATTCTCTTTCAATCTCTGTCTTAAGGACTTGTTATTTTGCACCAAGCCAGTAAATATTCATTGTTTCCAGTTTGTGTGAGGGAAGTGGGAGAAGGATCAGGAAACAGTGCCCTGGTGCCCTTGATGTCAACACTGCTGTCTAGAGGATTGGCTTAGTAGAGGTGATCTTATAGCATTACACAATTAAGAGTTTGAGGCCACCTCTAAAAATGTTTGCGATCAAGCTGAGTGGAGGGCATCTTAACTGTTTAATAATTTCTAGTTCTATTTATGCCCAGCTCTCTAGTCTGCTATGCAAGTCTTTGAGTCTATCTAAATCTTAAAATACACTCTTTTTATGTAAAAGGTCATCTTGATTACTTTCTAATGCTGACTGGCAGGGCCTCCTTTTCTACTTCCCTTTCTTCAACTAATCTTGTTTATTCAGTGAACTTTACCTAAAAATGCAAAGTGATTATAGACATGAAAGTAGAACTTTCAGGAGTATAAAGAGATAAAACGTAGTTAATTCATACTTCAAAGGTAATCATGGGTAATCACTCAAGCTTTTCATCACAGGAGATGAGCCAGATGCACAAATCTCCTGGGTAAAGAAGAATAACAGGGGTAGTAAGAAAGTCGATGGGACAATATAGTGTTGTGACCTTACAATCAAATGTAGGCTGATAAGGTCTATCTGAGAGGGAAAGAGAACACAACATTATCCTTTGCTTATCACTGAAGTCTATCAGGGCTTCTTCATTTTTAACTATTTAGGAAACTTTATTGTGGTATTATAGTAAAGGCCTTGTGATTTTTATAGAAAACATTTCACATATAGTATATAGTATCTCTCTTAGACTAGAAGCTAAGAAGCATAGTGCTCTCAACCAAAGGGTTAAATATGTCAAGTTTTTTTTTTTTTTTCAAACTGCAGCTAGTAACCATTAAAATTATTTCTTAAAAAATTTTTAAAAAATCCTACATCTTTCTCAAAAACAAAACAAAACAAAACAAAACAAAACAAAACAAAACAAAACAAAAGAGACCATCATCAACAGTGCCTCTGAAGCAATCAGCAGTCAGTTCACAGATATGATTCCTTCTTGTGAAGTTAGGTATAGGTTGTTTTCCTGATAGAATCAGAGGGACAGCCCTTGACAGTGTCTTTGCATTCTATTTGGTGTTTTAGTCCAGAGAAAGCAACAGGAATTTTTAAATGGGTTTTTTTTTTTTTTTTGGCATGTACTATATTTGAAACACTGCTTATCTATCATCATATCCTAGTGAGAGATGATTAATTTTGAAAAGAAATAGAGTACATGAGAAATGCTTACTGATCTGATTTACAGAATGTTAATTTGAAATAATCATTTAATATACATTTCTACAACATTAAAAACAGGATGAGTGCTAGTAAATACTAAAATACTTTGAATTCCTTTATATTTCCAACACTGGGCAACTAGTCGGTTTTATAAGTAGAAGTAGTTTTCAAATTGGATTACAAAGTAAAATTCTTCTTTACTGGAATTTACTCTGTATTCTTTTGGTTGGCCCTCACTTCCTCATTTAGGAACAATGTGTGTTGGAATATATCTGACAGGACATATTTTCAGTGCAATTTATTTGCCTCTCTATTACTGCCAAAATGCTCATTTGTCAATTAATTGTTTAAAACTCTCAACTTATCAGTATGTTTCTTTACCTTCATAGACAATGATTACTAATAGGAAGTAAGAGAAAAGTTTAATAATTCAACTTTTTGTCAATTTAGGAACATCAACATAAAGTATTATATTACTGCAGATAGACTGATATCTTCAAACTATATTTGAAATTTAGAAATCAAATATTAGCGAGTGTGGTCATTGTGTCCATATTTTCTCTGATCCTTTGAATATGAGTGCCAAGTGATTTATGGATTTTTATCATGATTTTGAAGTATAATGGATGTGAGACCATGTTGATGTTTATATCTAGTGAATTATTTTATACATAACTCATTTATTAAAACATTTCTAATTAAAGAACTATAATGGGTAACTTTAAAGGAATCAGGTTTTGTTTCTAACATTTACTAAAATATTCCCCATTGGAGAACTGTGTCAGCCAAGTATTTGCACCTCGTCAAAGATGGCTACCAAGCTCAAAGTGAATGTGTGGACTTGGCGTGGCCCGATAAAAACCTATTTTTATAAGAGGTGCTATCAATAATTTCAACATCATGCTGTTATTGCTTAAGGAAATCACTGAACTGTGGATTGGAATTAGCATTTCACAGCTGAAGTAATATTAAGTGTAGACCTTGGCCTTGGCTGTGATAGATTTATGATGTTGATAGAATAAGTCATCTCTTCATAAGTCATGCAAATCTTTGGAACCAGAAAGGTCCATAACATTTGTGGAAATATAATGAAGAATTTAATTTATGATTTTATTTTCTTCCAATTTAGGGAATTTCTGCATATTTTTGAATGATTTTGAACTATAGTGGATTTAAGACCATAGCGAATGTTTATATCCAGTGAATTATATATATATATTATATATAAAATATATATTTTATATATAATTATTTATATATATTTGAATATAATGTGAACAATCATTTGAACTATATTGCATCATCTGAGAATTTTTTCTGAGTTCTATGACATGTAGTTTATGTCAGCCCTATGACAGTTGGTAAGGGTTGAATGTTACTTCACCAAAGTTAAATTATTTTCTGGTTGCTGTATTTATGTATTAAATGGCTTGAACTTTTTATTTGTGTTTTGAGAGATGTGGATATTCATCATTCAAACAGAACACCACAGGTGGTCCTTATAGGGCCAGCCAGATTATATGTAGCTATATCTTGCAAAGATGCAGAATCTATCTCTCCTATATTCTTTCCCATGACCTTTCTGCATCTTCAGCATATTGAAGATCAACTCCACTCTTGCGATGCATGCTCCATTAGTTTTATTAGCATTTCTCTTTCAAATAAACATGTCTTATTTTCAATCTGTGCCCTATATTGATTTTTCTTTTTTCATATAGACTGCATAAAGTTTTAATTAATAAGTTGATGAAAACATTTGATTTTTTTTAGAAAGATATAATTCATGAGTAGATCTATTAGATTTGAATATTGGAAAAAGAACAAAAACATAAAAAAAAATTAAAATGCTTACATGTTCACTTAATCCACATAAGAAATTGTAATAAAAATCCTTATTTCCTATGCCATAGCTACTGTAGATGTATGAACTGATTTTATGTGAACTGCATCCAAATATAGAAAAAAATGTTTAATTATTAAATAAGTGTTATGTTATTGCAAATGACTATGTTTTTTTTTTCTGTAAACATATGCATTGCTGATTTCATGGCACATATTTTCAAAATTAATTATTTCAAATCTGTAGGAACCTCAGTTCCTGTCAGACTGAAGTATGGCTTGTTTTCATTAAGTCATTCATTTATTTTACTGGAGTTTATTATTTACTGAGAGCCTTCCACCCACTAGGCATTGTTACAAAACCTGAAAAGGCACCTGTAAATGAAATAGTTCTTACTTTGAAGGTAGATTTGCAGACATAAAACAGCTGACTAAAAATCAGTGCTGATGGCAAAATAAGCCATAATGAATTTAAGACTATACAATAGAATAGTAAAAACTTGTTAGAAGATAGCTGTTTTATGATCATAATAGTGAAGTCAATTCCATGGATGTACCCTTTAGTCCAGATCTAAAATATGGGAAAAAGTTGTTTACATTTTATGCTGAGTAGATGTTAGGAACTTAGGAACAAAATTCCCCTAGGCAGAGAGACGCTCAAGCAGGGTCAGAAAGAAGGTACATTTAATGGAAGGTAAGATGTGATGAGGTCAGAGAGGCAGGAGCCAGCTCCAGGAGGACTTATTGACACAGTGCAAGGAGCTCAGATTTTAGCTTAATCACAATGGGAAGTCACTGGCATGGGGCCCGTTTATCCTCACATCACCCTGGAGATATCAGTGCTTCACTGCAGCGTGGAAGGGGAGGGTCAGTGATATCATGGACATTTGAGGCTCTTCTTGTTACTTCAGGTTTTTAAATGGGATGGGAAACATCGAGGTCTAGATAGATCACAATTAAAATCATATAAAATTCTTAAGGTACTAGTGAAAAAGGTAAAGACCAAGAAAAAAGGATGGCTGTCGCATTTCTAAAAAAAAAGATTTCTTAGTGTTCTTTTAATCAATAAATTAAGCAAACAAAAAGTGTTTTCACCCTCCTTTCCTTGAATAATCTGATTTATTTTGTGGATTATCACGGTTTGTATAATTTCTAATTATTGAGGGATCCTTTTCTCCCATTTTCTTTAGTTAAATGGTAAATATTCCAAAAATTTCACTAGGTCTATCCAAAACCAACCTTACCCATTTCACCAACGCTTTTACTAGTAATCTGCTTTTGTTCATTTTAGAGTCGATTCTGTTGTATAGTATAGACTAAAATCTTTCTCACCTGAACATTTTGATTTTTTTTCTTGGCTAGTCTCTGGAAATAAGAAATATTGACTCTGTGCCACTGTATTGCCCTCAATAATTCAATTTTCTTCCCCAAACTTACTTGGATCTGCAAACATCTTAACTCAGCTCTTATCCAAGCCTTTATGCTTTCTTGCCAAATTTTACTATTCATATATCCATTTATCTTATTTTTTTTAAATATATTGAACATGTCATGATTTATGGCTTACCTACCAGATCATCAATTCACATTGGAAAAAAAATTAAAAGTTAGAAATATTAATAAAACAACACCTTTACCACACCTACCTGAAGAATTATCCTTCATACTAATAATGAATAGAAATAAGATCATGACTCTTCCTCTTCCTCTTGATCTTCTTCCTCTTCGTTCATAGTGAAATAATCAATAAAAATAGTGGTAGAAATAAAATCAAGGCATATAACAATTTAGGAAATGTGTGCTATTGATTCATTTTCTGTTGCTCAGATAATCTTAGAGGAATTGCATAAGCACTGACAAATCATCCCGCTTGCATGATTTTCTCTAAGAACAGAAGCAGTAGCCCAGTGATGCTGTTTGTTTCCTAGTACAGTTCAACAGTGATTATCAGTGATGCTGTTTCCTTCATAGTAACATTCAGCATTGGTTATTTTCTTGTTAACTGGATAAGCAATGGTATTTAAGATGAGATTTATTATGTCCCAACCCATCTTACTAGGAAGGAATCATGGGACAGTATGTTGATATCTTGCTGGTTTTGTTGTTGTTATCTAGTTCTATCTATTTTTGTGTTAATTAGATGAGTAAATGTTGAAAAAAATCCAGTAGTATCATATTTAGTATATCTCAGCCTGAGTATGTTTTACAACAAAATGAGTTGATAAAATTTTGATTTATATGAGTAACACAACATCTAGCTGAGAAAATATATTATGATAGATACACAAATAATAACTCACCCTGGTTTTGTTGTTGTAGATTTTAATTTATAATGTTACCTGATATTATGAGGGCTGGGAAGTTGCAGAGTATGGTGCCAGCATCTACTTAGACAGAGTGTCTGCTTTCTTTCTGGGTCACAGTGTGGCAGACATTGTGGGGACATGAGGGGACAGGAATGAAGCATCTTGGAAGAGTTGTCTGCTCCTGTTCCCTTGAGGTTTCTGACCTGCCATTTTGAAAACACTTGTTTAAACTGAAGGAACATAAATGCAGCAATGAGCCAACTACCAAGTAAAGAATAAAGATGTACCTCTCTGCACAATGGATGAAATGAATCAATTTAAGGGAAACTTAATGGAAATTAATAGATACATTTTAAACTTAATTTTGCTTCCCATCTATATGCCACAGTGCGTTTAGAGTATTTTCAGAGTGTTTTTGAGGAGCAGTTTATTTTTTATAAACCTGCTTTTAAGTAAATTTTGAACTGTTTTTATTTGGGTCAGTTCAGAAGTATACTTTGAGACTCAAAAAATACCAAGAAAATTTTATTACAGTCGTTTGATGATAAGGTGAGAGTTCTTAATTCTTTTCTACAGACATTGTTTAACTTGGTAATGCATTCTAGAGATCAACAGAATTTGGAATACAGACACTTGCTCCATAATAAATGACTGAGAGTAGTGAAGGAGTTGTATAAGCAATGGTTACGCAGCTGAGAACGTTCAAACTGAAAAGATTTATAGGAGAAAAGAGGCCTCTGCAAATATTCAGAAATGATATCATGCTGCAGAGAAACTTTTCTTATAGAGTGGGCCTGCTACTCATTATTCTCTTACATTGTAGTGCAATATTAGGAAGGCTTCCTAATGCACAGAGCCATTCATTCATGACAGCATTCCCTTTCTGAAGTCAATATTTCGTGGTGATGTGAAGACACAGGAAATGCTTGTAAGCAGAGGTGCAGATGGATTCCTGCCTGAGGATATGTTGGACTCCATTAGATGCACAATCACTGTCTGAATCAAAGCTTCAGCTTTCAGAATCTGTTCGAACAGGGTAAAGACCAACCTGAGTAATCAGCTTGGTGATCTTAAGCCAAAATTTAATTTTCCCCAGCTACTGACGTAATCTTGGCAGAAACAAAATTTCTGTATGAATTATTTAGGCAACTCTGACAGTGAAGATAAGGTCCATGTAAGCATTATCTGGGATGGAATAAAGAAGTATATTAAGAGAATAAAGCATTACCTTTATCAGTAGAGAAACCTTGAAATTGCTACTCCAAACCTTTCTTCTAGAGCCTTATTATGTACTGCTAACTTGTCATGACTACTTATCAACTCTTATTTAGGATCAAACATTGGCATGTATAGTTTCATCCTGATCCTTTGTGATCCACTCTATTTGGCACCCCATTTTGATTGGTATTGGAGTTGAGCTTGTTTTCTGAACAGTTTTTATGCAAACAGTTGTAGAAATGGATGATTCTCTACCTCCGTGTTCCTGGTGGCTCTGCTAAAATTCACACACTCCAGGACAAAGAGGTGCATTTCTTTTCTACCAATAATTTTAGTTCTCTTTTCTGACTTTTCCTTTTATTTCTAACGCTATGGTTTTTTTCATAATTGTCATTTAGTACATCTCCCTTAATTTTAGACTAATATATCAGACAGCTAGTCTTCTGTTATAACCACAATTTTACATCCTGGACAGTTGATCTGTCTCTATGATATTCTCACGTATAATATTAAATGATTTGGTAGTATTACCTGTCCTTTTGGCAACTCATCGAACACAGGACTGTCAGGAAACATTTCTCCTTGACTTGCAGAGAAATGATTCAGAAAAACACGGTGGTGCCTCACAGTAATCATGCCAAATAAAAAATGGCTTTTCCTCTCATATCTTTGTTCATCTAGTAAGGATTATCAAAGCAGGCAAAGGTCTTCAATGCATTCACAAATGTCAAAGTCAAAAATGCATTCAAAGGCAGTGCCGGCTGCCAGTGGTCCAGATTCACCACAGGTCATGTAAAGAACTGACTACGATAGTCCCTGGGCTCACAGAGAACTGTTTCCACATTTATATTTAATGTCCAGTGGTGTGTCAGAAATGTCTGCCCATAAGAAATTCAGGGAGGAAAATAAAAGCAACTTGAGGCCAGTGATCTAATTCAGAGAAGCTCCAAGGAGCTTGCTCACTGTGCTTGGACAAGAGGATGTTCACATCCTTATCTCTATCAGTGTGCAAGGTGTAGTGACAAAGTTTCTCTATGGGCGGCTAAGGAGAATGGAGTTTTGAAATCACCATGAGCTCTTTTAGAACATTTCTATTTCCTATAGGACTTGGTCTATGGTTTAGGCTACAGTCTATGCTCTATTGGTTTATTATCCTGCTCAGCTTATTTTTGTATCAGCTTGATGTCTAACCTCTATTAGCCTCAACATTTCATGTTCCAAAGCTCTTAGAGAATATGTAGAGAGTTTGAGGAACTTTCTGGCCCATCTGTAGCATCCACTGAACTCTCACAGCTTTATAGTTCTCCATAGGTTTTATCTCTATCATGGAAAACTAAAATGGAAGGTAAAATGTGGGGCTTATTGAAAATAAGGGATGAATTAGTCTCTATGTTTCAAATAATGACTTAACATGCACTTTAATTTGGACTATGAGAGATTACAACAGCCTTGATAATTCTCTTGCAAATTAGCACTGCAATGGGCATGATTCTTATTCATAAGAGTGGAATATTTCACATGCCACCCTTTGATTTCTTCCTTACAGTGTTTCCATGAAAGTTATGATGCAGAAGTTATGCACTGCATATGTACATAAGTGTGGTCCCTCAGCCATGTTTTTCATCACTGTCAGAAGTGACCAACAGTAGTAGGACATTCCCTATTCAGTATACACTCAAAACTGTTTCTCACAACCAGCTAATGCTTGTGAATCTTCCCATTAAAGATAGAAATTTTTAAAATGAAAATGTAACAAATGTATAAATGAGCAAGTAAATACTGAAGTCTCAAATTAATTCATTTAGATTGTATTAGTGTAAATTAGTCCATGAGTTAGTTCCTTTCGCTTTAAACCCCATTTCTATTAGTTCTATTAGGGAGGAAGCATTTAAAGATGTGGTTCTCAAATCTGTAAAACAGTACCAGATAGCTGATAAGATCCTTGGAAAACCTGTAGAACTGTAAAATAGACAGACAGACACACACACACACACACACACACACACACACACACGTTCTATAAAGTATAGGATTTATATTTGTAGAGGGATCCAAGAACTAAATATTTCAAGCCTGATACAGGTTCAAGAGAATTTCAGGTAGGCAGTAAAAAATAAAATTCAATTGACCCTTAAAGGCCTGTGCAACTTATCCAGAGATTGTATCCCCATATTAGCAGTCAGTTATGGGCAAAACAAAGCTTCTATGATAGGAGTCAGATAATAGAACATACTGTGGTGAGAGAACAGTGCCTCAATTTGATGAACAGTATTCCTTGACAGACAATGTTTACTAAACTCTGGGTTTTAGGAGGACATATAAAATATACTTTACTCTTTGATTCTTTGACTATTCAGAAAACTAATTTTGTCCTGAAGCTCACCTTTTCTGATGACTGCTAATTTTTAAAATACCTTTCCATTTCAAATATTAATTTTCAAAATATCAATCTGACCTTCCCAGTGTACCACAATCTGGTAGAAAAGTGTGAGATACCCACTTCTTGGGAGGAAAGGCTTGATTCTTGAGTTAATAGAGGTCTCCTTTGTTTTGTGTTGATTTCAATCTTTCTTTGAAGTGTGCAAGACTATCACTAACACAATTACACACAAAGACACACACACTAATACACACACACACGCACACACACGTGCACACACATGCACACACACTCTCCCACACACATGCATGCACACACATGCACACACACACACATACACACTCACACACACATTCACACGTACACACACACATGCATGCACACACATACATGCACACACATACATGCACACACATACACACACACTCACACACACACTAACACACGTTTATTTATGCCTGGCTTCTTTGATGTTGAACTATGGTGCTTTCCACAAAGGCAGATGGAAACATGAGAAGCATCTTTAAATTTGGCTGTGTTCATGTTTAAATCTTAAAAGTAATCCTATGAGCTTATTCACTTGTGTTAAACTTCCCTTTTGGATATTTTAAGTCATGGCAATTCAAGACGAGAGAAATCAACTCTCGGTAACCTTAATCCAGCTTCAATAATTATGAAAATTTCTCGTCTTCTTCCAATTCTTTAACTCCTCCTTTTTTTAACTAGATAATTTTTCTAGAAATATTGTGCCTATTGTCCATGCATAAGTACTTCAGAATGTATTTCCAACTCCTGAGCATAGTTGAGTAGTGTCATGCTCAGCTATAAGTTTTGTCATGCTGCTATATAGGAACGTTAAGTGGCTTAAGCTGCAGAGATAACTATGTATCATCTTAGCAGGCTGAAAGCCCAATATCAACACATTGATGCACGTGCTGCCCTTGAGATTACTGTGCAGGAACTACACATGCCTCTCTTCTTAGCCTGTGCACTGCTGTCTGTTCTTTGTGTTACAACGGATTTCTTCTATTTGTGTCCATCTCTGTTCCACTCTTGGTGATATGAGTCATATTGGATGAGCCCACTCTAATTACTTCAAATTGAGTTAATTTAACCTCATTAAACTCTACTTTATTAATGCTTCTATCCTAATAAGGTCACCTTAACTGGTTTAGGGGTTAGGACTTCATGTAATTTTATGAACTTTAATAAATACTATACTTAATAACACACTGCACTAACAAATCCCTTATGATATGTAATACCCAGTTCTCATTTTGAATGCTTAAGATTTTTCTTTATCAAAAATAGCTTTGTAGATTTGACTCATTCAAATCAAGGACCAGATAGTATGATTTAATTGTATCCAACTGTGATATTTTAAAAAATAAATGTTATGCATATTTTTCCACGTTATTATTAATTACTTGTTTTGAGGCAGTGGATCCCTGTATAACCTTGACCAGATAGGAACTCGTGATCCTGCTGCCTCAGTCTTCCAGGTTTTGGATTACAAATATACGCCACCACAGAAGACTGTATTTAGTACATATAATTTAAAAATTATACATAGAAATTTCAAAATGTTTAGGGGTTAGGACTTCATGTAATTTTGTGAACTTTAATAAATACTATACTTAATAACACACTGCATAATATTTTCATAGAGTATAGGATTTAACATAAGTTAAGCACATTATTCTAATGATTTATCACTTGTTTATGTTTAAAATGTACAGAAGTCTTATTCATCCTAAATGTTTTGCCACATTTTGTATCTGACTCATTTTTTCTTGATTTTTGTTTTGTTTTGTTTTTAATTTTTTTATTTGATACTTTTTTCTTCACATTTAAAATATTATCCTTTTTCCCAGTATCCCCTCCGAAAACCCCCCATTCCACCTCCCCTCCCCTTGCTTCTGTGTGGGTGGTTCCCCCACCCACCCACCCACTCCTGCTTCTCCACTCTGGCATTCTCTTACACTGGGGCATCAAAACTTCACGGGACCAAGAGCCTCTCCTCCCATTGTTGTCCGGCAAGGCCATCCTCTGCTACATATGCAGCTGGAGCCATAGGTCGCTGCATGTGTACTCTATGGTTAGTGATTATGTGTCTGGGAGCTCTGGCGGTGGGGGGGGGGGGTCTGGTTGGTTCACCTTGTTCCACCTATGGTGCTGCAAACCCCTTCAGCTCCTTCAGTCCTTTCTCTAACTCCTCCATTGGGGATATTTTTCATGATGACTGTTACTCATTCTGTTACCAACAATTACCACGGTACTGGGAGATGCAGCCAGAGTGGTCAGATATTTTTCAACTTCTCACCCTATCTGGAATCATATACTTTCTAATGTTTGACTTTCACTGACACCAAATTTCTTTTTAATGGTTTTTAAATGGGGGTTCCCCTTATTTCTTTATTATATATCTCCCATAAATATTTAATTGGTAATCACTATCTAAATGCATTATTTGATTAGTATTTCTCAACAATGACTTCTACTTTTATTAAAGAATTATTTATTATTTCTCATTATTTTGAAAAAAAAAAAGCATTATCAACATTTAGTCCTTTCCCCTTTTCCTAAATTTCTCTTAAAATATTAATCTTGAGACAATTTATTGATTATATTAACTCTGCTAATATCATTATATGTATCTAAATTTAGAACACTGATGTGTTTGTGAGCACTTGTAATCATGTTCCTTTCCAGTATCCACATTCTAGCAAAATGAGCAGGCAGATTCCTCTCACCTGGACTTTGAACTCTGCTTGCTGGCACATGTACTAAGCAAATGACTTAAGCATTCTCTCATAGTCTACATCAGTACTTAGCTATGGCCTCTGCTTTCTTACAGTGATTGTTACTGTTCTGTTAACTTCTTAACCTGTGTGCTAGCTATCATATAGTTAATTGTAATACAGTCTCATTTTGGAATTTGTTCTTCGTATAGTGAAATGTAGTCTCTTTTAGCAGTGTTGTCTTTTTCATTTTCTTACGCTCAACAGAAAACATATTCTTGGCTATAATTATTCTTCAATCAACTAGAGCATTCAGGTGTTATGTTCGTTCAAGTAGCTTTCATCATACTGTTTTTTAAAGTCTGGAAAAAATTTATTAAAAATAGACATATAGGTGCTATGGTCTTCCATATTCATTTGATATATTTTTCATGTTGACATATTTTCCAATCAAGGCTACTACTAAATTTCACTACTCAATATCATCTTCAATCTAAATACAGACATAAACTCTGTGGTTACATTGGACAAAGATAAATACCAACCACAGAATGAGAGTGCACTATTAGGTAAAGCAGATCTTGTTAATAATGAAAATCTATGTGGAACTGCAGTTGCCTGCATTGAGATTTTTTTCTTCTCTGGAGGTGGATCTTGGCTACCCTGGCTTACTAAATACTAATACAGAAGGTAAGCATAGGTTTTCATTCTGTTATACCACTGATCCTGGTCATTTCCTTTGGAATAGTCATGATGTACTCATCTCTGTTTCTGGAAGCTCTAGGTATGTAAATTTTATATAAGATCATTGGGGAAGGAAGCCACACCATGACTGCATTGTTTAGCATTTAACAATACAAGTTAATATAGATTAGTTGCATGCTTGCACTAGATCATGCTTATGTTTGTTTTGATGGTTAGTAGAAAAGGCATTACTTGAATTGTAACTCTGCTCAAATTGTCCCTGTATGCTTGATTAGAAATAAAAGGACATGCAATAATTTCCCATCAGTATGAAATTGGTACTTAACATCCAGAAAGAATTAAGTGCATTTTTATATAAACACTAAGACTTTCTATGAATTTAAGATATCACAGTCTAGCAGAGAGTGGCCGCTAGGAAGGTAGCCAGATACACTTTAGGGAACTCTGCTCCATTATGCTATGGACTAGATCCAACTAGGATAATAAGGAAGAAATATGCTTAAATAATGAACATATACCCATAGTTTCATGAACTATGAACTATCCCAGAGAAATGTGATCAGAGCAGCTCATTGTAGAAACACACAGAAATGAAAAATACCTATATTATTACATGTAAAACGTTTGCATCCTGGCTATGATTCATAAGCTATGACTTCACAAACTAAAAATGGTAGTAGCAATGAGTAAGGAAAATATTTTCTTCTTTAACATTTTCAAGGCACAATACACAGTGATCAACAGTGTATATGATAAAATGGTATGTTGAAATATTCATGACAAGTATATTGTCTTTCAATCTTTCGATTCAGCCAAAATATATAAAAATAGTTTTCTTTTGTTATGTATTGAGTTTCTTTGTATGTGATACTTTAGAGGAAATATTTAATAATAAGTGTTTAAATACTATTCTTATCTTTCTTCTGACTTCAGAATTGTATATAAATGCACCCTTTCTCAGTGAATACCAGGGAGTAGATTTTCTTATGATGAGTCGAAACACTGTTCCTTTTGTGCCTGTCAAAATTAAAATTTGCTGCAAGCACACACAGTTAGTAACAAGAATGAGAACTACTTCATAACAGCACAGAATTACTCAGGAATAAAATTTTCCTCTGTCCAGTTTTCTGATTAAAATGTATTTGTCTGCCCATTGCTCAGAATTTTATTGTAGGAACATTAGCTTGAAGAACAAGTTGTAACACACATAGTGAGAGCTGATAAGAGGACACCAGACACAGAACAACGTTGAATTAAGAGGTGTTATATATAGCAGAAGAATGACATTTTAAAGATGCTGATACCTGGATATTAGTAGAAAAGTTGTCAATCTATAATCAATATAACCGATTTTCGGTTCAGAGTCCCTACTCACATCTATGCTCGTTTTACTATGTGCTATTTTTCCATGTGAGAAGACCTGGGTGATAATCTACCTTTCCAAAGAAGCATGAATAAAAGATTATACCTGATACTTATATTAAGAATACTTTTCCTGAAATTAATATAAATATAAATTAAGATGGAAGATGTTATATTTTAAAATATAGTCACACTAAAATTCTGGCATCCTGTGCCAGACTGTTAACTATAAGTAGACCCCTGACTATGCCAATTATTTAACCTCCTAATTTGCTTGCACCAGAAACTAAAAATCTTTTAACATACACTGTTAGGTAAAAATCATAAAGGGAAGGTTATGTAGTTATATAGTTATATAGTTGTATAGTTATATAGTTGTAAAGGGAATGACGCTCTAAGAACATCTGAGATTATGTACTAGCATATTTCTTTTGGTTTGGATTCTAGTGTTTTGTTTTACCCAGAACATATTCTATTCATAGAATTTAAGATCAACTTTTAAATGTTCTCTTAATCTGCATACAGGCTTACTTGATGAGTTTTCTAAGATTTTTCACAAAGTTAAGTCGTAATGAGTGACTTGGCCTTTACAAATGAATCTGTGTACTAAAGATTCAGTAATGAAAAACCGAGTTTATTCACATGTTGTTTTTCATTGAATATTTTAGTGGTTGCTAAGTTTAGAACATGCAAAAGAATTGTGAGAAAAATAACTGACGCTAACTTCAGTATTTTGGTGTTGTTGAGGCTATTTTTATATATATTAAAATAGGTACATTAACAGAGTTTTAAATCTCTTATTCATAAAAGAGATCTTACATTTATTTTCCCATAGAAATAATTGTACACAAATAACTAGAAGCAACTAGGAAATGCTGAGAGTGAGAGAAATAGTTTTCCTAGGGAAAAACACATCAGTTGACTACCCATGTGTGTGTGTGTGGGTATGTGTATGTGTGTCTGTGTGTGTGTGTGTGCATGCGCACATGCACATGCAATAAAATGAAAAAAGAAAACATAGATTTGAAATAGAGCATGAAAGAATATATGGGAGAGTTTGGAGGTAGAAACAGGAAGAGTAAAATGATGTAATTACAATAAAATTTCAAAAAATCATAAAGATAAAAGATTATCCTTTTAAAACATTTTGGTAAGTACTCATTAATTCACTCATTTGCTCTGAGTTTTTAGATCAGTTAAAAGTATAAAATCTGTATTTATCACATATATACATTAAAAACTATTCCAGTTATTAAACTTATCAACTATGTGAAGTAACATTTACAAAAATGTAACAAAAGAGATGGCCTAGCAGTTAGAGCATTGGCTGCTCTTCCAGGGCATCCAGGTTTGATTCCCAGTAACCTTGTGGGAGCTCACAGTTGTCTGTCACTGTGTTTCTGAAATAATACCCTTTTCTGGCCCTTGCAAGCACCAGGGATACAAATAGTGCAAGAACATTCATCCAGGCCAAACACCAATACACATAAAATAAAACAAACAAGTTTAAAAATGGCTAAGAAAATATTAAAACTAGAATTCATGCCTAATACTGTTAATATGCATACTTAGGCCATAGATTTTAAGAGCGGCCCTACTTCTTTTATTTGCTAAGTGGCTATAATATCAACCTGTCCTTTAAATTGTTATTTTTATACACATAGATTAGTGCAACTCTCAACTCTCAAATAGAAGTCTTTCTTTTGTAGTGGTTGGCATGGCTATGTTTGTGCAAGAGTACTCCCAACTACTTATCCAAAGTCTTAATTCCAGATTCCTGGGCATTGGTTATCAGAAAAAAAAATCTTGAAATATTAGTGTAGTGGTCAAACTTTGTTTACTACTGAGAGAAATTTAAGAAATATATATCAAAGACTTCTTGCACTGAGATTTCTATGATGTTTCATTAACTGAGTTGAATAGCAATTTGTTTATTTCTCTATAGAGATCAATTGATGACTTGTGGCACAGTGTACTTTAAACCTTAACCAAAATTTCTATGAGATTTAGCAATGCATTATTAATGAAAACAAAACAAACCAAATACATGAATATTGTTCTTAATTATCTTAGAATAAGAAATTATTTAATTATTTTTGAATTGTGTTTTTAGAGAGTTAACATTTTTTAATTTTAATTTAATTTTTTTTTTTTGCATTTTAAAAAGCTTTATTTTTGTTTATATGAACTTGAGTGGGGGTGCCTTTAGAGACCAGAAGATGGCGCCACATGCCCTAGAGCTGGAGTTACAAGTAGTTTTCCATTTCTGGGAACCCGGCAGGTCCTGTGGAAGAATGGACATACTTGCCTCTTCAGCCCGTATTAATCGAGCATTTTAGGAAATCCTTATATAATTTTTTTCCGAGTGGGGATTTTGTATGTTTTTTTCACTTCTGTTCTCTTTGAAGATCTAGTAAAACACCCAATGAAGGAGTGAGCCAGAAACATAAAGGGAAATTTAAAGAACAATAAAGTGCATTTCTCCTTGTTCTGCTCCTGAAAATGGCTATGGATTCCCAAGGAGACGTTGTACTCCAGGGATGGCAACGGCACAGTCTTGCATAAGAGCCTGGTAGCATCTTGCTTTAAGTTTGTGTGTGGCAAGAAAGTCTTACGTTTTCTTTACAGAGAATAGCATGCTTTCTTTGAAGTTACCTTTGTATGTTTTAGATTTCTTACTATTTAATTAAGATTTCCTCCCTAGATGTTCTTATAGGATGTGTGGCTAAGATTCTCTTGTGTGCCCGTATTTGTCTGTATCGGTTTCTGTGTCCTTTTGTCTTGCTGAACTCTTGCATATTTCACTTAATTCCCTTGAAACTTGTCAGTTGTATCTTCGGGAAATTTGTGGCAGTGCCTGTTGGTTTATAGTTTTCATGTTGTCTTGTGTGTACGTCATCAAGGAGACAGCTCCGTCAGTCTTTTGCCTGTGATTCTGTCCTCAGCTTCATGTGTCCAAGTCAGGGGCAAATCCTCTTTATTCTGTCCTGAGTTCAGCTCCCTGCTGACTTCTGACTTCTGTCCGTCTGTCTGTCTCCTCAGCCCTCCAGCCAAATCTCACCTTCATTCTATCTTGAGTTCATCTTTGTGGCTGGTTACCTCTCTGCTCAGCTTCTGACCTCTAGCTTCTCAGCCTCTGCGCCGGCTCACTATTTCCATTTTTTAAATTTTTTATTGGATATTTTATTTATTTACAATACATTTGTCACTCCTTTTCCCCATTTCCCCTCCCTAGAACTCCCTATTGCATTCCCCTCCTCCTTTATGCTTTTGTATCATTTTAATTACATGCATGTATTAAGGTCAGTTCTAGGTTGAGGAACTAGCAATACAATAGATACAAATAGTCAAGGAACAAGCAAGACAATAAACACAAATAGTCAAAGAAAAAGCAAGGCCATAAACCCAATTACATGAACATTCCTGTGATAACTGTTTCTAAGGGCTTTTCAGGATGATCAAAGTATCTGAGTAGGCTTCAGACATGAAAATGACCTTGTGATAGGACAGGGAATTAGGTGTAGAGAGTTAACATTAAACCAGTAAAATTTAAGATGATCCTAACATAAAGATTTTAGAAGCATTTTAATATAAAAGTATTGCATCTATCTACTAAAATACTATAGAAAGGGGGAAAAACTTGAGTAAGTCTTAAGTACCCTATGTTTGATTTCTCCTCAGAGGTCTTACCTGATATCTAGCAATTATAATATTAAATAACACATAGGTTAAAATGCAGAGTTAGCAAGTCTGAGAAGCCTACCTCTGTGTCAGCTCTGCACAACATTGCCTTGGTTGTGGTCATGAGGCCTTATTAGAAGAAGTAGAAGGATATTTAAGAAACTCCTCTTGGGTGCATCTAAAAATATTTTTTAAAGTAAATGCAGTTTTGGAGACAATGAGAAAGTAAAACAATTGTTATAGCTTAAAACTTTAAGATACGAAGGTCTGACCTTGAATTATAAAGTAGAAGACTCTGTAGTATCAGAAAATAAGAAGTTTTACTGTTGTTGATTTTCCATGTCTTAAGTAGAGCTTAGGACTTTCTGTGAGTACTTTCCATATGGCTTTGATAATATTACTTGTTAAAAGAATGACCTATGATGCAGTCTTTAAACATTAACTAGAGTAAAAATATGCTCATTTAATATTGTGGGGAAGTGAGCATGATTATGTTGACAATGATTCACGTTTATGATAATCTCTATTGAAATATAGGAATTAGCTCAAACAGCTATCAATATCTTTTGGTGAAAGTATCAAACATTTTCTCTGTGTGTCTTTTGACATCTTCCCATATCTGTCCTGATTCATAAATGTATAGGTTTATCATGTGTAGTCATATTGAGAGCTGATTGAGACCATTGTTGCTGTCTCCTGGATGCTTATACCATCTTCAGGAACAAGTGTAAGCATGAGCACTATATTTAAGTACACAGTGTGTACTGATGTTATTTTTCAGTGACACAAAGCTTTCTTATATATGCAAGGCCTTGGACTTGATCGCTAACACTACAAATGATTTTTTAAAAGGGAAAAAAAAAAACAAAAGTAACAACAGCAAAATTTCAGCAATATCACAGAAACAAAAGGAAGAATGTTTGCTGTGAAGATGACTGGACACATCGTTGTTCTCCAAATTAAGATAAGATCATTACGAATGTGACTAGAGTGTGTGTTTGCTTTATAAAAGAATTGCACTGTTAATATAGTAATCCTGGAAAGATGAAGAGTAACGCTGGAAAATGGTGTGGATAGCTCAGATTCATCTGCAAGCACTTGTGAAAGCTACTGGAAGGAAGGGGGAATGTATAGTTCAAAGAGATAAATAGTCACAAATCATTGTCGATTGCGCCAGACCTCCAACAAATGACTTCACCAGTCTGACTCAGAATCTGGATAATGAAATTATCATAATAACTAAAGCAATTATGGTTTGCTCCAATAAAATGAATATTGCTATAAGAAATAGAAATACTGTGAGAGTTCTGCAGCTGAATGTGGTAACTTTCAAGTTAGATTCTTTTTATGACCTGCTTATCACATTCTTGGGAAAAAAATTAATTCCTTTCTTCTTCAATTTCACTTGTCATGAAGCTGCCACATGGTCACAGAATAATAAGAAATACAACACTGGTGCTTTACTGATGATAGATAATGATAATCTTCGTGGCGTGGCTGCGGAGAAAAAGAAATGATTAGTTAGACATAACTTTATGTCTAGATCACCACTGTAGCTTCAAAACTAAACAAAAGCACTGGGGCCCTCCTTTATCTCTGAATTCATCACCTTAGGCCCAACTCTTTTTCTTCACCAAAGATTCTCCTGGAGAGGCTGTAGTTTCCTTAACATTCATGAGTGATATATTATTGACCTTTGCTATTTGAGCTCCCAATGTATATAATTCCCACTACCCCTCCTGTTTTCCCATAGGAAAGATAACAAGTTCTCACTGGGAAGATTCACTATGAAGTTCCTCGACCTTGCAGGAAACTCTAGGAGGTTTGGTGCATTGTAGTTTGGAATTGGTAACTTGAGATCAATCCTATTTGGATAACGCTAGATATATAAACTTTGTTTCCAACAACATTATTATGCATTGCTATAGCACGTAAGGTCTCAATGACCTGCCTTCTTCCTCTTCATTTTATTATTCCAGTGGTCTGAGACCTAATTCTAGGGAAACAGAAAAAAAAATGCAAACTTTTAAAAAAATTTTTTTCCTAAAAATTGTTTTCTTTACAACGTAATTATATGTTATATAATGATATTTTTAATATTTGATGTTGAGACCTAGATTAAATCAATAGACCTATTTAGTTTGAGTATAACAAGAGTTAGTTCCGCTAGCTCTTTAACAGGTGGGGTACTGGATAGTTATGATTATACTGAACAAAGCACAAATGTTATCCCTGGTCTTGTGAGCCATTCTTCTTCCTGGAATAGAGCTCTGCGCTAGAGTTGACCATATCATTGCATAAGAAGAGATGATTCATAGGAGTCAAGAAAGGGACTACAGATTTCCTTTGCATAACGTGATTTTGTTTGGCATATTGAATTTGAAATTTTTATTATCTTATTACTTATAGTTTTATATTTTTGCTTTGTTTGTAAACTTTATTTCTTACATTGATATTCTGCTAGGTAACTGCTTTTAACACTGCGTTAGGTAACTAGTTTTAACATTAGCAAATGTTGCTTTTGTGATAGCTTTAAAAGAGTACTGTGCTTATCTGACTTACTTTCTGTCTCTGTCTCTCTGTCTCTATCCCTGTCTCTGTCTCCCTCTTCGTTTCCCCCATTCTCTCTCTGTGTGCACACATGCTCGCATATCATACACCAAATGAAATAGTTTCTTTTATTGAATGGAGGATCAAAATCAGATCTTCAGGTTTGATAGCAGTTGTCTTTACAACCAAGCCTTCTTCTGATGACTTCTCAGCATTCTTTTTATTATTACAAATGCAGATAGGACTTAGGGATTCTTGAGTTAATATGGTATGTGTAGAGGAAGTAGATGCACCTTATTATGTGGTTTCAAGAAAAGTTACTGCTTAGTCCTCAAGGAATCTTTTGTGCTACTTTCGGTAGTTATGAACAGGAGATTATTTTGTTAAATTGTATTTAGAAATATCTCTTTTCTAGTCCTTTTATTTCTTTAGTTTCGCTGTTATTACTTGCTTTAAGTATTTTCAAATTATCAAAGATTATCTGTGTATGTGTAGAAACTTTCGTTAAAGTAGATGGTGAAGTTGAATATTGCTGCCAGTGATAAATTTGACTCACGAGTAAAACGGAATTCTGTTCATATTTTCTATCAATTAGACCCATGTTTTAATTTCTTTTCTATTGCTGTGGAGAAACATCACGATCAAGGCAAATCTTTATAGAGGAAAGAGCTTACACGACTTCAAACTGGAACCCATGATCATTATGGCAGGGAGCCCCCATGCACGTAGGCAGGATTGAGAACAGTAGTAGTTGAGACCTCACACTTCATCCACAGCAAGTGAGAAACTAGAAATGGTTTGGCTTCTTGGAACTTCAAAGCCTGCCCTCAGTGACATGCTTCTTTCAACAAGGTAACATTTGCTAATCCTTTCCCAATGGTTCCACCAACAGGGGACCAAGCATTAAAATGTATGAGCATATGGTAACTATTCTCTTTAAAACTGCCACACCCCATTTATAGGAACTCGTTCAACCAGAGGAACAGGCACACTGTACATTTTGCTATAAGTATTCCCTAAAAGTTATAAAGGACACAGAAAAAAAAATTGTGTGTTTGGCTCATGTACCTCATGTCAAATTTGGACAATTGTTTTGGACTCTATGGATTTCTAACAGTTTAAAACTAGGAATATAATCAATTACCTATTAGCATTTATCTATTGGTAATTTGAAGAAAAATTTTAAAGACTTATTTTTTCTCAAATTAACAAACATCTTTGCATTTCCCCATAAATCAACTTCACACACTCTTTAGATGTTAATTTGGGCTTCACTCCTTTTGATTAACTCATTGCTTCCAAAAGTTATCAATGTGAGTGGTGAACTTTATTTGGTGACCTTGTAAAGCATGCTTCTGCTATGCATGAAGAGGAAAACTAATGTGCAGTCTTTCCCATCTAAGTAAACCTACAAAAATAATGCCTTTGGGAATAAATTTCTATTTATTTTAAATTTCTGGCCCTTTTTGGTATAATCATCATGATATGGAACATAAGGCCCTATGAGTGATCTAAAACTTTGTAAAAATGATACAATAAATAAACAAGAATATATGTGGCTTATATACAACACCTTATACCATATATATTATATATATATATATATATATATTATATATATAATTATATATAATATGTGATATATATATATATATATATAAATATATATATATAATATTTAAGTTTTAAAACAATTTTGGAAATTTTATCTTCTACTAAGTGACATCTGTGTGATTACCCATTAGAGAAAGTTTGTTTAGCCATCATTTTCTGTTTTGATAGGATGAGAGCAGGTCTGCTTTTCTCCCGTAGAGCTGTTTAACTAAAACCTACAAAACAACAGGAAACTCAAATGCTTCTCGGGAGCTAGACTATGTCCTGGACATTTGTCTGAATAATATCTCGCTGTTAAGAATATGGATCCTCAAGACCTACTAAGAGATGGAAATGAGGCCAGCCATTTGCTGCCTGCTGTGGTTTGCCAGTGTGCGTGGAGAGTAAAGAGGACTGTTTGTGGAAAACGAGGCAGCTATGAATATGTTAACAGATGGGAAGGCACCGCGAGTTTGACTTTGCAACGCACTCGCGAGGTTTCAGCTTTGTCTGTTGCCATCTGTAGTTCCCTGTGCACACGTGGTGCTGGGCCTCGATGCTGCGAGAGGAGATTTAGAGCAGATGTACGTTGTGACTGCCTTAAACATTGGATTGTAGATAAGTATGAGAGCGAGGCTAGAGACTGAGCTTTCTTAGTGTTGAAGGTCAGCTTTGCACAGAATAATGGGATGAGACTACAAACAAAGGAAGAGACAGCACATGACCCTGTTTACGGTGCCTAAGCATCTGTGAGATAGAGGCACTTGTTCTTGAGTATTTGCGTTAGGAGATGAGCAGGCAGGACAATTGCTGGGATGAGGAGAGAGAACCATATGGACATATGAAATGTATGCTTATTGAATGTAAGCAGAATGTTGAAGAGAAGCAAGTAAAAACTACTTTATCATTATTTTTTTAAAACAGTCCCTTAGGTTTTACAGAATTGGGGCAAGAAACACACAGAGCCAATAAATGAGCTTGAAATTATATTCTACCTTTTATGTGTGTATGTGTGTGTATGTATGTATTGTGTGTGTGTGTGTATGTATGTATGCTTTTCTCTCTTTCTGTCTGTCCATCTGTCAGTCTGTATATTTCTGTGTGTGGAGGGCAGAAGACAACATCAGATATTCCTTATTGAGGGAAAAGAAATATCATCTCAAGGCCCCCAAGACCAAGTTCTTAGCATAAAGGTTTATTGACCCAGAGGACAGAGATCAGGGAATAAGAGACAGATAGGAGTCAAGAAGAAGGGGAAAGGAACAAGGGAGCAAGGCAGAGATTTTTGTCTGGAGGACAAAGGATTACATCTGGAAAGAGAAGAGACAGATGTGGCACAAAAGAAAATGGCAGTTTATAAAGGTAAGGACAAACCCCATGTTAGGATGAGGCATTTAATTTTAATTAGGCATGTTCATTAACTGAGCCAAAGGGGGAATTCTGATTGCAAACTTTGATCGCTGGACCTTAGTAACTAGTCAACTTTAGGAGAAGGAAGTGGCCAACTAAAGGACTAGACTTTGGTGTCTAGCTTCAGGAATGTAATCTAACCGTTTTGAGAAATGATTGAGGAACTGGGAGATGCTCAAGGCTTGACAGAGCCATGTTTACCAATCTCCAGCTGTCCAGAGTCCGTGACTCCTCAGATGCTGTCCACCTTAGTTATGAGACAAGGTCTCTCACTTGTAACTCATCCAGTTGAGTGAGGCATACATGCCAGAAAACGCTAATCATCTGCCTGCCTCATTTCCCTGTTTGATTACAGGAGTGCAACACCTATCTGGCCTTTTTGTGTCAGGATGTATTTCCTTGTGCTTTCAAGACAAGCACTTTACAATCTGAGCTATTTTCCTGGCCCTCAAAATGGTATTGTTAAAGTTTAAATTGCTATTACCTTGGATAATATGATTTTTTTTTGTATTAAAAAGAAAAATCCTTTTAAAAATAGTTCTCTTAACTTTTTTAAAATTTAAAAGTGTGTCATGAAATGTCAGTTCTATATTTAAAAAATCCTTTGGAGAAAAGGAAAATAATTGTCTTTAGACAAGAAAAAGTAAATCACGACAATGAAATTTTCAAAAGCAAACCTCGCTTTTTGCTGTCCCTTTCTTCTTTTCTTGTTCTTCCCTTCCCTCTCCATTTATCCTGTAAGTCTCCTCCTTTCTCTTTTCCCTTTGCCTTTCTAGCACATCCTTCAGCAAATCTCAGTGCTTCCTTAATATGTATGTATATAGCCACTCCCCCTTCTGCTAACAATGCTTTGGTCACAGGCCCAGAGTATTCCCATGGTCTCCAATCAATCCTCTTTGGTGCCACAGTATTTATTCTCTGTGTTTCATTATCACAAGATGAGAACGAGCATTTGCAGATGGCAAGCAATGTGTAAGCAGTGGGTGAATGAGTAGATGATTAAATGGATTGCAGATTATTCCTTGTTTGTTTGCCTTGATGTGTAAGACAGAGCTGCAGGTAGCTCAGGTTTGCCTAAAATTCTCCATGTAGCTGAGTATGTCTTTGAATTCCTGGTCTCTTTAGTTTCTCATCTTCCAAAATATTAGAGTTGTAAGCACATGGGAAATTATCATTTCACACAGATTTCCTTGTATCATAATCTTGAAATTTTCATTCTATTTATTTATATTTCAAGTTTGATATTCAAATTAGATATATGTAGATTCTTAGCTTGGAAGGGACACTATTTAATTAGTCTCTCTGTCAAATGAGGAAGCTGAGGCCCCATGAATGCTATCATGGGTAATACGTATACTATGACATAGTTTGTTTTGACATGTAACTAATTTCCAGTCTTGTGTTCTTTCCATCAATTGGAAGAACTGCTGGTTATACCCCACACCATTCACAGCTATCAATGTATATTTTCTCATTCGTTAGGCTTCTTTCCCAGCGCTTCCTCCAGGGAACAGTTGATATAACTGATATATTATGAATATTTGTCAGATAAGAATTCCATATCACTTCCTTTACATATCACTAGGATAGTAAAAATGTACAGTACTGATTCATCATCAAAATTTATTTATTGTTGACAGTAAAGGTACCCCAGAAGCAGTGAAATTTAGATAATTTTTCATAAAATGTGATTCATCTACTGAAATTTAAAAAAAAATCATATTGGGTTTTTTAACCTGCATAAAGACATTCCTGATAGGATGTTTATTATAATATTTCAAAGCCAAATCTAAATTATTACTCTGCCTTAATTTTTTTTAAGGTGGAGAAAAAAAAGAGAGAAACATAGTCTGTCATGTGTGCTTAGTTTACCTGATGAAAAAAGAATAGGAGAGTTTGTTGACTGTGAAGTATTATATGACTTAAAGAATGTGAGTGCTTTTATCTATAGACGAATGTTGGGTAGACCATACTCTATCCAGACATAGAAACGTTATACTGTGGTTCAGGATATTAGTGTCTGTCAGAACTCACTCATCTTGCCTATTAATATACTGGACAGAAACACCTTACATCTATCAATATTTTGCATTTTAGACAGATTACATCATTTACAACTTTCATTTCCTACAAATGAGTGTTGTTTTGTTCACATTGTCAGGCAAAACTTTGACAGTCAACCCAGATGCTGGTTTAAAAGTTTCTAAGTTGAACTTGATTTATTTTCCACCCTGGAAATAGTGCAAGTTCTTTGCCAAGTCAGACTTCCTCCCACGCTTATTGCTGTATATGAAAGGAATGGAGTAAATCAGAAGTAAGAGAAGGGCAGAGTCTTTCCTTAAGCACAGAATTGAACTCTGTGGCCTCACACATGCGCTAGTGTCTATCTGAGCATCTTTTAGGGATATTAACTCTCAATTATTAAGGAGTTCTATGTAAAGATATTTCATGTTTCCCCTGACTTTTTCATTTTCATTCTCATAAAATGTGACGATTATTATATAGTAGTAAGGTCATTACTGCCAATATAATCATCTATAATATATTTTTTTAAATCTCTAGGTGTAAAAATAAATCATATAATAATCTTTTATAGTTTAGGAACTTTTAAATCATATTTTTATTTGTTAAAGAAGGATTTATGATATTGCATTTTTTTTTTACTGGTTTCATAGGAGTTTGTGAGTGCTTCTTCCATTTCACTTTTGTTAGTTTTAATTTTCTTTTTATTTTTTACTTACCTTACTTCCTGCTCACTGCCCCACTCCCAGTCATCCATCCCCTCCTATAATCCTTCCCCCTTCCCCCTCCCTCATCCTCTGAGCCGGTAGGAGCCCCTGGATATCCCCCTACCTGGCACATCAAGTCTCTGCAAGATTAGGCCAGACAAGGCAGCCCAGCAGGTAGAACATAAACCATACAGGCCTTTTGGGTAGCCCCTGTTCCAGTTGTTCAGGGCCTACATGAAGACCAAGCTGCACATCTGCTACACATGTGTGGGGAGGCCTGGGTCAAGCCCATATATTTTCTTTGGTTGGTGCTTCAGTCTCTGAGAGCCAACAAGGGTCCAAGTTAGATGACTCTGTTGGTCTTCCTGTGGAGTTCCTGTCTCCTTTGAGGCCAGCAATCCTTCCTCTTATACTTCCATAAGAGTCCCCAAGTACCATCCATTGTTTGTTTGTGGGTGTTTTTATCTTTGTTCATGATATTGCATTTTAAAAGATTCCTATTTGAGCCAAAGTATCTTAGTTTTCTATTATTAATATTATCATCATCATTATTAAATTTCCTTTTTATTTACGTGTATGGGTTTCTTTATTCATATGTGTCTGTGTACCATCTGTATAGCTGGTAGCCATGCTGGCCAGAAGAGGGCATCCAATCCCCTGTAACATGTTGTGGGCTGCCATATAGAATTTCTAAACTTTACCCAAGTCCTTGGAAAGAGCATCTAGTATTGTAAAGCATGAAGCTGTTTCACCAGCCTCTTAATTTGCTTTCAATATTATGTGTTAGAAGTCAAAGAATGTGTTCAGGGTTCAGCTCTGTCAGACAGAATTTATTACTTTCTACCCTGTGAATAACAGTTCAGAAATGAACTGCCCTTTATTATTTTAAAAAGTAATAAACAATTAAAATATGTAAGTCTAAGTTTTTGGGATTCTTTGTGTTATTTATAATGTAAATGTTTTTTTTAAAGATTTATTTATTTATTTTATGTGTATGAACACACTGTAGCTGTCTTCATATATACCAGAAGAGGGCATCAGATCCCATTACAGATGGTTGTGAGCCACCATGTGGTTGCTGGAATTGAACTTAGGACCTCTGGAAGAGCAGTCAGTGCTCTTAATAGCTGAGTGATCTTTCCAGCCCCCATAATATAAATGTTAAGTATAAGTTAAATAATATAAGTCAAAACACAAGTTGTAATTTTGGTAGAAAATACTGGATCATTTGTACTTGCTACTTTAAATATCAACTATAAAGTTGGTATTTATTTAATAAAAAAAAAGTGTTTAAACACTTTTATTGATATGGTTCTAGATCTTGGAAGTTTTAGCCCATGATTGGTGTCCCCAGTGTTTGTTCACCTGTGGTGAAGTTGTATCTTGTATTGGAAGTAGGCAAGGAAAGAGAACGTGCTTACCTCACGGTGAAGAAACAGAAAGGGAAGCGCTCAAAGCCTGGGCCTCACCATCTATTTCAACAGCAGGCTACATAGTCTTCAACCTTTCCATCCCCTATTTGTCTCCAACTCTTACAGGTACTGGTTTCCTCCTAGGAAGGCCACCCTGGATATCAAGCCATTAAACACAAGAGAATTTTAGAAATATTTAAGATCCAAACTCTAGTAATATTATAAATGAAATTTGCATGTGCCAAAGTGTGACTAATTTTTAATAATCTCTGAGAAATTTTAGGTGGAAATGATTACATACGAAATTACCTCTAAATAATTAAATCTTTGAAACTTTTTCTGATAGAAAAACAAAAGCTCAACTTATTTGGAATATTGATGCCCGATTTGCCATATAAAAATGGAAAGAAATGAAGTTGCAGAGAGGGGACAGAAAGCACGTCTCAGTGGCGTGAAATCTAAAAAGTGATGTATGAGTTTGAACTTTGTCAAGGGAGGAGAAATGGACCAGATATGATGGGGTGGACGGCAGGGGTAGCAGCTAGATGGCACTAACATATGGAGCAAGGATGACTTTGAGGTTTTGATGAGGGTGGGTCTAGGAGTTGGGCCTTGGGGCTATCACCAAGAACATGATTATGGATATACTATAGATTATCATCATAAGTAGATTGTTGTATTGTCCATCATTGTTTTCTTACTTGTGAGATAGTGCAGATTTTCCTGTAGTTATTTAGAAAAATATTCTGCAAAAATAGTGTTTAATTATTTAAAATAATCTCTCTTATTTGCATAGCAGTTCTGACTAAGGAATTTTGTGTTGTTGATGTGAGGTAAGTAGAGGAAGGAAACTTGTGTTTCCTAGGTTCAGCTTTGGCTTTTTAGGCACAGCATTACCAGTGTGTCATGGTCCCTTCTCATAAGACATTGCTATGGAAATGATTCAAGACATATTTGAAATTGTGCCTATCTGTGTAGATAATCATTTATCTCCATCATTTCACCCCATATCTCAGATGGAAAGACATTATCAGCATCAAGCTGTTTCAGAATTTATCTAAAGATTTGAAATCACATGCACAAATTGTCTTGAAAATTTAGTTTTAAAGAGAAAGTTATTACCACCATAGAGTGTGCTATTGTTACAGTTGATTTTCTAGAGATGCTTGTTTTAAAGGAACAGTTGTGTCCATTTCCCATTGGTGACGCAGAGATGGGAAATCTGAGTTCCTATAAGACACCATAGGGGAATCTCTAAAAAATGGGCTACAACTTCAAAGGTTTAAATGCACAGAAAAGATTTCCAATGCTTAAACTCATGTCTTTTTATTACTTAGTTACTTGCCAAGTACTGGTTAAGTGCTTAATTTCTCATTTGCATTAGAATTTTCCCAGTGTTCTTGTTCATCACAGGAGAGCTTCCAGTGCTTACAACTCTTGGGAAGATACTACCCATATTTAAAAAGACATGCACACTTTTATTGGCAGTTGGGTATGATGGCTTCTGCATGTATTTCCAACATGTGGGGTACTGGGACACAGGATTGCAATGTGTTTGAGACAACCTGGCTCCTTGGTCTGTTAGAGGTTCGCCTAGGATTCTTGTAAAGCATATAACAAACCAAAATATCAGATGGTTCAAACGGATTACTAGTGACAGTGTAAAATAACACTCTGGTTGATATTACATAGTTATCACTGTATTGAATAGTAGTGTGTTTGTTGTGGAAATGGGCAGGGAATCTGCAGTTTGGAAGGGAAACCTTCTACAAGAAAGCTTATACCAAAGTTTGCCTACCTTGGCAAATGGAAGGCAAACTAAACCTTTTAAGCTAAACATCTTTCCTTCTTGTCTTCTTGCCCTCTTGCCTTCTTGGTTTCCTCCCTCCCTCCTTCCCTCCCTCCCCCTCCCTCCCCCCTCCCTCCCTCCCTCCCTCCCCCCCTCCCTCCCCCCTCCCTCCCCCTCCTCCCCCTCCTCCCCCTCCCTCCCCCTCCCTCCCCCCTCCCTCCCCCTCCCTCCCTCCCCCTCCTCCCCCTCTCCCTCCCTCCCTCCTCCCTCCCTCCCTCCTCCTTCCTTCTTCCTTCCTTCCTTCCTCCTTCCTTCATGTCTTATAGAAAAAATAAATGTAGGATCAAAGTTTGCATTGGGCAATAAGAATGACACTCCAGAGATTTTTGTTTAATTTAGAAGCAAAATCAATATATTTCAGCAAGATTTAAGTGTAGTTTCTAGTACTCTACAAATTGTTAGCCTTGATGAGAAGGGCAGCGGCCTGAGACAAAGAGTGGGCTACCATTCTAACCACGTTAGCAGAGGCAAGAACTTTAGCCAGAAGTGGACAAAGTTATCATCTCTATAAAGGAAAGAGATTGTCACCCATCAACTGCTCTAAAGTAGCATTCAACAGTGTATACAGCCTTAATCTTCTACAGGAAAGTCCTAGACTGTTCTTTGATGAGAATGTACCTGTTATTACCGAAAGTTTTAGAAATTCAAACATATGAGACAGGTATTAAGTGAAAATGCATTGTGTATGCAAATGCACTAAATGTGTAATGAATATGGATTTTACTTTATATTATAGGTATGAAGCACAAAATTCGATTAATATAATATTAAAAATAATTATGTTTCTACAAGGGGTTTGTATACTTTTTTCAATTTTATTTCACATTAGCTTTGGTGTGTATTTCTAAAACTGAATAGAAAAAAAACACCTTAGCTACATTGTCTTTTAAGTTTCCTTGTTTCTTATTTCTATGTATATATATATTGCTACCTTATTTTTATCTAAAACCATTTGGTTTAGAATATGCTATAAAACTGATAGTAAACATTGTGTTTATGGAGACCTACTGGCCTATCCTAAAGCAATTTAAATCATTTTTCAGTAATCATCTTCATAATTTAATAAAATTTTATTTTAATAAATAAGTTAATTACAGACAAAAATTACTGTAGTCAGATATTTTAGTTTTTTATCTGCTGTCATAGACTTACTATTAAATTAATCATAAATGGTCAAAAAAAAAAACAATGATAAGACTTATTCTTTTCAAAATTTGAAATCAATTAAGAATTATCAGTACCTAATATTTAGTGTTTTTTTATTGAATAAGCCGTTGAACTAATAATAGTGTTTCTCAACTATAAAGTATGTTCCACAGAAGATAATTATATATCAAAATAAAGCTACTAGTTTTGATATTTTGAATTTACCTATTTAGATAATTCTATTTCTTAAACTTGTACATAATAATAATTTTCCTTCTGATTCCCACGTAGTTGACTTATAAATATGTCTCACCAGTTTAAACTAGGGAAGGAATAAAGTGATACTTTTTAAATGTCAAGGCAATTTTACAGCTTTCTCACTACTAAGGGATGATACTTTGAGTCTGTGTAAAAATGGTACTGTGACAACACTCAAGCTGCTTAGCAATAGAGTGATAAAAATCCTCTTTTAATGCTGTTAATTGCAGGAACCCAAAGAAAACACAAGGATATCCTTTCCTCTCAAGTTTCTGTCCTGTAGTTTGTAGCGTCCGCCTTGACCAGCAATTAAGACACGACAGGGTTGGATCCTTCTCAGTCAGCTTTATTGCAGGAAGGACTCTTGACTTATGGACGGGGACAGGGACAGGACGGGGACCCCCAGCAGCAGAAACGCGCTGCTTATATATCTTCCCAAGGTGGGCTGGGTGACTGTTATCTCAGGATAGGTTAGACTGCCAATGCCTCATTAGCATAAGCCTGCTCAGGAGGGGCAGGAGGCCAAGGCATGCACAAAGGATTTGTTTACCAGTTTAGCTGAGCTGTCCATGCTGGAAGCCAGCTGCTTACATTGTCAGGTGCTAGTCATATGACTTTGCAACTGTCCCAGGTGCTATCTTAAACACGGCTGCCTACAGTAGTTAACTGAGGTACACCAGGCCTTGTTTCCTGTGCTACAGACTCTCAGGACATTGGAAGGCTAGAGCAATGGTTCCTCCTCAGCAGAAGTCCAGAATTCCAAGTAAGACAACATTCCTTCACTTGCTCCTTCCTGAAAACCTTGAGGTGACATTTGATTTATATACCTGCTGCTGATGGAGCCTGATAGCATGTGTCATTACTCTCTACCATTTCTCCATAGACTTTAGAGAGGAAAACTCTTTTCCTAGCTGAGTTCGAACTTTGTTGCATACTTTCATTAGCTGATGCTTAGTTAAGTAAAAAGAATAGCTCTTCTTGAGAATGTTCTTCGTTCTTAATCTTGACATAAATAGTAAACCATTCGTGAAAGTTGCATTAAACATAGAAATCCACTGTTTTACAGCACAGAATAATCATACTTACTGAAAACAAACACCTCCAAAACAAGCTGTGAGAACAAAAATAAGAAGGACCTTTCTGTTTTCATTTTAGGCATGATCAATGTTACAAAAGACACATTCTACCTGATTTGAATATTAGACATTATATATATATATATATATATATATATATATATATATATATATATGAAATAAATCTCATCATGCTCCATAAATGTGTGACATTAAATGTCAATTGAAATAGAATCAAACAAAAAGTGGGGCACACCTCATAAAAACTGTGTCTGTTACAGTGCTGGACCTGAACTTCACAGTGACCTTGCCTGTGGTTCCAAAAACTTGATCCATGCCCCTCTTCCGTTTCTTATCTATGTAAAAGGGACCAGGGGAGGGGGCAGATGACCTGCTCCTTGTGTAATTTTATAGATATCCACCTTCTGGTTGACTTTCTAATATAACATCAAGAAGCTAATTTCATTCTGAATCTAATTTACAATCATGTTAAATAAGCCCGTTAAAGGTAGCAGCACTTGAATATTTATATCATTATATTGGGTCATTGTATATGATTTTCACTTTCTCTGGAGTAATCCATGTATATAGCAATCAGATAGAATGGAACCATTTATTTCTAGAGCTTTCTCAATGATATGAAATGTGAGAAAATTATTTTCTTAAGTTCCAAGCCTTCAGTATGAAGCAGGTTTGACATTTCAAAGACACTTTTAAGTGATTATTATTTGCATAGCAAATTCTCAAGATTCACTATATGCTAAGACACTTTGCAAGAAGCTGAAGTCATTTGAAAAGCAATGCACCTGGCGTTTGTATCCAAAAGAAGTACCAAGTTTACCTAGAATATACACATTAAAAAAAAACTTCATTTATACCTGAATTAAACACTACTTTAACTCCTAAAATAAAACTATCCATGAGAAATTCAATTTTCTGAGATGAAGGGAAGTTTGCTGGGGATAGATTAGCTTCCATTGACATTTCGTTTTTCTTGATTTATGATTTATCTGCTGGAATTGGTTTAACTTGACCTTGGCTGCCTGTCTTCATCACAAAGAAAAAACTGCTACCCTCCTGTCCTTCCATACTGAGACTCCAGAAAGAAAAACGTTCTCTATTCTGCTCTGATCAAGAGTTTTGTGCATATAGGAACACAGAACTGGTGTGAGACTGTCCAACTTAGATTTATATGAATGTCAATCTGTTTTGAAGCTGTCCTGAGGATATTAGCTTGTATCTCACTTAAAGAATGAGTCTGTCCATCTCTGCATTTTATCTTGAAACTTATTTCTAGATTATAAAATAGGGCTGTGGGAAACTGTTATCAACTTTCATGAACCTAATTTGAGGGGTTTCCCTGATCTAATTTCCTACCTAGTAAGTAACATTTAGATTATATGATTGTTAGAATTATTAGTTCTTGTGATGCTTTCTAGACTGCCTTCATCCCTGGGATCTTCCTCTTTCTTGTATCCACTAATGTAACATCACTTTTAATGTGTTGTCCTAAAGGTTCCCACTTTCCACCTGTGCCCATCATTATAGGACAGGACAGTCTTCTCGTGCTTCCCAGAATTTCCCACTTTTTGTCCCATGTTCAAGTATTTGTCTAAAGTTGACAATACTGTATGAACATTTAACTTTAGTTTTACTTTAAAGATGTAGTTAAATTTTATTCCATTTAGTTTCTGTATATAAGACATCATGGAATTTTAATATTAAATAATACTAAGCTGTACATGGTATTAAATGCGTGGCTAATTTCACAGACACACACACACACACATACACACACACACACATACACACACACATATACACACACACATACACCACACACATACACACACACATATACACACACACATACACACACATATACACACACACATACACACACACATACACACACATATACACACACATATACACACACACACATACACACACATACGCTTACACATATACACATACACACATACACACACACATACACACCACACACATGCCACGTATACTTGTGATTGAAACAATTACACACTCCCTTCATCTGTTAATTCGCACATAAGGAAACAGTCTCTGAGGACTAGATGCTTCAGCCCAAAAGAAATGACTGGTGTGGTGTGTGGAAAAGGCCCTACATGAAGCAATCTGTCTCTAATATACTGTCATGTCAGCCTCTGTGTTCTGATACCTTTTTAGCTACTTATGTTATTGAAAATTATGTGTTGCCATTAAAACCACCAAATGTCTTTGTTCATGTTGTTGGGGAAGAATATGGAAGGTGACTGTCTCCCTCACTATAGCCTCATCTGGAGCCTTCATTGCTTAAGTCGTGTGTCTCCACTCTTTGATTTAGTTTTGCTTAAAACTTTTAATGTGTTACCTTTTCATTTAGGCAATGTATGCTTTTCCTATGTCATTGTTTTGGCGTGTGCTACCTACAGTCAGCAGTTGATGAATGGCAAGTATTAATCTTTGGCAAGGGGAAAAGAAACCCTTCTCACTTACTAAGAGACTCTATCTTTCTTCAACTGTCTGGCTACCTTGGCTTCTGTTGGCTGTTTTGGCATTTATTGTAAATCTTCTTGGCTTGTTTTGTGAAAGTGGTAATTGATGATCTTGATTCAACCTTAGAAAACAGAGTTTTTGCCTTCGTGGCACCTTCAGTATTTCCCTTAGATATAGTCTCTCAGCTGAGAGTGTGTCTCCAAACTAAGCCTTATTCCTTTAAGTAGAAGTGAACTATCTTCCTTCTTCATCCACACATCACTGTCTATGGTACTTATCTGTATACAGCATATTAAAAGCTGGAGATAGTGGATGAGAAGATGCTTGAAAAGTGAAAGGATGCGTATGTACAATTTTACATTGCCTTCATTCACATCCTAGTAACATATTAGGATATCATATCTAAAATACTATGGTTACTTGCTTATACACATAAGTATTTAAAGAGAATTTGTAAACTTCACGTTGAAATAATATTTTATCTGGTAGATATTCCCATAAATAAAGAATGAGAACCCATTCATTATAATATAGACTTTTTAAATGAATATAAAACTCTCCTATTGACATTTGAGTCACAGAGAGGAGACAAAGTGTTGTAACAGGGAGACTGGAATTGACGTTGGGAATAAAAAAAACAGATTCCTCTCTGTGTTTCTAAGAATAAGACAAAGTGCTTTCCCTTCCTCCTTCCTTTCTTCCTCTTTCTTACTCTCTAAACTCTGATTGCTTCCCATTGATTTATCTGTTTTCACATAGTTTCCAATGAGTACTTCAGTCTGAGCTTCCTAATAAAGGTCACTGGGTAGTTATTTTTTAGAAATATATTTTAATTGATGTAAAACAACAGTCCACTTTTAAGGGAAAGTATCAATTTGGTATGTGTTTCTATCATGTAGTGATCAGATCAGGGTAATCTATCTCACCTCTGAAAGTGTTATTGATTCTTACTGTTGATAACACTAAGTTCTTCTATTATCCACTTTGCTATAAACTATTGAATGAATTAAAGGGGACAGTGGTTGTTTTTGTTGTTTCTTTACTTAAATGCTATTTTTTTCCTGAATTTGATGTTCATTATTTTGTCTCTGATCCATTCAGTAAGAGTCAGTCAAGCATCAGCAAGCATCATGGTCACTGCATTTATACACATATGCAGTGGTGTGTGTGTGTGTGTGTGTGTATTGTGTGTGTGTGTGTGTGTGGTGTGTGTTGTGAGTGTGTTGGAAGGGGTTTTTAAGCTAAACCTGTTAGCCTTTGCAGCATTTGCTCTAGGGGACACTTTGGTTGTCACTATAACATATTTCGTTTATGTCAACTGAGGACCTGTCTAAGCGATCCACTGAATGAGCTTCTGGCCTTTAAACCACTGTGTTATGGAAACAGTAGAAAATGAAAATTAGTAGTTGGAGGAGCTTTGAAGTTTCTGTACTATTGTAGGGAAAAGATTCAGTCAGTGCTGAGTTAGATAAGTGCTTAGCATATGACAGCTTGATTTATGTCAAACAGATTTGAACTTCAGTTGTTACTTACTATGCCAAAACCTGACTGGTCCTTCAAGTCTTCATACTCCTCACACCTAATTTATCTTATTTCTTCACTAGGTGTTGTGTTTGGATGGCATTATATATTTTTATATTGCATCGATTATGCCCTTTTGGAAAATTGACCATTACTGCCTTTCACTTATGCTTTATCTTTAGATGCTATATCCCCCTTTCCATAACCAAATTGTGCATTGTTGCGAATCTAATAAAAATTGCAATGAAATAGAGTTACTAAAATATCTATCATAATCAGTTATGTGTGGGGCTAGTATTTATATGATCTATTTTAGTAATTTCTAGATAAATTTAAATGACCTTTCTAGTAGAAAGAGATAAAGAAATATGAAAATAATTTAATAGACTTTCAGCATAAAATTTAAACTTGCTTGAAAACTATTTTCCAACATTTGGTGGCAGATGGGAGTTGATAAGGTAGGGTTTCCTACAGTCCAGAAGGTCCTGGATTTTGATAGGTAGATTAGTGTGATACTGAACTTAGGCATTCTGACTTTTGCCCTTAAGGCTAGGTTGTGGGTATGTGTCACCATGACCAACTCAGTTATGTATTTTCCTTAAGAATTAAATATCTATGGAATATTATTGTTTCATTTTTGTATCTGAGACTTGATTCATTTACATACATGCTCATGAGATTTTTATTCTACGTGTCCATTTTCTCCTCTAGAACCTTTTTGTTCAACTGGCATATAACAATTATGCCTGAATGTTTCAGATCTCCTAGTGAAGCTCCATGTCTAACTTCCTCCTTTTGCCTTGAACAGTAATGACGGTTGCTTATATACTCAACAGCTTTTATCTGAGAAATTGATGGATGGAGAAGTCTACATAAGGCTTCACAATCTACTTCTTCTAGACCAAAAAAAAGAAAAAATAGTATTTGTATCTAATCAATTACTTGAACATGAGCATGATCAACTGTTAGTATACATGATTCCAAAATATTCTCAGTCTAATAATTACTATGCTTACTGAATATAGCATTCCGTACCTTCTAGTGATTTGCTCCTGGGTGAACACTAGAGTTTCGACATGAATTTGTAATTTTAAAACATGACTTCTATTCTGGCAGAATTTCATATTGTCACAGAGTACCCGAGGCAACATTTCTCATTCAGAAACTCTGGAGAAGCAACCCTGCAGAGCAACTCTTGCCATGTGCTTCTGTCACTCCTGGCTACAGACATTTGCGAGCATTCTCCAGCAGTCACTGGTTTTTATCAAGATCATCTTCAGCAAGCTAGATAGAAAAGAGCCAAGGCAATTAGAGTTTATTAAGCTTTCCTTATTGGAAAGGAACATCACTCACCTAAGAGTATTGTTAGCTGTTGAATTATCTTCCTGGCTTATATTTTTAATTAAATAGTTTACTGTCTTTAATCAGTTTTGAGGGGATCTGAGAGATTCTGATTTGGGAACTTTGTTGACAGCATGCTTCTTACTATTTATTCCCTTTGTTATTGCTGCTTCAAGGTGCCCTTCTCTGAAATAATTTGAAATTTGGTTCTTAGTAAAAGGGAACAACTTTCAACTACAGTAGTGTGTTCATATGAAAATAAAGAAACTGGGATTATAGAAAATCTTTTTCATTAACCTCCATCTTTGAGTTTTCCTTCTAATTCCATTGCTTTATTGTGCTTGTTAGTCTGCAATCCACAATAATTTGTAGTATTTTGGGGGTTATGTACATTTTAACCACAGAATACAGTCTGTGAATGAGAGAATGTTCACAGCAGGAAGCCACTTTCCTGAGACATAAATGTACCACTGAAAATCTAGATTGCTTCCATTCTTTTTCAAAGGGCTATTCTGTTTACAATCCTGAGACATGCTTCTGTTATTATTTCCAGCTGGGAATCCTATCAGGACTGAGGTCTTTGTAATTCTCTGTCTTACTTCTATTTTGAGTAAGATTTTTGACCAAATTTTTGTCATTACGCAACTGCCAGATCTGTTTTGTCCATATATATGAATAACCAGATGTTCATATACATACATACATAAACACACACATACAGTAGTGTATACTTCATCTTATTGAATTTTAAAAATACTCCATTTGACCCTGTTTCAGAGATGTAATTCATAATTAGAGCTCTTTGGGAATATTTTGATGAATTCATATGTGGTTTGTACCCTCAACCTCCTATGTGGTAGTGATGTAATATTACTATTTGTTTAGGCGAGGGTGCTTATAGTAAAGTTGCAATTGAGAGGCAGTTTTTCACCCTTAGAAACAAAGATTCTGTTGTCACGTTAGAAACTCAAGGTTGACATTTTCCCTATGACCTTTGAAGAAAACTCAGATTAGGTGCTTTATGAAAAATAAATCTGCATTGTATTCCTTTGTAATTTAAATACCTATGTTACTCTATACACTAGTATATAATGATTACATTGTCTCTTTCAAATAACTGAATGTTTCAGTAGTTTGCAAATCCACCTGGGACATTTCATCCCTCGTGATTTAAATGTAAAATGATATACAATGAAAATGTTATTCTGTCTTTCATAAACAAGTAGGATGAAATAAAGTATTATATAGTGAACCTAATCGCTATTTAAATTTGAAGAGTAAAAGTGCAAATTCAAATGGACAGAGTTACCAATACCAATAAGGTCCATCATGGGACACTTAATGGCACTTACTCAGGTTGTAAAAGATAAAGTCACCCGTCATCTTGCCCTGCTACTTCCCAGGTCTTTGAAAATTATTCTGGTTCTGTTTGTTTTGAACAGTAAATACTACATCTTGTAAATAATCTATTTATGTATTCACCAACTGTCATAATTTTAATACATTTATGAATTCCTTGAGAATCTCATTATAAGCACACAATGATAGTATTTGTCTTCTACTATTCCACCCGACTAATCCAATGTCCATGCACACTGTCACACCCTCCCAACATCTTATCCCTCTTCATTTGTAGATGGTTAGAAACATGATGAATTCAGTTTGTGAAGCCCATGGATGTAGAGTGATTCGATACAACATGATCAACCTTCCAGAAACCAAAACCTTAAGAAAAACTGATTCTGTCCTCTGCCTCGAAACAGCCTTCACTGAAAGCAGCTCCTCTGCTAGAGTGGAGCTTGTGATCCTCTTCCCCTCCTCCTTCCACTCAGGAAATTTGAATTCTTCATCTGTGCAGATCTTATGCTAGTGACCGCAGCTTTTCTGTGTTTACAAATAATAAGAAAAGCAATGAGTATATTGTTTATCACTGTTTTTTTCTGGTCCTCAGCTACCTCTGGCTCTTACAGTCTTTCCACTCTTCTGTAATATTCCTGAGCCATGTTGGGAGGGAGCTTGATATAGATATCCCATTTGTGGCTGTACACTCCACAGAAACTTGATATTGAAAAGTAGATTTTAAAAAAATTTCTTTTAATATATAATTTCACTTGAAAAGGTTGAAATATCATTTGTGTAATGCTTTCTTGATTATCAACAAACATAGTCATCTACACACACATACACATACACACATACACACTCTCTCTCACAACATACACATATACACAGTGTAAAACAAGAAAAGAAAGATAAGAGAAGAAAGAAAGGGAGATGTTTGATAGATTTATCACATGTATTTTTCAAGAAAGTGATACTAAGGTTTAAATCATATAACATAGGAGGAATTGTTCACTCTTTGAAACAATGAATCACAGCTTCAATTATTCTCCTGTATGCCAAATCTTTACTGCAGAGAAAGCTAGGTTCTCTTTGTCACCTAATTTAGAGTCCCTGCCATCTTTTTGCATGGATTCTTTAGAAGGGAGAGGACTGTTTTCCTTTCACCCATCAACACTAAGTCAGCTACTCACACACGTTGAGGAAAATAATGGAGCTGAAATTGATGGCACCACCTTCCTTATAAAGGCATGTTTCTAGCACATGAGTTCTGTAGAATAGTACAAACAAGGTGAACCACAGAAATTTAGTGATGATTTTCTGATCAAAGAATTACAGACTACCTGAAATTCACCGAGACATAGATACTTATCCTTCCTAGCTAAAGAAACAATGGAGGGCAGAAGAAAATATACTTTCATCCCCTAGAACACAGTAGACAGATTTCTAGCTAATACTGAGAAATTGAACAGAATCTGTTCTCAGGCCAAAGCATTTCAAAAGTGATTTCACCTTTCCTGTCTATCTGACTGGCTACTGTGTCAACTCAAAAATAATGAAATAAATAAACATAAGACCCTCTAAAATAAGACTTAGAATGAAATAGCAGAGATCTTTAACATTGGAAAGAAATGGCAGATATCTTCATCAGTGGTCTTGGCAAATTTAACTGTTTTTATGTGCATGACACCAGACACACAGTGAAGTATGTGAGTTTTTATCAAACTAAGAAAGATGATGTAATCAAGTAAAAGAAAAGACTCCTCAAATGTGAGAGATATTTGTTTTCCAGGTATCTGATGAGGCACTCCTTCTCAACATACAGGAGAAAGGTATGCATCAGAGTAGCAACAAAGTAAAACTGCCACAAAAATTTCTGCACTATTAAAATACACAAGAATGGTAATTAGATGTCTTTCTAAAGAAAATACCACAAGGACCACCAGGTAAATATTTCCTAGTACACTATTAATCCAGGCTACTAGAATAAGACAATGAATATGGAGAGGAATTATATTGGAAATATTTTTTAATTAATAAAAATTATCTCTGTAAATGAAGCAGATTTTTATCACAAAAAAGATGGTGTTTGTGAAAATAATTAGTAGTAGTAATATGGATTATCAGAAACCATTTACATATCCACTGCAGAAAAGAAAGTCACAGTGTTAAAACCAGAAAAATTACTACTTTTATATCCTTTTTCACAAATCATGTGTCTTTTATGCCCAGAAGTGAAATATTGTGTATTATGGTATATTTTGTTTTAAAGAATTTTAGAAACATCTGAAGAGATTTTCATGTTGTCTATATTAATCTGCATCCTTAATAAGAGTAAATAAGGTTTCTATTAGTTCTAAACATTTTCTAGCATTGGTTGCCATATTTCTTAATGATATCTCTTCTGACTGGTGTGAGACATTATCTCAAGTAGTTTTAATTGGCATTTTCTTGATGATTAGGGAATGGTTTCTGGAATTGGTATTTAATTTTTCTTTTATTTTTAAACTGTCCATTTAATTCATCCACCCATTAGTAGACAGGAAGATTTATATTTTTGATATATGATCTCCACTTTTAAAAAATTCCGTGTGTGATTATAGGGTAAAAATAAAATTACCCCATTCTTTGGACTGATAGTTCCTTTTTCTGTGCTGAAACATAATTTTCATGTATTTCCCCATCTCTGAGTAATCTTGGACCAGTTTCTACTCTATCAGTATCGACTCCCAAAGTTCTTGCCTACCCCAGTGTTCTAAAGACAATATAGGTTTTGGTGGTTGCTTTAGAAGTTTCAGTTTTCAAGTTTAAATCATGGTCTTTGATCTCTTTAAATTGATTTTAAAGTCGATGGAAGATATTAATCTATCTTCACTTTTTTGTTGGTGGATATCTAGTTTTGCCACCACTAGTTGAGGAGTGGATTATTTTTCTTTTCAATGTATATTTTTGACTTGTTTGTCACAAATTAAGTGGGTATGACTTATTGTTAATTACCTGGTTCTCTATTATTTTCTTCTTTCATTTGTTTTTTTCACCAGTACTAGGCTGTCATTATTGTAGTAGGTCTATAGTAGAATTTGAGGTCTGGTATTGTGATACCTCTAGCTATGTCGTTATTTTCAGGATTTTTGCTTTGACTAGTTGGCATCATTTGTGGTTCTATATAAGTTGTTGGATTATTTTATTCCAAATATGTGAAATATAACATCAAAAATTTATGTTTATTTTAAATCTATAGATTAAATTTATAGTATATCCCTTTTAAATATAAATTCTGTAAATTCAGACTTGTGTTAGTCTTTCACTAGTGTCTTTGATTTCATTTTTCAATACATGTAAAATTTTCATGATATGTTCTACTTCTCAATTTCTTTCTCCATGAATGAAGGGATTTATACTTGAAATAATCTACTTTTATATTGATTTAGGTGCTGCAATTTCAAATTTGTTAGGTCTAAGCATCTTCTAGTATACTGTATAAAGCTGTGTGCAGATAGGGATAGTATGAAATTTTTTTTTCTTATTTTATCCCCTTCATGTTTTTATTCGATTGCTATATTTAAGACTTTGTTAAACACTATATCAAATAAGAAGTAGGAGTGGGCATCATTGCTTGGTTATGATGTTACAGGAAATGCTGTCATCTGATGTATGTTTAATAGCGATGGCTATGGGTTTGTCAAACACTATCTAATCCTACTTTCCAAGACTCTTATCATGAAGGCAGTTTGAACTCTGTCAAAGGGCCTTTATATATCAATTGAGATGATTATACGAGTAATGTCTTTAAGTTTGTTTATATGATGTATTACATTTATTGATTTACATCTGTTGAACCAAATTTGACTTTCTGGAATGAAGCCCACTGTCGTATCATATAATCTTAATGGATTCCTAATTTCAGTTTACAAATATATCCTGAGGCTTGTATTCAAGGTCCTAACTGCATTAAAGTTCAAGATTCACACTGTTGAATATTCTAAGTACTTTGGGTTTAGTTTAATGTACCTTCCATAACATTCATTAATGCATACCTAAAAGTTAGGACTACCTTCAAATTTGTTTTGCCTCATTATTTTGTACAAGAGAAAGAAAATAATTTGCCTTAGGGTTCTCTTCTTTATACATTTAGATTCCATATAATTGAGTGTTTATACCTTATGGGCATTCTGTAATATTATTCTCATCTTCTGATATCATTGAGCAAGGCTGAATAAGTAGTATTTGTGTTTTTGCTTATAGCATTTGTATTCACCAAGCTCTGTTGATGCTCGTGTTCATTTGTCAGAGGGATTTTTCCCTCAAACTCCATATTATATCTCCTTATAATTCACTTTTTATCATTTTCATTAATCATTTTCTGATTGGAAGAATGTACAGTTATCTTACCCAGAAGTATAAGTCCCAGTTCTGAGTAGGTACTGAAAAGTCCTTGTTTTTCAAACAAACTTTCATGTCCTCTGGCCCAGTATTTTATTAGAATTATTAGTTCACTTCCCAATTAGGGCTTTTTCTAGGCATTGCTAATAATGAGGGTTTAGAAATGAGCCTAAGATGAGAATGAGGTACAAGTATAAAAGAATATTCTTACTGAACATATAAAAAGCTTATTCTACTGAAGGTGTGATGATGGGCAATTTAGAGCTAAATAATGCAAGAATGGATAATTATGTTAGTTGGTGCTTAAAAGACACTAAGTATTATGAAATTATTTTATGCATGGTGTTGGTCTTATATTTTGTATGTTCAGTGTATTAAATACAATTTAAAGTTAAAAATGTTTTTTAATTGCATATATTATCAATTCCTCCCCTTCAAAACTGAGTGTAAAACGTGGTGATATATGATAAGCAACACTGTCTCTTGCCATCCAGCTCCTTTCAATCATAAATAAATATTGGAACAGTTTATAGGTAAACAAAAGTCTCACATGAATGTCATTTGTTATCATATTTCGGGAATTACAGAGCACAGTACCTTGGATAAAATCCCACTACTCTATTGATAGAGAACAGTCTATCAATCACATGGGTGAGCAATCTGAGGAATGAAATGGTTGCATTATTTGTCCAGATCTCCTAATCAGGCCTGATTTTCACAATTGTAGTAGCACAGGGAATACATAACCTATAATCTGACAAATCAAAAATTTCAAAGTACTCTATGCTCCAATTCCTGCCTGAGGTTTAGCATCTGTTACCTCTTCGTTTTTAACTATTCATCTATGTAGCTTCATTTTCCATGAAATTAACAGTGGATGGAGCAGAAATCAGCCTTATGTCTCTGTCTATAAACATCAGCTCATGCAAGTTTACATTGGATGTGTGCATGTCACCCTAGAGGTCAGACCCTATCAGATATTACCTAGTTTTACCTCCTTTTAGATCTCCTGTAAGCTGTCAACAAGCCAGACAATTATACAGAAATTGGTAAGAATTTCAGCTCTACTGTAATTCTGTTATTAAAACTAGAATGAGAGTGACTTTTGTAACTTTTCTTGACCTAATATTCTGCAAGGTCAATACTATTTTGCTTTGGAAATGTATGTGATTTTAAACCTCGTACTTTTCAGCTTGACCTATAGATAAGAGATAGATATTTAGTGAGGTCCACTCAGCAGGAAAGAGATCTCTAAACAAAAGAATAAATCAATAAAACAAACTTTGAGACCATTCAATGTTTACTCCAAATTTTATGAACTTCTGTGTGTGTAGCTGTTATCTTTGCTGACCATCAGTCTACCTTTATGTAGGTAGCATATAATGACTCAAATAATACCTTAAAATACAAATTAAAGTAAGGAATTTATCTAAAACGTTATTTTACTTTGGAGCGCTTCAGAATCATCTTCTTACAAAATATTTTAGTTTTTAAAATAGAAAAGTCATAAAAAGAAAAAAGAGTGCAAAGCAAAGAAAATATAAGAAATATAACAAAGCTGAAATAACTGTATTTTAAAATCAGGTGCAGTTTAAGTTAATTGTATTTGAAGAAGAAAATGTAACCTTTACTTAATTTTTTTCTTCCATTGCGGTGTGTACGGTAATACAGTGTGTAATAAATTATCGTTTTATTACAAGCCAAACTATGCAAAATACTTTAAACACCATTAGAGGAGCAATTATTATAATTTTATTACCCAAATTAGGATAGCCTGCTAAAACAATTAAACCTTAAATTGTTAGTGACATGTAAGAGAATTTTATTTTCACGAATGTAACAACTAAAATGTGCGTGTAAAGTTAGTGGTATTCCACAAACAGATGATGCGTTCCAATGCTGTCCGTGAATCTTCATCTCTTTCCTATTCCCTAGAACCTTAGACTTTTCTTTTGAGGTTGAAAAAAAAACACAGCTTCTTAGCTATTAAACATTAGATTTAATGCAGAGCACCTCTGTTAGCATTTCTTCTTTCTTTTTTTTTTATTTTGAGTATACTGAGTCTTGTCAATAGCTATAAATTCTGGTATAGCTACGGTTTATTATATTATTATTTATTTGCATTTGTTTACATCTCAAGTAATATCCCACTTCCCAGTTACCCCCCGCCATCTCACAACCTCCCTTTCCTCCCTCCCCTTTGCCTCTATGAGAGTGTTCTCCCACCCACTCACCCTCTTCTGCCCTACCCCTTCAGCATCATCCTACACTATGGCATCAGACATCCACAGGACCATGAAACTGAGCCAAAGGGTTCCCTCTGGATGAGTAAGGCTGGAAATGTGGTTCTTGATTGGGCTGAGGTTTTTCTTATAGCAGTCCTGTAAGACACAAAACTTTGATGTTTCTGGTCTTCACTATTACAATTTGATAACACATTTGTTTGGGTCAAACTTGGGAAATCATATTACATCACTACACTTTCAATACCCTAATTATTAGAAAGTCAGGAAAGAGTCAATACTTCCATAACATAGCTATAGATACCCAAATATCAGGAAATAAGTATAGAAATACTGTAAATTAATAATTTATGTCATAAAATGAGTGAATTCATTATCTCCTGACTTCATTTAGATTCATTTATATACTTTTCCCCCAAGTAACGCAATGGTCATTCTACAAAATTTACATGTTAGCTAATCTGTTCATTGGTTTCTTTCTTCAAAATCTGGGGAATTTGTGAGTATATTGCAAACATCTACATTATAAGCCTTATGGAAAGTAACATGAGAAAGTCATAAGTATCCAAGGAAATTTTATTTGACTCAAGATTCTTCAAACTAATAGGTGATATAGTCCACAGATTTACATTTTTCTCTTTTTTTAATTGGATATTTTATTTATTTACATTTCAGATGCTATCCCGTTTCTCCCTTGGTAGCTCCTTTGTGGAGAGCAGTCTATCATTTTAGCAACAGCTTGGGTTGATTGTGGATTTCCATGAGACCCCTTTGTCCCACACCACTTCTAGATGTAACCAGTCCTGGTTCATTTGGTGACAAGAGACATCCAGTTAGTGCTGTCTCACTGAATTTTTGAAGTAATTTGAAAATCCTTCAGTTTTTGTTTTGTATCCTGTTAACTTTTATTATGAAGTATAGTGTAATATAAAAATGAAGCATTTACAATTGTGTGCAAAAATATGCTTCCTTTTAGCCCTAAAATAAACAATCATATTTCATATTCATGAGTGCATTTCTTCTTTTGCCCTATATGAAATTTTTCTTTTTATTGTATCAAGTTACAGTGTGATACAATGTCCTCGAAAATATCCTAATGTGCAATCATAATAAGAACCATCCTAAATAACAGCTGATTAAAAAGAGATAATATTGATATAGGTATTAAAAATATTATATTAACAACAGCTCTGAGAATATTCTTCAGTGCCTCTGCTGATGCTAAGTAAGCGATATTCAGTGTCCATTTATTAATGCTGAGAAGAATGACTTAAATGTCCACTTAAGAATGCCTCTTAATTCCTAGCCCCTCTGCAACCACCTGTCAATAAACACTTGGTGATTCACCTTTTCAGACTGGTACCACTTTCTTGACATTGTGTAAGTTGCTGAGTGATTTTTCAAAGAATTTTACTCAAAGAAAGGAGAGAGGAAAAGTGGGGAGGGTTCCATAGAGCTTTGTTTAGATACGCCCACAGTCTAATACTTGCTACTACATGTTAAGAAGCTCCATGGAAGAAGGCTAAGAGTCATTTTCAAAAAAAGCGAAGAAAGGAGCTGCTTATTTGCAGAAAACTTTCAAAGAAAGATACAGATTCAAAACATGAGTACGCATGTAATTATATGTGAAGACTGTGTGTGGGGTGGGTATGGGTGTACGCTCTGTGTGCTTATGACTGGTATGGGAGGGGTGTGTATATGTGATGAATGCATGTGAGTGTACATTCTCCCTTGGTGGCCTGTGGGGCAAAAGAACAAACCAATGGCTCTTTCTCTTTCCTCCCTTTTGTCTCAAGGTCATTGGTTTGTTCTTTCTGCTCCACGGGCCACCAAGGGTGCTCTTATTGACTGGGTCATCTCCCCATCCCCAATACTAGCTTTCATAGTCCTTGTCTTTCAAGTGAGTCCTACATAGAGAGAAAGACAGAGACTTTCTAATACAGATAAAACATATATGAATTATTTCCACATTTTTGGAAATGCTGATGGGCCAAAAATACTATTCAGGACCTCAGGTTCATGATTCTAACTGCCCATGTAGTACCAAGGTATAGAGGAAGGCGAATAATCCAAAAGTTAGTGGAGAATGGCAAGATAACATTTGATTCCAATCTGGTTAACTCCAAAGTCCTTCTAATACTATGGTTGAGTGTTTTCTTCCCAACAATGGGCTGTTCTCCAAGTTCCAGAAACTCACTAGGCTCTATAATTCTTTTCTGCCACCAATTATCCATGGTTTGTATTACAACCCACAATTTAGGGCTCAGTTTCACAAATTGTCCTCACTTCAGCTGTCAATTTTAAGTACTCTAAAAAGAGGATTTTTGACACCTGGCTACCAGTTCAAGAAATTGTCACAACCTCCTCCAGAGATTATATACTGTATTTAAATGGCTGACACATCTCAAGAGAAATGCCACCAACTTAGTATGCATCATGAAGACTAGCTGCCAGTTACAAGGTACACAGAAAGGTGCAGTTAAGGATCTTTTTTCTTGAGGCCCTCCTTGTCTCGGTCCAGTTCTCCAACTAAGGAAGCTCTTGAACTTCCTTGAAGAGGAATAGCTGGAGATGTCTTTATCTGGTTGTGATTTGTTATTAGCTCAGCTTTTCTTGCTTTTAGAAATCGAGAGATTGGGTTTGAAAGAAAGTTCTAGGCTTCTGATAAAGACTTCTCTTTGTTGAAAGTTATAAACTATGAAGGTCTGGCTGAAAGTCCTCTACTTAAACAAGAGACTTCTTTCTGCCTGAGATTTTGGTGGGTTCAGATTATTATCTGTGGCAAAGAAGAGTCCCTGTCCCATTCCTGTCCTTGGAGAAATGGAATCATTTTCTACTGATGCTTCTACAGGACTCTGGATGGTCCACTGACCACAACAGATCACGGTACACAAGTGGCTGTTGACATTTTAAAGGAACATTGGTAGGGATACTGTCTATGAATGGCAAGACTGTGGGGTAGACAGCTTTGTGCCCTTGTCCTCAGTAAGACACTTCTTAGACTACCAGTGCCCAGGTGAGCTAGATCACAAGAGGGAGAAAGCTCTCCATTCTGTTAAACTCTATGTTCCCCAATCTAGATAGTTCTACTAAAATGCTAATATTTAGTATGTAAGAGCAACATTAAAAAATTGTATTATCTGGATATAATGGGGAAATATTTCATCTAGGGGTAAGGAAAGCAGTGTGTTGGTCAGGCTTAGAAAACTACATGGGAAAAATAAATTATCATCTGATTGCATGCTGTTGTATTTGGCCCATTCAATGTAATGAGCAGAACTGCTCTGAAGATTCATCCACAGTATACAGACAGCATGCTAGCTGGCAATGTTTAAGTCTGCAAGAGAGGCAGGCTAAAATAACTGAGACATTAGCATCACCAACTTAAATTTAACTTTAGAATGTGGCTGCCCTCCAATCTGTGTCTCCCTCACCATTTTTGATTTTTCTTTTTCTTTCTCTTTTCTTTTCCCACTACACCCAAGCCCCAGTTCTTTTATTAAACTTAATCCTGGGGCTAAGCTAGGATGATGAAATGGGGACAATCTCAGTGAAAAGTAGGGAACACTAGACTTCTTCCTTTTTTAAACATTTAATTGCATCCCACTCACTGTCCCCTACTGCTGGCTATGCCCTGGACTACTTGCCACCTGACCCTACCTTCCCTTAGGGGTTGGAGACGATGTGATGCAGAGTCAACAACACAGACTCTGGGAGCATGTGTGAAATGCTGCTCCACCTCCTTTAATACCCTGCACCTGAGCCCCATTGGTCTCACCTCTTCTAAACAACAACTCCTGATTGGCTGGCATTATCTGTGCCAGCAACCCTTGGTCTTTCAAGCAGTCCTCAATTAGGTCCAACTGCAGGAGATGCTTTTGCAGCTGTGTGGCCCCCAACATTTACATAGTGGTGGCCTCACTGTTCTGCTACATACTACCTGGTCACCCTCTCCCACAATTTCTCCCTTCTCCTTTTCCTCTGATTGGATGGGGGATTATCTGTCAGCCACCCAACTCTGGCACACCAAGTCTCAGTGAGGCTAGATGCATCCTCTCCCACTTAGGTTAGACAAGGCAGCCCAGGTAGAAAACACATCCCAGGACGGCAACAGCTTTGGAGATAGCCACCAGTCCAGTTGTTTGGGACCCACATGAAGACCAAGCTGCACATCTGCAACATATGTGCAGAGGGGAGGCCTAGATCCAGCCCGTTTATGTTCTTTAGTTTGTGGTTCAGTCTCTGAAAGCCCCCAAGGGTCCAGGTTAGTTGACTGTGTTGGTCACAATACGTCTGAATGTCAATTAAGTCTTTCAAGCCTTCATGAAAAGAACATTTTTTTTTTCTCTACTCCCCACCAATCCCTGGGACATTGCCAAAAATTGATTGTTTGTTTACAAAGAATTACCTTTTAAAAGAAATCACCAACCTGATTGTTTTTAATTTTTTAATTCTATTTCTATGACAGTAAATCACATCCCAAAAGACGGTGAAGAAATATTCATCTGCTTAATCAGCAGCTTGTATCTTCTAAGTGTCATGGCTTCCTCAGGGCCAGTGTGAATCCTGGATCATAGACAGGCAGTCATCCTTCTAATAGTGACTGACTATAAAGTCTTCCATTCTCTTCCTCTGTGAGATGCTCATGCAGAATTCCCAAGGTGTATTTAGTACTGTTGTATTACATCAATCCAGGTCCTAATCCACATGTTCACATCAAACTTATCTGTGGGAAACGCACCATTACTATATACAGATGACTCTGTAGTAATTTTAAAAATGCCTAAAATTTGGGTGATAAATTTTATATATGATTACTAACAATGACTTAGAAAAACTGTAACTTTCCCATCTGTAAACACGAGATGAGATCCAAGAAGGGGGTGGGTTTCTGAGCTTCTCTTGAAAAACACAATTGCTAAATGACTTTGAAGGATAAAAATACAAAGTTAAGCATTTGTAACATGAAAGTGTTGGCTCTGGCTTGCCTTCTGTGTCTCTACAAGTATTATGGAGATAAATTATATTTTGTGTTATTGTATTTTTTTTTCCTCTCTGTCATCTGTATTGCATCTATTATAGTGTAGCAAGAAATTCAATTCCATTTCCAACTCAATGCCTTACTTTCCCCAATTGTGTTTATCATTGTCTTGGCCCATTTACAAAGGAAGTACTAGGCAGAGCTGCCGCTGACCACACTCTTACCTCTGTCTTCTTGTGTTTTCCTCTTGTCCTCCAACATTTTTATTCATTTCATTATTTTCTCAGTTTCATAAGGTCATCTCTTACTGATTTGCTTTTCTGTTTTACTGCACTGTGTGATCTGAGAAGATCAGCAAATTCTATAAAAATGTATAAAATTAGTTGATAATCTTAGGTTTGTTATATTTTTTTCAGGAAATCATTCCTTATCTGGTTTGAAAAGTGTTAGTGGAACTCAGGTAATAAAAAATGAACAAAGCTCTCTCATGTTTTCAGTCATGAGATGAATTACAAGTAGTGCTTCTAATTTTAGTAGTAGCATTTGTTATTTTTGCTATTTTTAAAAAACATGTAAATCATTGTCATTAGTGTGGCGTATGCGTGTGTGTGAGTGTGTGTATGAGTGTGTGTATGTATGTGTGTGAGTATGTGTGTATGGGTGTGTGTGTGCACATATCTATGTTGTGTCTGTATGCGTGTGTGTGTGTGTGTGTGTGTGTGTGGTGTATGAGTGTGTGTATGTGTGTATGGGTGTGTGCGTGTGCGTATCTATGTTGTGTCTGTATGCGTGTGTGTGTGTGTGTGTGTGTGTGTGTGTGTGTAGCTCACTTTGCACATATAGAAGTTAAGTAATCCTTTTATCTTGGCTCCAGGATCAAGATTCAAAGCAAGCCTCTTCTCTGCTATCTTTTTTTTTTTTTTTTTTTTTTTTTTTTTTTTTTTTTCGGTTTTTTTTCGAGACAGGGATTCCTGTGTAGTCCGGCTCTCTGGAACTCGTTGTAGACCAGCTGCTCGATCAGAATTCGCCTCCCTCTGCCTCCCAATTGGATTAAGGCGTGCGCACCACCGCCCGCCCTCTGCTATTCTTTAAATGTCAAAATATACACAAAACATATAGGCAGGAGAGTTTTACTTTTGGGGCCCCTGGCTTATCTCCTGAACTATATGAAATTCTATCTATGAGATGGAAGATGGGGAAAAATTTGCCCTTCCTGACCCTACTGCCTCTCTATTGCTTGTCTTCTTTCCTGCTTTGTTCCCATCTTTCTATTGTACATCTTGTAATTTACTAGATATTCAGGAATTCTAAGGAGACAAAGAAGTCATACAACATAATTTAATTAACTTGTGCTATATAATCATTTCAATATATAATTTCTATTCCCAAATGAAAGAAATGAGATGCAATCAGTGAACCCACGATGTAATGCATGATTTCTCCACTGTTAATGCCAAGGCCATGAGGCTAATAGCTTGTTGTAGCTGAAGACTACAAAATAGACTTTTGTTTTCTAAGTAGTGAATAACAAGACTCCCGTACAAGATTGATCTGGAAAAAGAATGAAAAGAGACAAGAGGGGTTATATGTGCATCGTATACACAAGTACAGAGTTTTAACCGTGAGGGAGATTTTAGGAATCAAGACTTCTTTTAGAAGAGAAGATAATGCATCACTTAGTCATGTACTTGTTTAAGATCATGTATGAGAGGATTCTCCATGAAAAAATGCTTCCTTTAATGAAATTATGATCTGGGAATTGTATAATATAATTAAGGAACAAAGACCACTCCAAGATTCAGGTAGAACATGATAAAGACATTATTGAAGGATACCCAAAGAACCATCTGGCATGCCTTGGACCCTATACTATGTGTCAACCTGCATTTCAAGACTTACCTGAGACATCTCTATAAACCTATAAGATGTGTCTTCTGTTGTAAGAGGCAGTCCACCAGCATCTCAGTTTTAGTCCTAAATACTGAAATGAATTGAAATAATTGATAGTTTTATAGAGATGCTTAATATTGAATGTCAATTTATGTATAGTAATATTGGGAATGAAATTGAGAAATTAGTAACTATATTTGGTATTTTATTATAAAAGTAAAAATATGACCCATAAAATACTTCATAAAGTTAAATCTGCAAAAGTAGATTTTTAGAACCATATATTTTATATATGAAAATTCATAATGACTCAGTTCAGAATTTATGCATGTCACCCCTGGCACCTATGAGCTCCTAACAATCATTCACTTAGGTGTTTTGTCCTCATACTATCTTTTTGTGCACAGATCTGTTCCCAATTGGACTTTAAGAGCTGATGATGTGATTTTCTTAGATTCTATTTGTCAAGTCCCCAAATCTAATCATGTCTTGGCATGATTTAACTATAGTAGTGTCTCTGACATTATTTCCACTTTTGGAAGGGGTAAGGGTTATAATGGAATAAGTGAAGTTTTCCATAAAACTAACACCCTGAATTTCAGGGGAAGAATTGTTTCACAATCTTCTGAACACAAATTTGGGGTCAAGGGGCAAGAAAGTGGCATTTTGGTTTGCAGTGTTTGAGCTGTCGTCTTTGTGGTGACACTCTGTAAGCCTGTGAACAGTATGGTACCATGATGATTGAGATCACAATTTTGTATTACCTTTTCTGTTGTTTGTTGATGGTTTCTACTGCAGGTGCAGATTAGAAGACCCTAACATTTCATTCTTCCTTGGAGAAGAGAAGGTGCAATTGCCCTGTGATTTTCAAGGTTATTTGCATTAACGACACCTCTCTTGCCCAAGGATAGGCACCAGAATGAGATTTTATGTTATGACTAATAAGATATTCCCCAAAGTGAGGATGGTACGTGGAAACATGGAAAGAAAGGACAAGTAAGTTTGTAGTCTAGAATCCTATAGACCAACCCCTCTGGAGGCGATGATGTCAGTAATAAGAAGATTTCAGAGGTACCAAAGCAAAGGCATGACGTTTCCATGTCTTTTATGAGAGAAATCTGACTACTGTTGTCTCTCTGTGTGCAAGTAAAGCAGCTTCACTTTGCTGAGGGGCAAGCCAGGCATCAGGGAGACATCAGTTTGTGTTCCTGGGAGGGAGAGCACCTTTGTAGCTAGTGAATGTGACTATAAAGGAATCACAGGATATTGGGAGTGAAAGGAATGTGGTTTAACAGGTGCCCGTGGTCACATGAACAGGTTTCTACTCAAAATTATTGGTCAAGCAAGTAGATGACAAGAATTATGTGCCTCAAGGACTGGCAGAAAACTGGTATGCTGTCTATAGAACTCTTACAGCAAAGTAAAGTAAACTAATCTGAAAACAGTTCACTTCTTATTGTCATGCACTAACAGTTCACATACTTGAGAGGGATAACATACTTCATGTTTTGCCCTTGGTATATATACACACACACATACACACACTCACACACACACACAGAGAAAGAGAGAGAGAGAGAGAGAGAGAGAGAGAGAGAGAGAGAGAGAGAGAGAGAGAGAGAGATTTATGTATGGGTGCTCATGTGTGTAGAAACATTTCTCAGAGCACCACTGTGCTGGTCATTCAAGTACTTATATTTTTGGTTTAACTTTGCCGTACTAAAGACTACTATTTGAACAAGATGTGTTCTTTCATAAAGAAAGAAGAAGGCAATTGTTATACCTGTAGGCATAAGGTTTTTGAGTATTCTTTTGACACATTAAGATGAAGCCAAACCAAGATAATTTTTATACCTGTGAAGCACTGGTATGTTTATGTGTTACTGAATCACCATAGAAGTGAAGATTGTGGGGCGGGACAATAGAAAGGGAATACCATGTGACAAGTCAGAATGTTAAGCCAGCATTTCATCTTATCCAAAACATGTTTCAGGAGTGACAACCAGGTAGATTCTAGGTGTTGGTAACAATAGAAGCCTTTCTGATAAGATAAATATAAATTATTCTATGAATACTTATAAGATAGAGATATATAAATAATGTATATAAAATATAAAATGTAATATAAAATATTTTTATATTTTTGATATATACATGGACTACATGATTATTGGTCTATCTATAGTTCATTTTCCTTAGTTTACTTAATTCATTCACTGCCCTGTCTCTCAGTATAACCTGATATCAAACCAAATTTTTTATAGACAGGTTCTTTTTGTACTGGAATAACATCTTTGTTATTATTATTATTATTAATATTATTTATTAAGCAGAGTAAAACTGGAATTCACTTACAGTATCCTGAGCAAGTCAAAAGAACCTTATTCACTAGACAAGCCTAATGGGTAGCTAAATTCTGCAGATTATTTGCAAGTGAGTCAGCCTATTTACCAAGATAATTCAACTTGCAAATTAGTCATGTAGAAAGATTGAGTTGGCGAAGATAGAGTAGGCACATTTGCCCTAAAAATAGATACACTATGCTTGTTCCTAAAGCAGTACAGTAGCAGCACACATAAAGAGACACATGAGGCAGTTAGAAAGAAATTTCTTTTCCTACACAAATGATCAAATCCGTTTCCTGATAGAGCTGAGCAAACATTGCCAGGCATTGGTGCCAGCTTCTTTCTGCTCTGGAGAATCAAGCCTGGCCCATGCTAATGAGCCAGGCAGGAGCAGCACCAATTGCTCCAGTCTTCCTTTTGCTTTGCATTACTGACATTTCCTCTTTCCAGCTTGGGAGTCACAGCTGCAGGAATAGAACTGCAGCATATTTCTTGCCACTGTCTCAATAAAATGGCATCCTGGACCTAGAGCAAGAAAGTGGATGTAATAGTTCATAAGCATAAGACATAGGAGGCATTTAGACCTAGATTAAGGGTATTTAAAAATCCTTTGAAGAAATGTATTGTGTTGGGCTGCAAGGTTGTAACACAGTGTTCCCTTTGTATCCAGTGATATTTTTCAGTTTGTGTGTTGAGCCTAAAGCTTGTCACCGCTTTCCAGAGTGTCACAGGTGTCACCCCTTTCCAGAGTGATATCTAGTGAGATAGTGGCTTTCATTACATTGTGTCTGAATCTAACCTTCCTCTTGTATGGACAATGAATTAAAATTACTTTTTTTTTTTACGTTTCTTTTTCTATTTTCAACTATCCAATATGGTAGGAAGTTAACAGCAGCTAAGTTCTGAAGTGGAGAGGTCATACTCACCCATCAAACAGTGGATCAGAATCACCTTGAAGTAAAATACATTGTAACAAACAGGTCTAAAGAAAGCAAAAATGAGGAATAGAACATGTCATGACTCTGTTGGTTTGACAAGTTTCCTATGATAACAGAAAGTTCCAGACACAAAGATTGATACTTTATGAGGAAAGGCACGTTTCCAGGGTATGACCTTATGTGGTACCCAGAAAATTGTGACTCTATTAGAGTGTAACATGATTGCTTGAAATGCACTGGGGCTAGAGCTCATTAATGAGGCAGCTTCAGAAAATTACCCTTACTGTGGATGTGCTTGCATATTGCCGGACCAAAATACCAAAATTTGCATGTGTTTTTCCAGCTGTGCTGGTTTTTTTTTTCCATTTAAAAGATCAGCTGCAGAGAGAAAAAAATATGATCATATTCTCAAATTAGGAGATGGCCGCGATCCTTGATCACATTGGAAAGCTGAGTCATTTCACAGAGTAACTTCTTGCCTCTAATCCATCCTATACTCAGTTTGAGGTTTGATGAACCCATTTTCTTTAAAAATCTGAGCACAAACCATAAGAAAACATATGTACTAAATAAACAAGGACAGATGATCATTCTAGATTGGCAAAGTATGTATATATCTAATACTCTATGCAATTTGTGTAATAGTATGATTGACAAAAAAAGGAACTGTATATAAGATAAGAAACAGAATACACAGATAATAGTTAATATTTCCTGGCATTTAGCATGTGCCATGAACTGGACAAATGTTAGCTACATCATCAAGTTTGAACTTTGCAATTCAATACAGAAGGAATTCTTTTTCTCCAGTTGAGGGATCTCAAAAACAAGGAGGTCAAATACCATATGGTTATCCAGGATCATATATAATCAAACCCTTATAAACTGCTTCAACAAGAAGAATTACTCTGAGTTTATGCATAACAACAATAAATCAATTCTTTCTGCTATTTTACAAGAAGCCTAGAAGCATTCATCTGTGACTAAAGAAGTCCTGCCACTCTTTAAAATCTGAATATCTTATCAGTTTCTATTTGCCTTTCTTAGAAGAGGAATCTCTCAAGGAGAAAAATGAAAATAGTGGACAAGCCAATGATTTATTCATGCATGAATCTTCCCTGAGATGTCCCATTTGAGAAACATTATAAAGTTTGGATGTAACTACTGAAGTGTTGTAGCACAGAATGCGTTCATCAAAATTGAAGAGCCTATACTGATGGCATGTGCTGTAATTAGACATGACCACTTAGAGAGGGTAAGAGTTTGGAAACAGAAAAAGAGCCCTAGGAAATGTCTTGGGTTCTCCAGATGGGTCACTTGGGAACACTTGGTTTTCTAGGAAGAAAGTGAATGTTGTTAACACTGTGTGATGGACTCCATTCTGCCAAATCCATAACGGATTAGAATTGGGATAATTGAGTCCAAAAGCATAAAAGGGGAGCTTTTGCAGCAACCTAGACATATGGGAATCAACCCATCTATCACTGTGTTGCTGGCAGGAACATAAAGACATATGCTCCAGTGTACAAGGGTGGATTGGCAGGAAGAGTGTTTTTCAATGAGCTTTTCGTATTTGTGAATTCCTACTATAAATGACAATTTATGCCAACTTGAGAAAATTTCAGAAAATATAAATGCTGTTATGAATGCAGCAGAATCCACACTGTGTTGGTCAGAAGCAGTATTCATTCATGTTGTAGAGTATAGGCAAGGGGTTGGTTTCATGAGTAGTATAAAAGCACTGATATATGTGTTGCGTTCAGACATGCAGCTTTAAACTCAACTTCAAAGTGAAGGCTCTGGATAACATGTGAGTTAAGTGAAAATGTGCATAAATTAGGACATGATGGAAATCTGGGGAAAGTATATGGCAGCCAAAACTACTAGCATTGCAGAAATGTATTAAAGATATTTCTGGCAGAATATAAAGAAAGTCTTGGCATCCTTAAAAATTAAGATACTCTGATAATTTTGGGGAATTGTACATGATCTTCCTTATGAATGATATTTCTCTTAGAGTCAAGTAGAGCAGTAGTTGTATTGTACTGCATAAAGTGCTGTTTTGTTGCCCAGGTTGGTTTTATGGATAACATTACGGGGTTTCACCCTGTTGTTGATATACTGGGGTCTAGGGTAACTAGTCCAAACTTATAATCTACATATCCAAATAATTTTACTTAAAGGACAAGAATGGGATCATCTATTTAAATATAAGTGATCTACATATCTCTATCATGCACTGAAAACCTTAGCTATTATGAGGATATCTTAATATTTTGGTTAAATATTCCTTTACATTATAATATGATAAATATGATAAAGTCTCCATGCCCAATGGGAATAGGCTTAGGCACACACAATATTCTAGAACTGAAATTTTAAATTCAAAATTACTTGATAAGACATGAGATCCAGAGACAAACTCATCCAGGTCATGTTTGTGTTCTGCTACTGAGTGAATTAAAGGACAACACGGATAGCTCTATTAGCAGAAAAAATATCATCATTAATAATGAATTAGTTATTGAAGTATGTTTCATATTTTCAATATAACCTGTATATTGTGGCAATTGAACTTTGGCCAAAAGTAAAAGGCTTAAGGCTAAATACTCTTGCTTTTTGCTATCAAGTGACTAATATATTTTGATTCCTTTTCAGAAACAAAAACAAAATAAAAAACTCTCAATTTTCCTCTTAGGAGAGATGATTAAATCAAGATCCCTTTGTATAGCATTGGTTCAGAATTAACTTAAGATTTTTTTCCTCCTGGATAACTGTCTTGATTTCATATTTGTCCTCTATGATTAAAATTTTCAGACATGCAGATAGTTAGCAATGGCTAATACTTGATTCTTGACCACATCATACATATGCCCTTGGAATCTTCAACACAGTTCTGAATAGGAACATGTATTAGCTTTCTGCACAACTAGATTATATATTTAAATGGAAGAGAAAGCTTTAAATAACAAAGAGATGATTCCATTTTTTTCTCACTGTGCTTATAATGCATGGCTACTGCTTTATTCTGTTTTCAGGAAATAACAGGATAAATGACAGCACCAGCCTCACAATATTTCAATTCCCCAACTTCTTGAAACTAGAATTTCTAATTTCCTTTATTAAGTAGCTTTCCACAAACCTCTTCAATCTGTGACTATTTCCATTAAGACATCAGGCCACTGTTTTCTTCATAATTGGTATTAGTCATCTTGATTATTTTAAAAGACATAAACATCCTTCAAGGTGAATTTAAATTATTCTAGTTCTCTTGTCTTCTTTATTTTTTTCTGCATTTTGATTCTGAGAACGTAAGTGTAGTCCAAAGAAACTCCATCAGATGGAAGGTCACTTGTTTTTAGAATTCAGTGCTTTGTGTTTCTACAAGACATTGCCTAATTAAAAAGCCAAGGACAGCAAGATGCTGCCTGTAGCTCCCAATATGGCTAGTGTTGTCTGGAAGGGTTCTGAGGCTAATGCTATCAAAGTGTTTTTGATGAAAAGCTATATATTGTGGTTATGATCATTTTATAATTACCCAAATTAATGTTCCCTCTCAAACACTATTTTCTAAGACTTCATAGGCTCTCTTTACGTTCTGTCCTCCTTCCTTTGAAAAGGCAATTGTATCTATAATCATTGCTTGCTGCATGCCTTTCTTATGTGCCCTTGAGGGCAGCTCTCTCAGAACTTGAATACTAAAGTTATTCCTTTGCATCTCTATGTCTAAATATTGTCACATATCTTGGTGTATAATAAGTGATCTGTAAATAAGGAAAACATAAATGAATACTTTGGTCCTGACCTGAAACAAATATCTAAAATAATCTTAAAACCTCCTTTATACATTTACCCTACTTATACAAGATATTGAAATAAAAATTATTATGACAATTTCTGCTTTCTAAAATATTTTCATAAAAAAATCATAATTAATGGTGTCTCATATATTTATTTGTGTTTTATGATTTGTTATCTCAAGATGGGGAGGACAATTTTTCAAAGTATTTCTACTTACAATTTTTTCTCTTAGTCTTCCTATTCAATATAATTAGTTTCTGGTTCTTTAATTTCAAGAGTGCATCAAAAATCTTAGACACTTAACGAGTCATTTATTTATCTAAGTCCAAAAGTGTAGAAATGAGCTGCAATCCTATTACTCTTTAAGCATCTGTTTTTAAATTTGCCCTACATATGACTGAGATAAGTAGAAACCAGAATGTATATATAAAATAAGATGAATTTATAAATTCTTGCCCCAGAGCATAAGTCTAATTTTACTAATATATGTAAAACATCATAATATCAAAATGAGCTCAAGCATATATGTTAGTATTCGGGTTCTGTAACCACCAGGAAGGCATGATAATTCAGTCATATATGTTTTCTCTGAATATCAAAATAGTCCTTTAAATCACAAATTAAGATGTCTCCTATTATTCTACAAAATCTTCAATAACAAAGCAAGACCGATGCATAAGCATATGAACACTCCGTCAATGGGCATGTTTAGACTTAATAAATATTATCTTCCAGGAATGATTCATTAATGTTAATTTTCTTTGGTCGATCAAATTGATTGGAAAAAAAAAATGCTTTTCATCTCTCTAGTTCTCACATGTCATTCCTTAAAACAGTAACGTTTCAAGATTGTACTAAGTACCTCTGATGGAGCACGCTGACAGACCGATATACTGTCAGATTTAAAGAGCTGACTTTACAGAGACAGCATTTAGGTGTTTAAGTCACTGAAGTATGTCAGGTATATCTCCAATGTGATGTTTACTGTAGAAAGAGATAGAGTGAAGGCTGAAGGAGTTGAGAGGATTCGTGACACCATGAGGAAAGCAACAATCTCAACCAACCAGAGCCCCCAGGGTCTAAACCACCAGCCTGGGAGCGCTTAGGGAGGGACCCATGGCTCCAGCTATATATGCAAGGGAGCTATATATAAGTGGGAGAAGAGATCCTTGGTCCCATGAAGGCTGGACGTCGTGGGGGGGGATACTCGAGGGTGGGGAGGTGAGGTACAGGGGAGGGTGGGTGGGGGTACACCAACGTGGAGGCAGGAGGAGGGGGGAAGGGATAGTGAGTTCCTGGGAGGGAGGCGGGGGAAATGGGGTAAGGAGAGAACATCTGAAATGTAAAAAAAAAATTTTCCAAGAAAGAGAGACTTCAAAAGCACTTCTGTGTGCCTATGAACTGGCCACCCACCACCTAACAATATAATTTTGCCTGTTCTCATACTTAAGAGCTATATCTCTATGCTTGGGCTACCTAAGACTTGTGATTGCTTGGATACATCTATCAATATATCTGCTTTTTGTAAAGACAAAATTTTATCTGAATTTAGGGTGTTTGTGTGAGGATTCCCCACAAATTACATGAATAAATCATGCATGGAGTAAACACTCATAACCAACTGATGACCTATTAACAATGACAACAATGGTATTTACAAACTCTCATTGTTTAGTGTTGCATGGTAGATTCCAAGCAGATATTAAGAGTAAATAATGTGTATTTTATGTTTATGTAGACACACCCACACATACACAAGAAATATTCTAGCATATTATATGTCTATATAACATGTACATTCATGTTTATATATACATATATTTCTTGTGTAAATACATGGCTTTCAAGAAATTATAGGTATATAATAATTTCATATATATATATATATATCATATATATATATATATATTGCTAAGAATCCGTGTCTATACAATTATGTGTGAAAAATCGAAAATTGCCTATGCAATCACAGTTTATTATGAGGTTAACAATGATTCTGCCTACATTGGGAAGACAACCCCAGAACAAAAGAAGATTATACAAAAATACTTGAAAAAACTTGCTAAGTTCTTTGTGTACATTTCTGTCTCTCACATGAATTGGTATATACTAACTCCATCTTCATATATAAAAAAGAGGCCATGAATTTGAAGTATAGCAAGAAGGGGTATATGGTAGGGTTTAGAAGGAGAAAATGAAATGAATATTGTAATTATAACATCTAGGAAATAGAAAATAAGTTTTAAAATAAAGAAAATCCTTTGTGCTAGATCCCATTAATCAACTGATTGAGAAAGTTAATTGGAATTAATTAACACAGGTAAACTAGAAGGAATAGAAGAACCAGCTTTTGAGTGTCAATAATTTTACTTGGCCATTTTTTATTCAGCACTGGGTAAAAAGTAGACCTTGATCTGAAAGATTTTACACATCAATATAGAATAGCATTCAAAGCTTGAAGGATTACTTGTATTTCAGCAGAAACAACTTGGAGACCTGTTGTTTGCAACACAGAGTCTCTTGTAGCTCAGTCTGGCCTTGGCTGTCATGAGTACTCAATTGTGTTTCTGAATTCTTTATTGTATTGAATTTATCTTCTTACCACTAAAGCACAGTTATGCCCTTCTATACCCTGCCAAAACTGTTAATGTGTGTTATACAGATTGCAATGTGGTAAGATTTTAACCATGAGTTAATCAAGTAATAAGCTGGTGCTTTTATTCTTCTCTCCCATAAGAGGAAATTTTTCTTTCTTTGACTGATTTTAGTTTCCAACCTCCAATAAAAGCATTCTCCCAATCAAGTCTGTAAAGTATGTGCTATCTTTGTTTAGTATAAAACACAGATCAAGCCTACAACATTCTTTTGAAGGTGGCTTCAGATAGCACATGTGCTGACGACTGATAGAAATTTGATATTAGCATTACTACCTGCTAGGATCTTCATGGAAAGAATTTACTGTTATTTTTCCTTTATTAATCAATGCATCCTGATGGTTTAACTTCGCATGTTAAGTTAATGTTCAGCTTACTTTCTGGAGTCATTTCAATTACTCAGTTGTCTCCCTGCTGCTCATCACGGTATAGTGGGCCCCTGTAAACTTGTCTCAATCATGTCACTGTTTTATTTATTTTTGGATATTTTACAATAAATTTAGTTGTTTTTAGCTGAAGTAACATTACACTGGAAAATCTGAACCCTATTTTTTCCATAAATTCATTGCGTTTGTGAAACATCACCCTTCTATAACCCTCTTTGGGATCAATATTTATTTTTTCCTTATAGAAGTCTTATTTTACAGCATGATTCCAAGCCTTGGGAAATGTAAAATTGTAGGATTCTCACCTCACTTCTTCCTTTCATTGCCAATTTCACATTATTTATTTATTTTTTTTATTTTGATAACTCATAACACTAAAAGTAAATCTTGAAAATCTTGTGTAAATTTTTTTTTAAATATTGTTCCAAAGATGCTGCATGGAACAAACAGGAGTTTCTTATGAATGAATAAGTCTATCACACTATGGTTAAATAAATGATGCTGACACTGAATGCTAAGGTGGAAAAGTAAATCTATAAAATCTGTCTTAGGGACTGGGGAATGGATCAATGGATCAAGTGTGCAAGCCTGAGCATTTGACTTCTGCCAATACACCTAAACTCCAGCATTGAGAAAGGAGATAGAGAAATTCTGGGTGTTTGGAGACAATCTGGTCTACTTCAATGAGTAACCTTATCTCAAAAGTAAGGTAGCCAGTGGTTGAGGAGGACACCTCTAGTTGTACTTTGGCCTCCATATGCCTATGCAAACACATGTAAACACACACACACACACACACACACACACACACACACACCTGTTTTATAAACCATGCACCTAAAGGAAAATTTAGGAATTTGACATTTCAAAATGCAGAATTGTAGAAAAGAATGAATGCCTTGAGACAAGAACAAGACTATTCCTGGAGATAATGCCATGAGAGTGTGAACGAAAACCATGAAAAGACAGAAGCTCGGTAGAGCAAGCAAAGAATGAGGGAAGTATGGGAGATGCTTAACACCATATCTGGGCTAAATTTGCTGAAGATGATGACAACTTCCTTAGTGAAAAGAACTTAAACTAAATCTTATTTCTGTGTGCCTATATACATACATACATCATACATACATACATACATATATACACACATATAAATAGATAGATGATAGACAGACAGTAGATAGAGTTTGTGAGTTTCTTAGTTTCATTGTACTATATGCAAAGCTTTTTTCTTAGTTGGAACACTGAATTGTGTTCAATGCATTTTTATGATTAGTGTAGAGGATAGTCCCATGTAACAATAAAACATCATCAAGTCAAGTGTTTTATGTGTTTATGGATATTATAAATATACACAAATTTATATATATATATATATATATATATATATATATATATATATCAGAGAGATGAATAAAAATATTGGACTTATTTAATATATTCTTTATGCTTTGAACTCATTTTACATGTTCTTTATAAGATGAAATTCCTAATCTAGGAACAACAAATTTCAGAAATCTGGAATCAAATATAAACTTAATTCTGATAATCATTACATCATCCAAATAGGATTCCCATTATTTTGTATTAAAATTGAGTAATAACTCATAAAAATATCCTGTACTACTTTACTATTGTTGGAGGAAAACAGCTAATTAAAACATGTTTAACAATTTATAACAAGCAGTTAAATGTGAAGAACTTAGGAATGCTTATATTCTTTTTCTGAAGATATTAAGAGAACTTAATGTTTCTGGCCTAATGTTTTTTATTTTCCAGAAAAATTATCCTTACTCAGTAAAATGTACACAAAATATGATAAATGCTTTGTTTATTTTTTGTTTTCCAATTCAGTGAACTATTTTAATACCATAAATCCTTTCACAAAGTTTCCCTGTTAGCTGACCAACAAATTAAAGTAGCAGTTCTTAAAATTGAAAGAAAAATAATCTGGTAAGATCAATAAACTACTTTAGCGAAATCAATGAATAATTTATCTTTCCTAGAATTTTAGCACAAGCTTATGTCTTTCTTAGATTGCAGCTAATCCACAGATGCTGACTAACTGCATGATAAATTTTAATCTTGACATGTGCAAGGGATAGATCTCTTCATAATGAGAGACACATCTCTTACACAATCTATACTATCTAGTAGAAGTCAGTGAAGCTTCCTACTAGCTGATAACCATATGTCTCTGCCTTTACATTCATCACTCAAACTTAACTCAAGGCCTTTTTGTTCCACATCTTCAAACCATCACACTGTCTTTTTACATTTCTTCTTTACATTCCTGTTAGGTTAAGTTTTTTATTTGAAGGGGTATTTTATTTCCAGACAGCATAATAAAGTCACTTTAAAAAATATCTGCAAAGGTAATGGCCTTAAAAACAAAGTATTTTATTGTATTGTCACCAATAGTATTGTGACTATTGGTAACCAATTTGCTAGCTTTGGTGGAACTGGATTATTGAATACTTTCTATGTCAAAACAGACTAATTCTGCAATATTCTTAAAGTGTCATACAATTAAAATATTGCATACCATCCACCAACCAAAATTTACTATTGACTGCTTTGATCTTTTCAATCTAATTCATTTCCCCAGTATTAAAAAATAGTAACACAACACTTAGAGAAATTCAGCACCTGCTTTTTCTTCACAAACTAGAGTATTGTGTTTGTCCACCCTTTTCTGTATATATGGACTTGCAGTAATATAATTTAAAGTCCAAGAGTATGAAATACCAACTTCACTAAACATGTAGCTCACTGTGTTTGGGTGTTTGTGTATATTGGATATTTACATTTTTTCTCCAAAATATTAACTACTTCTCTGGAAAATTATTTTAGTTTTTCTTTTATAGGTATAGTATCTTATAGTATAGCATGGTATTTTGTGTGTATTATATTTCATGGTTCAAAGAGATAACTAGGCAAAAATACAATTTGTGAGAAAGTAGGCAGTACTCAAAAGTACAAACTAGCCTGTAAGAAATATGGGAGTGTATGAACAGGGTACAGGAACAACTGTGAATAAGATTAAGATGGTCAAATTATAAATAACTTGATTCATAAATCAGTAATCGGACTATTGACTATTATCTATCTGAAGAAACAAATCAATAACATGATTTTATACACACATAGGTATTTGGAATAATAAATCGGATAAAAATATTTTTTCTTTTTTTTTTCAATTTTTTTCTTGAGTTTCTATTTCATTAATGAAATGTAGGAAAACAAAGAAGATGTATCACCTTTAGAGCATTGCTCTAATAATTGTCATATTAGATCTCTGGAGGGATTTAAATTAGTGAGCAACATTTAGGGTGCAGAGACAAGATAGCCATTAGAATAGTGCAATGGTACGGGGAGATATCTCAATGGATAAAGCACTTGCTGTACAGCCGGGAGGATTACAGTTCAGAAGCTCAAAACACATATTTAATTCAGGAATTTCTTCTGTGTTATCAACACAAACCCTTTCTCTTCTAATTTCAATGGTGAGAAAAGCCACTGTGACACACTGTCAGAAAGCTCTTCAAATGTTTCCTTTCTTTGTAGAGATGTTCACCTCGAGCCACGATTAGAAGAGAGTAAGCCCTCCTGCACTCAGATTTTCTCCCAGTGGGACCTGTGTCCCACATTCTATAGCCTCCTTGGATGACAAACGTGTATAATTATAATTTTAAGTTACATGAGTGGACGTAATAATCTGTTTAGGACCATTATAAATAGATAATTGCTTATTACACAGAGCGAAAAGAAAATTTATTTTAGAGAACACTGGTATCGTAGATAGTTTCAGTTGTCTACTTAACACAGTCCAGATCATCTCAGGATAAAGCCTCATTTTGGGGGGACTGTCTGGATAAGATTGTCCTGTGGTATCTTTGATGGATGAGTGTTGCCTTGATTTTTTGAAGGATATAAAAAAGGTCCAGTCAACTATGAGTGGCACTATTCCTAGGTGGTCTTAAGCTAAGAAAATTAAGCATGAGTCTTTGTCCAGTTATCTAACAGTATTTGCATGGTTTGTGTTTCTAGTTCCTGCTTGAATTCTGGCCCTTATTTCATTTAGTGGTAGGCCATTGCATGTGAGCCAAAACCCATCTTCTCTTCCCTAGGTTGCTTTTGTTGGTGATGTTTGCCATAGCAACAGCAAAAAATTAGAGCACTTGGCAGCACATGTTAGTAAAGTGGTCTTCAGTATAGATCACCAACATGCACGGTAATTAGGACATGATGAGAAAACATTTAATCTATGCAGTATTCTCACTGATGCATGACCTCAAATCAAAGCATGAGACAATATTCAACAAAACTAAACTGAGAGATGTTCACAAAACAAGTGATCAGTTCCCTTTGAAGGTAACAGGGCTGTGAAAGCCAAAGTTTCCTCATAGACTGAGGAAGTGGTGGGTAGAGCAAAACCCAAAATTCAGTATAGGAGCCAGCCATGTTTTCTGTAGTATCAAACAGAATTAGAGCAGGGGAAAAAGAAAGAGAATTCTGTGAAGAAACAAACAAAAAAAAGAAACAACAAACAAACAAAAACAACTATAGTTTTGTTAATTCAGTGTGGATATATAGTGAATTTTATTATATGGCCTTATAAGAGAAAGCAGGGTGAAAGACACATAAGAACTACCCTTTGTAATTCATTCTAGCTGTAATTAACATTTTGCCCCCCCCCTTGTGGTGTGTGTGTGTGTGTGTGTTGTGTGTGTGTGTGTTCTGGAAGATTATAGGAAAGGTAGGCTAAAACAGCTGTTATTCTCTTGGGATCATGGAGAATGAACTCTTTAACATGATATTTCACTGAACAATGTCTTTATATTCCTCAATATTCCTGAAAAAATAAAACATATTTTCCTGATCCTGGGAGATTGTAGTTGATGTAGCTTTTCTGTATGTAATCTTTAATATGTCTTTTATTTCTAGTTGTTTTGTTTATGCCCTTTTCCTTAGTACTCCAGTCTACTTATATAGAAACATTTCTTAGGGTTTCATGTGATATTTGCTATTATTTTGTGCCTTTGATCACTTCTTCTACACCTGCGTCTCACTGAGTTTAAGCAAGGGTTTAGTCATCTGAATTCTAACTCTCATTTGACACATTTTGTTGTATAGTGCTGAAACTGATATCCTTGAATCTGAAATTAATAAGTGAATGTCCTCCTTCATCCAGCCACTCCCAAGAAGACATTAACATTGAACCATAATCTTCAAGGACGAGGATTTTTCACATTTACAGAAATACACAGGGGATGGTAGGGGCTTATCAGATAGCTAAATTTAAACTGCCTGATAATTTAAATGAGAAATTCTGTTTGAAGCTCTGTCAGGGGAACTGTTCCAATTCCCACATTACTTGACCGCTTCTTTCTGATCTTCCTGATTCTTTCACTCTTTTTGATAGTCTACCTTTCTTTGCAAAACCCATATTCCTTCTACTCTACAGTAGCAAAACAGGATTTTCTTCACTGTTTCTTTCAACATTAAGAGAATAATAATAAAAAGCAGATTACTGGTTAATTGCTTGTTTTGAACAATTGGTAGCTGGGCAGCAGGAGTGGAGATGGAGTAAAGACACAGTTGTCTTACTGAAACTCATGAGATTTTTCTCATGGAAATCATAAGAGTGAAACACCTCAGGACTTGCATAGGTGGTGCTCAATAAATGTCTTCACTCCACAGCTTGCATGCAAAATCCAGAGTCTCACAGTCTACTTAAGTAAGAGCTGGAATAGTTATCATCATAATTGTACTTAGACAAAATATAGTTATAATGAGGTTTAGTGTTGATAAAAATCTGACCTATTTGGGTATTAGAACACTTCATTAAAAGATATACCCAGATGACCCCTACACAATCATTTGGTGGAGACTTTTTCCTTCTTTTCCCATTAATTTGTTTGTTTATTCACTTTACAACCCAATATAGCCCCCACTTTCTCTCTACTCTTCTAGTTCCCCTCAGAATGGCCTACCCCTTCTTCTTACCTCTGAGAATGGAAATGTCCCCACCCTCAACAACCAACCCATACAGGCACATCAAGTCACCAGGCAACTAGGCATATCCTCTCCCACTGAGGCCAGAGAAGGCATCCCAGGTAGTGAAATAGGATCCACAGGCAGAAAACAGAGTCAGGAATACCTCCCACTTCACTTGTTGGATGACCAGCATGAAAACTAAGCTGCTCATCTGATACATATGTTGGGTGGGCCCAGGTCCAGCCCTTGTATGATCTTTGGTTGATGGTCCAGTCTCTGCAAGCTACAAGGGTCTAGGTTATTTGACTCTGTTGGTATTCCTATGGAGTCCCTAACCCCTCTGGGATGGGTCACTCAATCCTTCCCCCAACTCTTTTTCAGAAGACCCCTTAGGTCCATCTAATGTTTAGCTATGGGTCTCTTACTTGTTTCAGTCAATTGCAAGGTAGAGCCTCTCAGAGGACAGTTATAATAGGCTCCTGTATGCAAGCATTACAGAATATCTTTAATTGAATCTGGGGTCTCAAGTTGAGTCCATCATTGTTAGCCATTCCCTTAGTTTCTGCCCCATCTTGTCCCTAACTTCTTATAGACAATAAAAAAATTAGGTCAAAAGTTTTATGGGTAGGTTGGTGTCCTTATCTTCCACTGGGAGTCATGCCTGGCTATAAGAGGTAGCCACTTCAATTTCTATATCCACTATTGCTAGGAGTCCAAGCTAGAGTTACACTCATAGATTCCCTGGAGTCTCTTCCACCCAGGTCTCTGGCATGATCTGTAGATGTATTTCTTATAAATTTCCATTTACTAACCTGGCCCTCTGTCTCTCCAGCTCTCCCTACACCTGATTTCTAACCTCTTTTCCTTTCTGATACCCTCTCCTATCAGTTCCATTCCTCTCTCCAACTCCAAAAAAACTATTTTCTTTCCCCATCTGAGTGAGATCAAATATCTCCCTTAGGCCCTTCCTTGTTATTTAGTTTCTTTCAGTCTGGATTGTAGCTTGGATATACTGTACTTTATGGCTAATATCCACTTATAAGTGAGTACATTCCATGTGCAATCACTCACTGTGATGAGAAATGTGCAAATAACACCTACAACATGTATAATTTACTCTTTGACATAGGACTACAGTTTTGACATATATTAGTTTCCTAGAGTTGTTTATAAGTACTTACTTGGTACAGTTATCTCAATGTGGAAGAGTGAGGAATTGACTCATCAAAATTTATCACATAGTGATTGAAAGAATTTTCTTACTGATTTTAAAAAGTATTACCAATTACTTTCAAATCAATACAAAGAGAAATGTTTAATATGTAAATATAAAATTATATGTAAAAATATATAATATTTTTCAATCATAAGAAAATCTACACAATAACCACTATATATATATATATATATATATATGAAATAATAGAGTCACAGAAATATTCACATCATATATTAAAGAGAGACTTAGGTATTTCATTTTGGGTAGGATATTAGTTAGGGTTACTATTTCTATGGTTGAATATCATGACCAAAGCAACTTGGAGAGAAAAAGGTTTATTTGTTTACTCTTATATATCACTGTTCAGCATTGAAGTAAGTTAAAACAGGTCCTGAAACAGGCAGGGAACCTAGAGGTAGATACTGATACAGAAGAATTGAAGGGGTGCTGTTTACTGGCTTGCTCCTCCTGTTTGTTCAGCCTGCTTTCTTAAAGAACCCAGGATCACCAGCCCAGGGATGGTAAGATTCTCCACATTGATCACCAATTAAGAGATAACCTATAGGCTTGCCGAAAGCCAAACCTTATGGAGCGTATTCGCAGTTGAGCTCCCGCCTCTCTGATGACTATATCTTTTGTCAAGTAGACACAAATCTAGCAGCATAGATAGGAAGAAGTAGACCAGGGATTACTTGGGATTAAGCACAGGGTAAATCTCTCCTTCTCCCAGTGTTTCATCTAGGGTTTCTTTCTAGTGTTATCAACTTTTACCTAGTCCACCTGGCTAGATGGCAACAAGGGAAGCATACATTGTTTCTTTCAACTTGAGAAATTTGGAATACTGAGAAGGAAAAAAATTATTTGTCATATAAAACTTTTAGAAAAATGGGTGTTTTTTCATTTATTTCTTTTTTAGCCTCAGTTTTATCTTATCTCTAACTTAATGGCTACTTTAAGGGAAAAAAAAGTAAAGAATGAGGAATGACAAGTTGTGAGTATATGTGTGTGTGCATATATGGAGCAAATTTCAGTATGATGAACTAGACATCTTACAGGAGGTAGAACTACATGAGACAAGAAGAGGAAAGCAGAGAGGAAGAGATGGGGGAAGGGAGGGAATGAGCTGGAGGAAGAAGAGCTATGAAGACAGTAGGCCAAGCACATTAATCTCTACACATCTGTATGAAGATGACAGGATGGAACTTAATATGTTATATGCAAAGTTAAAATTTTAATAAAAGAAGAATAGAGTTGAAAATATACATATTGCAAATGGAGTTTAGTAGAGCTGCTACAGTGAACTTCTTCATTCCTATTAAGCTAAGGTCCCCCAGCAAGTGGGTGCTTGAATTGCTTTGGATGGTGATTGAAAGACAAGAAAGAACAAGATCTTTGATATAACATGTCCATGGATGGTTGGAAAAATAGTTAATTGGTTCTAGATTGATGGCTCAGTTTGCCTAAGTCTAATTTCAGTTCAGTATTGTTTATTCTTGAAATTGAAAAGCTCCCCTTGTATCTAAATTAGTGTGAAGCAATACCCCCAAAATATCTCCTCAAAGAATGTAAAACCAGATTGTTTATTCTTATTCTAGAATTAGAAAAAAAAAATTCTATCCTCCTTTTACATCCAATTTTCTCTCCTTTTTTTCTCTTTATCACATTTCCATCACATAGATGCAAATGGAAGTGTGTGTGTGTGTGTGCACGCACACATACATGTGCATTATATTAGAGAGGCGTTTTCACCTAGCGAGGAGGCCTGTACCATCCACAAGTCCATGCAACAAAGGCTGCAGTGAGCAAAGTTCTTTCATAATATTCAGAATCTTGCATAAAATGGAACTACCTGAACAAATTTCTCTTTTCATCAGCTCAGAATTTTAAAGTCTGTGTTTTATAGCACTCTTCAAGAAGAAAATGCCAGTGTATATTTAGGTGAATCTTCTTTGCTCTTTGCTTTCCTCTGGGCGACATTCCCCTCATTATAACTCCCTCCTCCATATCGCATGCCCTTTTTCTTTTCATTTTACTTCTTTGTCCTCTGATTTAAAGACTTTTCATATTAACTGAGTACCTAAATATTACTGAAATATTTAAATTTTGGATTCACAGTCAATCCTGACATGCTGAAAATAGAACACCAGGAGCTATTTTAAACCCAGTCTGTTTCTCTTCATTCCCATTGGAAGCTTTTATCATTCATCTTTGTCTTGTTCCAGGAGCATATTACTATGGCAAACTTATTTCTGAAAAGATTCCCGTGAATTGAAATTTCAATTACCACACTTACATTGCTTGAATTGATTGCAGCATAGCATCATTTTTATGTACATTATTTTTAAAAGTCTTTATAATTTATATGTAAAAACTATATGATGAAATTCATCAATTTATATGCTGCTTGGCTGAAAGTGTTTGCAGCCCCATGGGGGCAGCAACAGTGTGAATCGGCCAGACCCCCATAGCTCCCAGGGACTATACCACCACCCAAAGAGTACACATGAAGGAACCCATGGCTCTGGCCTTGTATGTGGCAGATGATGGCTTGTTGGATGTAATTGGGAGGAATAACCCTTGGGCCTGAGGGGTTTCGATGTCCCAGTGTAGGAGAATGCCAGGGGGGAAGGCAGGAGTGCGTAGTTGGGTGGTGGAGAGGCAGGGGTAGGGGGAATGGGATAGTGGGTGCTGGAAGGGAAGCCTGGAAAGGGGAAAACCATTGAAATGTAAATAAAGAAAATATCCAACAAAAAATATAAATTGGGTTTACACTTGATCTCACTTTTCAATATTTATTTGCTTTGTGAAGGAGCTTATTTGGTTTCAGATTTTTTTTAAACATAACTCAAAAATTATTGCTTGTTTGAAGGCTCTATAGAATTCTTGTATAAGTATATCTGACCCTTGGTATTTTGCTTGTTTGTTTCTTTTCATTTTATTCTGTTTGAATGCTTTTTAAATTTTTTTGATTTGCTGATTTTTATTTGTCTGCTTTAGTTGTTGATTGCTTCTTGGTTTATCTTTGGTGATACAGATGCATCTAGAATTTCCTCCTTTAATCTGACTCTTATTGATTGAAATATGGATTTTTAACAGCTTTTAATAAAAATATTGTAAATTTAAAAAAAAGAAAGAAAAAAAAAGAAAATATCCAATAAAAGAAAAAATAATAAAGTGTATTAACATAAACCTAGACTATATATTTTATAGTTATGCTTGTGCAGGTATATCAATGCCTCTAAATATTTTATTATGTCTTATTTTTCATTCAATTCCCTGCTATATAAACTGCCACTTGTATCATTTTACTAAGAAAAGGTATTTGTGAAAGGACTATTATTGGAATTATTTATACCATAAGTCAATATGTATTATCAAACACCTGTGTTTAATTTATATATTAAAATATATAAAATTGTATATTATTATCTTTCTGTATTTAATTTGTACAGTCAGTCTTTTCCTTGAAGAGAATTCAACCTCTTGTAAATACGTCTGTCTCTATAGAAGACAATCCCTCTCACCTGTAGAAAAGTGATTCTTCCTTATTCTCTTTTGGATTACCAAATCTATTCCACCTGACTTAAAAGACAAATAACCAGTACAACCAGTATATATACATATATTTTTAAATCCTTCTGGCACAAATGTAGCTAAGCCAAAGTTAAGCCATGAATATGAGTGGTGAACCTGTGTCAGGAAGGTTTAATTCAAAGCTGTAATCCGTGAATACAAGAATATGACTATACTTAGCTGAGAGAATGAAAGTCTTCTCTTTTTTCTATATTCATCTTTTTTAGAGTTAATAGTTTGGTTTAGTTAGTATTCAAGTAAGTCTTTCATGATGACATTGTCTTTCATTCTTCCATTTCTTTGCTTCTTCTTCCCCCTCCCTATGTGGCCTGTTCCCCTTTTATCTTGTACAAAAGCAATCCACTTTCCCCATTCATCTTACAAAATGATATTACTAACTGTCCCCCTTCTTTGAAACTTTTCCTCCTCTCTCTATGGCATACTCTCTAATTTCATATATACATAGATAGATAGATAGATAGATAGATAGATAGATAGATAGATAGATAGATAGATATAAAGATAGTGATATAAAAATTAAAATCTAGGACCCACATATAAAAGAAAGCATTCAATAATTGTCAATTATTTCATTTAATATATTTAATATCATGATTTTTCAGAGCCATATACTTTCTTGAAACTTTCATGATTTTGTTATTTTTACAGATGAAATTATAGGGCATATAATTACCACAATTTTAGTATCCATTCAATTATTAGAAGGTATATAGGGTGATTTGGTTTTGTTCTATTATGAATAGAGCATCAATGACTATAGATGAGAAAATTTCTCTTTGGTATTATTTAGATTCCTTTGCATATAAGCCCAGAATTGCTATAGTTAGGTCATATAGTTGTTCTATTTTATATTTTTTTTTATTTATGAATACTCCTATGCTATTTAATTTCCATAGTATGCTATGCTAATTTCCATAGTAGCTGCATTGTTTCAAAGGTGCACAAACATGGAATAAATGTTTCTCATTTCCTACATCCAATACAGCATTTTTTAAATTAAACTTTATTATGTTTTTTACTTATTCACTTTACACTCCACTCATTGCCTTCATCCTGGTCCTCGAACAATCCTGCTCCCAAACCCATGTCCCCTTCTCTGGGTAGGACTCCTGGATATCATCCACCCTGGCACTTTAAGTTTCTGTGATCTTAGGATCCTTGGGGATCTAAAGACTGAACCACCAACCAAAGAACATACACAGGCTGGACCTAGGCCTGCCCACACATATGTAGCAGATGTGCAGATTGTCTTTATGTGGGTCCCAAACAACTAGAACTGGACTATCCCAAAAGCTGTCACTACAGCATTTTTTTATCATTTGTATTCTTATGAAAGCCATAAAGGCTAGGTAAGATGGATTTTCAAAGTCCTTTTAGTTTCCAGTGCCCTGTTGGCTAAGTTTTAAATGATTTTTTTTTTTAAATAACTGTTGGTCATTTGTGCTTCTTTTCCTGAAAACCATGGTTCCAGTGAAAAATCTCATTTATCAATTGACAGTTTTGTTCTTTTGATCTTTATTTTATTCAGTTCTTTACATAGTCTAAATAGCAACATACTTGTCTGAAATAAGATGACAGAAGTTTTGTTCCATTCTCTAAGGTCTATTTTCACTTTACTGACAGAATTATTTCGTCATACATAAGGTTTTGAATTTTAGATAATCACACTTGTCAATTATTGGGTTATTCCCTTGTGCCAGTAGAATCCTATTTGAAAAGAAGTTCATGCCAATGCTTAAATTTTGAAGCATTTTCTCTGTTTTTCTTTGGACATGGTCAACATTTCGTGTGCTGGTAGATAGGTCTTAGATCCATTTTGAATTGATTTTTCTGCCTGCTGATACATACAGATCTAATTTGATTTTTCTTGCAATAATGCCAGCACAATATATCAAATGAACATTTTCCAGTGAATTTTTAATACTTTTGTCAAAAAATTAGGCATCCTTAACTATTTGGGGTCATTTTGTTTATACCTGCCATTCTGTGTGCCAGTATCCAGGCTAATTTTGTCCCCATGGCTCTGTAGTGTAAGTTCAAGGCAGGAAATGGGGTTCCATCTATGGCTGTCTTTCTGCTTAGCACAGCTTTGGTTATCTGTGGTCTTTTGTATCTTCATATGAACTTTTAAAAAAAGTTATTTGGTTCTAAGAAGACTGCATTAGAATTTGAGGAGAGTTTAAATTGAATCTGTAGTTTAATCTTGATAGTGTAGCTATTTCTATAATATTAACTCTGCCAGACTATGAAAATTAAGTACTTTTCCAATGCCTAATGTTTTCCTCAATTTGTTATTTTTAGTGTCTTATTGTAAATATTTTACCTCTATACGGAGGTTTGTTTTTAGACATGTTAATACTTTGAAGCTATTGTATATGAGATTTTTTTTTCTAATTTCTTTCTTAGGAAGTTTGTTAGTGGTTCATTCAGAAGAAATTATTTTTTGCATGTTGTTTTGCATGTGTTGTTTAGAAGTAACACATCTAAAATTTTCCTGATAGAAATCTTTTTAAATATGGAATCATTCCACCTATGCATAAGGATGAGTTGATTTTCATTGTTGCTACTTTGAGTCTTCTGCTGTTCTATTGATGTGAAGATTCTTATCTGCGCAGGCATAGTCTTCAGATGTAAGCTACTTATAGATATGTTTAATAGTTTGTTCTCATAATTGTTTAACCATGTGGTATGTTTTGAGCATTTTTCTTTCTTTGGTCTTTGATTCCTTTGCATCATTAAGTCTGAAATAAACACAGTTCCCAACTTTAATAAGAACAGCCCCAAGAAAACTAATGAAGCCAAAACATTTTTGCTAAATTCTTATCTCAAGTAAACATTATTGATAATATAGGGACAAAATAACCATGCTTTGCACTCAATACTATATTAGTCTGAAATCAACTTTCTTTGATGATTATTACATTTTAACAATCCCTTTTTAATATAATCTCATTATATTGCCTATCAATGTAGAATCAGTTTTGTCATGAGTAGATGTGTAATTGATATATCTCTAAGTGAATGACTTGCTTAAAATTGTACTTCTTCAAAATGAAGTATAATTACTTAGATATGTAACTGTCTTATTTTAATCTCCCCTAAATCTATCTTTGATCCTTCCCTAATCTATAATTTCCACAAAGGACATGGATTAAATATTATTCTACCTTTTATATCTAAAATTCTTAAGTGCTTAGAGTCTAATAGTATTAAAATTTTTGGGAAATAATTCCTTCACAGTAAGCTGAGAGATGATAGCATTTCTGGCTTCATGGTTTTCTAGTTCCTCTCATACTAGTTAGACCTGGATTTGTAAATTGGGGATTATAAAGTATGTGATAGTAACATATTAATAAGCAATATTTAAAACATTTCTTAATGAAACCATTTCTATGGATTGAATTGGTATATCCCTTCAACATGTATATGTTGCAACCTTAATCATTCATTGTAATGGTGCTAAGGCACTAGATTTGTGGGTGTCAGTCAGGTCATGAGAGCTGAGATCTCACAAATGCAAATAAGGTGATAAATGATGATTGTTTGCCTTTCTCATCCTATGAGGGTACAAAAAGCAGCCATTGTCTATAATAGAGAAGGTAACATTGCATACAGGTATCTCCATCTTGTAACTTCCAAACCACAAATTTTAAGAATGTAGGATTCAAATATCTACTTCTTATAAACCACTAATCAATTCTAGTTTATAAAGTATTTCAAACAGTCTAAGGAAGAAAAATGGTATCTACTTTGAATGTCACTGTAAAAAAATTCCCAAATCCTAGAAGTAGTTCAGAAATGGTAAACTGAAATCGGAGAATTTTTCAGAATGCAACATTAAAGGAGATTCTGGAGTGAGTCAAAGACAAAAGAGAGTAGTAAGAAGCAACTCAGCTGTCTCAGAGAATACATGGGTCATCTAGACCAGGATATAGGAGAAATGTGGACGAAACTAGCCTTTCTGATGAAACCTAGACAGAGACGAAGAACGTGTTATTAAACAGTGGAGGAAAAGCCATAAGTAGCTCCATTAGAACTTAGGAAGAGACTCACACAGTTTTGTGCTTTGAAGGAAGCACAACATGTAAGAGATGAAGTGCTATATAGACAAAGAAGTATCTAGGGAAAAAATTAGAGTTATTGTTTGCCTGTTCTTAAAAGTTTGCTTCTGCCAGGCAGTGGTGGCGCACGCCTTTAATCCCAGCACTTGGAAGGCAGAGGCAGGTGGATTTCTGAGTTCGAGGCCAGCCTGGTCTACAGAGTGAGTTCCAGGACAGCCAGGGCTAAACAGAGAAACCCTGTCTTGAAAAAACAACAAAAAAGAAAAAAAAAAGTTTGCTTCTAAACATGTGAAAAGCAAAATTAAAGATGAATTTTTTTAATCAAAAAAGCAGTACAACATTTAAAAAGATCTTAGATTACTAATGTTTATAGAAATGAGAAATTAGCATTTAAAATAAATAGGGGTGTGGCTAAGTAATGAAAATGTATAGAGCATGAAATGGGGTTTGCAGAATGCTTTCAAGTCTCTATTCAGTGCATTTCTATGCTGTGTATTTTGTCTCCCTCACTCCATTGGGACCATGTGAAATATAGAACATAGGAGCCATCCTTGCAGATGAGAGACTTAGTGAAACTTGCATGATGACACTATTTTGAAGTACACACTTTTTACCCTGTGAGAAAAAGGCAAGTGCATACTACAATGGGAGTCTGAAAAATTACAACTAGTACAATTGTTAGGGGGAGTGAGTACATCTAAGTTGGAATTTTGAATCATGTTAGTTTTGAATCACAGAAGTCATGCCCATTCCTAGTTCTAGGGTGCCAGAGTCTGGATGTAAAACCCCATACAGCACTTTCTTGATTTTTGTTCATTTACATGATGCTGAGAAACTACATGGCTGAAGTTTCCTCACTGTGTGACTCAAGATGTCCATATTCAAATCAAACTAAATCCCTGTACTATAGCCTTCAGAATAATGAGAAATGATTTTTATTTGCTTGAAATCTCCAGGTTTAAATATATTACTGTGTGCCTTGAGTGTAGTATGCTACAATGTGTACAAAATTCTTTGTTTCTTTATTATTTTATTATTTTACATCCCAAATGTTGCCCCCCTCCTCCAGGTATTTCCCTCCCAGAGATCCCTACTGAACCCCTTATCCCCTTTGCCTCTGAGAGGGTGCTGCCATCATACCACATGCACAAAACTTCTTATCATGTTATCAGTTCTGGACTTCCTGACTTCTGGAATAAATGGAAATTTTCCAGTATTGAAATCAGTAATGAATTTAAAACCAGATAATAAATTTCCCTTAGTATGTTGAGAATGAGGTTTTGCTGTATTGAGATATAATTATATTTGTTGTGTATATAAAATATATTTAAAAAAAGATGCAACGAGGGTTTAAGATATGGCTCCCTTAATATAGTACTTGCCATGCAAGCATGAAGACAGACCTCAGTTTGAGTATTTGCATGTCTGTGAAAATGATGTACTCAGCAGTTTGTATCTGGAAGATTAGTACTCTGAACAAAGTTCTCGATCTATGATTCACAACCCCCATAGAGTTTCCATATCAGATATTCTGCATATCAGGTAATTACATTATGATCCATAACAGGAAAAATTATAATTATGAAATAGCATGAGGAACTGTATTAAAATGTCATAGAATTAAGAATGTTGAGAACCACAAACTCTGTAAAAGAAGTAATTGAATATATTGAGCTTGTTGATAGCCAATGTAGTAGCATTTTGATCTCCAAGTCAGTGAAAGACATACCTTAAATGTAAGATAGAGAGCTGTTGGGAAAGACCTCTGACACTAATATCTGTCTTTATATATATGTATATATATGTATATATATATATATATATATATATATACACACATATATATATGTATATATATATATATATATATTATATATATATATATATATATATATACATACACAAAAGGTGCAGTGTCTAATTTGTTTATAGCATATGATGGCACTGTCTATTACTATGAGAGAAAGATAGGTCATTGGGTTTGTCATTTAGAAAGTTACAGTGATCTGTGTTCCTTCATGATATGTCTTCAACCATAAACATATATATTAAAAGATTTACTCTTGTGCTAAATTATCTGATTTGCTCTAGCTTGACTCTCTAAATAGAGTTCAACATGTCAGAATAGCAGCATTAGTTTATTAGTTTTAAATGAACTAAATAAACCAAGCAAGCCATCCTGATGGAAAATACTCCAATTCATATGTAAAAATGTACAACTATTAATAGACTCAAAAAAAAGTTGTTGGAAAAATTCTTTCTTTATGTGTTTTATTTGCAATAGAATTAAATTTGACTCTTGCAATCTTATTAAAGATACAAGTTGCATCACTTTTATGGTTTTTCTTCTGACTTGCTTGTATGTCTTTTAAATATCTATTTTGTCACATCTAAATTTTTTGAGTCTTTTCCCATAGTGTGAATACAAATCAGTACAAAACTTCATAACTCTGAGTCCCATCCCAATGTTTAATGTGGTGCTCTATACAAATGAAACCTTCATCAAAGATAGTATATTAAACTTCGTCCTCAGTAAATTTTACATTCATTTATGTGTGGATATGTGAAGACATTTATAGAGTGATGAGATGTTCGTTATTTTTAAAGTCACATTAATGAATTACCAAAGCGACTATTTCCTTATTGTAATATAGTCAATGAAAGATGGACTAAAGTCAATGACTTTTCGTTAGGATAAATGTAAAGGTATTTAACCAAAGATCATTCCCACTCTGAAATTACATGAGCAACCTGTGGTTGGTGAAGGTACATAAATAGCATTTGGGATCTTCATGTATTCTTTCTGGGAGAAGATGGGAGTTGATTTGGTGACGGTATCATACACTTGGCACTGTGGACACTTCTTTTATTCCATTCTGCCTTCTTCCTCTTCTAGTCAGTATCAAGAGAATTATAACAGTTATGTGATGGCTGGAGAGATCTTTCAGTGGTTAAGAGCAGTTGTTGTTTCTAAAGAGGATATGAGTTGGGTTCCCAACACCCATGTCATGGAATTTACAACCTAGTATACCTCCCGTTTAAGATGATACAACAGGATCTTCTGGACTCCATGGGTACTGGATTCACTTAATGCACATGCAAGATAAGCAAGTACACATACAAAACAAAGTAAATATTAATATATATACATATATATGTTACATATGTGTATATATATGTGTATGTGTATGCCTATGTATATTCATATATATTATATATAGACACATATACATATATATATATATATATATATATATATATATATATATATATATCAGTAAAGTCACATATTCAGAAATTCAAGCAATGAGTGTAATACATGATACAGCAGAGAAGTAATAATGATCATTTAAACTTAATTTTGCTAAAATATACTTCTCAATCTTAGAAATTCAGACATGTTTATAGTACTTAAGGAATAATGTTGTTCACGTTTGGCACCTTATTAAACACCCTGCTTTGGCAAAATACCTGGTTAGGACCCTAAGCTTAATGAGCCATGCTAGAATATGAATTGAAAAGTTAAACCTGTGGATTTGATAGACTTAGAAAGTTGTTGGCTGTGTCTTTTCCCCTTTTGTACCTGTCGGAGTTGGCATTTTCTTATCTGCATTTTTGAGGATATTGCCAGGTAAGAGTTTCTTTTTTATTTCTGCTGCTTTATATTTCTAGCTTTTGATCAAATGAGTGTTTCACTTTATAGTTTTCTTTCTATTTAAGATCCTTGATGTGTTTCCAGAGTTGTGATGAATACTAAGTGATTGACAGCCAGGGTTTAGATGGTTTGATTCAGCCTTTCACACGTTAGCTCTCATCTCCCTACCATACATGGACATGAGTGGTTTTAACTCTGTCTGGGATTGAGCTCAGTGTCGTAGGTTATTCTAGAAAGTTACAACCTAAGCATATAAAACACTTTTCTTTCTTCCTTTGTTTACATTCTCAATGAGATCATACACTTAAGTATATGCTGAAGAATTTGCAATTTCTGGACTGATTTCTAACTATGAAATTCATTCCAATATAGAAAAATAAGCTTTTATGTTATTTATATTACAATTATATTTACATAAATACATACTACCTTTCTTTCTCATTTCAACCTACAAATACACTTTCATAGTTTTCTTGCTCGGGAATTCATCTGCTTTTCTCTCTTCATAAACTATGATGTAAGTCTGTCTACAGGAAGCCTTTTGTTCCCATTCTCAAGAAGGATTCCTGTACTGAGATAATGAGTCGTGAAGTACTCTACCAAGTAAGTTTAAAGAACATTTGAGCCACAGGTGATATATGTTTAAAATAGTTTAAAGCCTGTTTAACAATATTGAATTGGGAATGTATGTTAAATTATCAAAAGTGCAATCAGTCTTAAAGATCTTTGATTTCTAATCTTTTCATGATTTTTTGGCATTATGTAGCTAGATGTTGACTCACTGTATAAATCAATTAGTCAAATATTAAACCAAGTTTAAGCAGCATAACCTTTACATTTGTTTTATAATAATGAATCTTGAAAGTATTCGTTTTCCCTAAAAAGAAAATATTTCTTCTGACTCTCATTCTTTTGCTCTCTCTTAGTCTACAACAAGATGTTCAAAGTATGTGTAACTGATTCACTGCTAGTGTAAATGAATATGGATGAAATGCCATTCTTGTATGGAATCACTTTTTTTTTCCTTCCAGTGTGCTTTAAGAACAAACTGAATGTAAAAAGAGGTATTATTTAAGAACAAGAAGAAAATATGATAAGCACCAAAATCAGGTTAGAACATTGAAAGTGAGAATAAACTCTTTGTAGAGTTTGAGAGAGGGAAGCATCCAAATAAAGCATGCACAGGGAGGAAGGAGAGAGATGCTTTGTTGATAAGGGGGGAAGTATAGTCAGAGAGTGTCACATGCATGCATAAAATGATATAATAATGCTGTTGACTGTGTGCAATTGAACCATGGTAATAAAACTGAGAAGGAAGGATACACATGGCACCCACCTTTGCCACGTGTACACAAGCATTTATACTTGTAAGTTTTAGAAGATTATCTAAGTAATTATTGTTCCCTCATTTCATCACTAGCTTCTATAAAACCCAGAAAAGTAAAGTTTATGTTCACTTTGCCTCTGTTAGTAGTAAATGGTTAGAGCTATTGCTACTGTAGAATTCATAGTCATGTCTTCTAGACTTCTAATATTTGAATACAAACTGACCCTTATATAGAAGCAATCTCTCTAACTTAGGAGCAAATTATCTGTGGCTTTTGTATTTTTGTTGGTTTGTTTTTTTTTTTGTTTTGTTTTTTTTTTTGCGGGGAGGGTTGTTTTGTTTTGTTTTTGAATATGGGTAAAGACATCAGGAATGGGAAAAGATCTTTCTTTAGGGACAATCTTGTGAAAGAAAGACTTGTGAAACAAGATGAAACTGTGATGTCCACCATGCCTATTAGTGAGTGAAAGACAGTTCCTGCACATAGCTCACAGATTTAAGATGGTTTTGTATCTATTTTCTTAGTAATAAGCAAAAATCCCAGGGCTCACTACTCAAAAACAGTTGAATCATTCTAAACTATTTCTTAACTTCAGGTGGTGGGGGAGAGGCACTTTATTTATTTATTTTTTTTAATTGGAAATTTTTTATTGGAAAATTTGTTTTTTACATTTCAGATGTTCTCTACTTACCCCATTTCCCCCCCTCCCTCCCAGGAACTCACTATCCCTTCCCCCCTCCTCCTGCCTTCACGTTGGTGTACCCCCACTCACCCTCCCATGTACCTCACCTCCCCACCCTCGAGTATCCCCCCCCCCACGACGTCCAGCCTTCATGGGACCAAGAATCTCTTCTCCCCCTTATATATAGCTCCCTTGCATATATAGCTGGAGCCATGGGTCCCTCCCTAAGTGCTCCCAGGCTGGTGGTTTAGACCCTGGGGGCTCTGGTTGGTTGGTATTGTTACTCTCCTCATGGGGTCCCGTATCCTTTCTACTCCTTCAGTCTTCACTCTATCTTCTCCATTGGGAACCCCATGCTCAGTTTAATGGTTAGCTGTGAGCATCTGCCTCTGAGTATGTCAGACTCTTGCAGACCTCTAAGGAGACAGCTATATCAGGCTCCTGTCAGCATGTACATCCTGACATCCGCATCAACCTCTACCTTTGGTGACTGCACATAGGATGGATATCCAGGTGGAATGGTCTGTAGACGGTCCCTCCTTCAGTTTCTGTCCTGCACTGTGTCTCCATATTTGCACCCTTGAGTATTTTGTTACTCCTTCTAAGAAGGACTGAAGGCTCCCCTATTTGTTCATCATTCTTCATGAGCTTTATGTGGTCTGTGAGTTGAATCTTGGGTATTTCAGGCTTCTGGGCTAAAATCCAATAATCAGTGAGTGAATACCATGTATGTTCTTTTGTGATTGGGTTACTTCACTCAGGATGATATTTTCTAGTTCCATCCATTTATATAAGAATTTATCAAATTCATTGTTTTTAATAGCTGAGTAATATTCCATTGTATAAATGTACCACATTTTTTGTATCCATTCCTCTGTTGAAGGGCATCTGGGTTCTTTCCAGTTTCTGGCTACTATAAATAATGCTGCTATGAACATAGTGGAGCATATGTCCTTGTTATGTGTTAGAGCATCTTCTGGATATATACCCAGGAGTGGTATAGCTGGGTCCTCAGGTAGTGATATGTCCAATTTTCTGAGGAACCACCAGACTGATTTCCATAGTGGTTGCACCATCTTGCAATCCCACCAACAATGGAGGAGTGTTCCTCTTTCTCCACATCCTCGCCAGCATCTGCTATCACCTGATTTTTTATTTTAGCCATTCTGACTGATGTGAAGTGGAATCTCAGGGTTGTTTTGATTTGCATTTCCCTGATGACCAAGGATGCTGAACATTTCTTTAGGTGCTTCTCGGCCATTCGCATTTCCTCAGTTGAGAATTCTTTGTTTAGCTCCTTGCTCCATTTTTTAATAGGGTTATTTGGTTGCCTAGAGTCTAATTTCTTGAGTTCTTTGTATATATTGGATATTAGTCCTCTATCGGATGTGGGATTGGTAAAGATCTTTTCCCAATCTGTTGGTTGCCGTTTTGTCCTATTGACAGTGTCCTTTGCCTTACAGAAACTTTGCAATTTTATGAGGTCCCATTTGTCAATTCTTGATCTTAGAGCATAGGCCATTGGTGTTCTGTTCAGGAACTTTCCCCCTGTGCCTAGGTATTCGAGGGTCTTCCCACCTTCTCTTCTATTAGTTTCAGTGTGTCTGTTTTATGTGAAGGTCCTTTATCCACTGGACTTGAGCTTTGTACAGGAGATAGGAATGGATCATTTGCATTCTCTGCATGCTGTCTCCAGTTGAACCCACATTTGTTGAATGCTGCCCTTATTCCACTGGATGGTTTTAGTCCTTTGTCAAAGATTAAATGACCATGTTGTGTGGGTTCATTTCTGGTCTTCAATCTATTCACTGATCTTCCTCCTGTCTCTGTACCAATACAGGCGTTTTTATCACTATGCTCTGTAGTAAGCTTGAGGTCAGGATGGCAATTCCTCCAGAATTCTTTATGTTGGAATGTTTCGCTATCCTGGTTTTGTGTTCCAAATAAATTTCAGAATTTCCTTTTAGGCACTTTAAATGTAAAAGTAGCTTCAAAATGGTTTCTTCCCATAATCATCTTTCCACATTCCTGGCATCTTCTTCCACTGGAAACAGAACTCAGGACATTGTGAGTCTGACTTTCTCATCGAGTTGTCATCTAATTGTTACGTGTGCCATACAAAATTTATACTTCTTAGCAACCTAAAGTGGACCTACCATCTAGATAAGAAGCAGGTATCACAGCGTGTAGCATTTCATTAGCCTCACCTGGAAATATGCCATCCCTTTTCTCATATTTCAATTTTTTGTTCAGAAAACAAGAAATAATGAGTAACTGGTAATCCAGACTCAGGCAATAAAGGGTTGGAAGTTCATTTGGACTGTCCTTATAACTAAGCAAAACTGTCTTGTAGTACTCTTACATTTTTTTGTGTGTGTGTACCAAGAGAATAGTGTTTGTAAATCAAAAGGTTATTCAGAGAGCTTTTGCAGCTATAACTATCTTCAGTTAGGATGTATTGCTATAATATTTGGAGGTGCAATCACGCAAAACATGATGTAAGAGTATATATTATGCCCAATGTTGCCCAAAATGTTCATTCATCTATGAATATCTGCTTTTGTTTCTATCTAGTAAATAAAACTAATAGAGATACTAAGAAAAAGTGGACCAAATATCTTGTGATGTTTCTGAACTATTTTTTCTGAACTATGTTTCTATCTATTCTTTTTGATATGGGAAAAAAATGAGAAAAAGTATATAAATCCTTGGAACTGTCATGATTTCTTCTTGTACCAATGCAATTATGTGTCACACCAATGATGTGTGTCAATCTTGGAACTAAGCATCTACTGTAGCATTTCTTTCAGAATTATCTTATACTTAGCCACATGCATAGAAATTCTACCTAAAGAAATAAGGAAAAAAATCATTCATGTATAATTATGTAGGCTTTCTTGGAAAATTATGTTTCTCAGACATTTAATTTTCTTTGTTCCCATCATGACTGCTAAATGTTTCTGCCTAATAAAATATCCCAAATTTCTGGTAGCAGAAAGTTACCACATTGTGAACTTTTGCTGCTATATCAAGTTTCAGAAATGTTTATTATTTTCACGATTTTGTTATTTAAGACTGATTCTTTTTCCTGAACCAGACACCTAATTTACCTTATAAAATATATTATTTTATTCAAAAATTATTTCCAAGTCTCTTTCCAAAATTTTATACCAATTTCCTGTTCTGCCAGTCCATTGAGGCTATTTTTATGTGTGTCAATTCTTGGAACTAAACATCTAGTGTAGCATTTCTCTCAGCGTTATCTTATACTAAGCCACATGCATAGAATTTCTACCTACAGAATAAGGAAAAAAATCATTCATGTATAATTATGTGGGCTTGGAAATTTTTACTTTGCAGGATATTTTTCCTCACATTGAAAACTATTAGGAAGTTAAACCTAAAGTAATCTTTGATGTTCTCAACTGTTTGCCTTTTTCAAATATCAATTCTAAACGTGCTGTTTCTAATGTTGAGCCATGCATGAACATAGATTATGTTTGGAAAGATTCTTTGTAGAGGTGAATATGTTGATTGAATTTAAGATTGCTTCATGTGTCATTTATACTCTGGTAGTTCAAGCTCTTTAAATCTTCTCTGTATTGTCTTCATGCTCCATGCACATAAAGATTATGCATAATTATGTGACAAAAGGCACAGATTCTAAAAATAAGGCATGCAACTGTCAAAGTGGTTTTGCTTTTCAAAATTCAAGAAAGGTATTAGGAAGACTATGAAATTCGACAGACGCTTGCACCTGCCAAGTCGCATACATAGCTGGTGGGGTGGCCTTGATAGATTCATTTCTTCTACCATCAAGAGTAGTAACAGTGCTTAATATTCCTATTGCACTTATCTTCAAGAAACATGCAGATTATAAAAGACATGGCAGAAAAGGGAAATAAATTATTAATTCACAGATTTTTAAAAACAGCATGGAACTATCTTTTTTTCATGGCTGAAGACTTGTGGAACTCATAGATATGAAAGAATATTACATTCTGGCACTAATGCATCAGAGTTATGTTAATCACAGTACAGACAAGTGCAAAAACATGAAATAAGAACATACATTATGTTTTACTTAGGAATTTAATTAAGAAATGGAATGTAAAGAGCATATCATTGCTATGATATAAAGACATTTTAATTACTTTGTTCCCTTGGTAAAGTTGCATCGAAGTATACTCATCATTAATCATTTGATATAAACATAATATACATATGAATCAAAGAAGATGTGCAAAAGAAAACGCTTTATGAGGTATTGCTTGACGGACTCTATTTGCTAATTACTGTGATGAATATCATCTCTTTTTTCCTACACTAATATTTAGTGATTTTCAAAAATCTGATTTGTGGTTTTTGTTTGAGACAGGGTCTTATGACAATGGGGTTAACTTTCTGTTTAGTAGAGGTTAGACTTGAACCTCTTCATGTTTTTCATGTTCTTCATGTTTTTACAATCCCAGTACAAAGAGTACAAGAATGCTGTTCCATGTAAGATAAGGAGTTATTTTTAATGTGTATATAAAGTGGACTGCAGGTTTTCATCATTACTGTCCTGAGTAAAGTATGATATAAAGGAGTAATATGCTATTCATTTTGTGGGTCAATAAAGACATTGGGTTGAATTCTTTAAAATATAACTGTCATAATAAGATCATCAAAATATGCATTGGAGGCAAATGATCCAAGAGTCCTGTAATAGCTTTACAAATCAAACCATATATTTACAGAGAAAAACAAGTGACTTTTCTCACTCATCACTATCATTTGGGCTCTAAAAAAAAATGACAGATTAAGAAGACAAAGATATGGTTTTAATATAAATATTGCATGATATAGTAACATTAAAAATGAGGCCTTTGTATTTCTCTTCTGTATTCACATTCGCATGAAGGTGTGCTTGTGTGTGTGTATGTGTGCTTGTGCTTGTGCTTGTGCGTGTGTGTGTGTGTGTGTGTGTGTGTGTGTGTGTGTGAGTGTGTGTGTATTATACATACTTGGAAGAGTTCTGAGGCTAGAAATCTATACTACCTTGTATCTGCCTCAATTGTTCTCCACCATATTCTTTGAGGATAGAGTCTTACTATGAAAATGGAGTTCAGAGATTCTACAAGACATAGTGTGGGTATTTGGGGGATCTTGATTGGGGTTTAATAATAAAGACATGGCGACATCTGTATAGTATAAGGCCATTTGCTTGTTTGCTAGATCAGATCCTCAGCTAGCCCACCAGACTCAACTGCATTCCTCCAAGTGACTCTGTCTGCTCTACCTCACAGGCTTGTTTCCGCTTCTATCCCCCTGTCTCTCTCTTCTTGTTCCACCTTCAGCAGCCTATACTTTATTGCTCGAATGACACAAATTTTTCTCATACAAAGAAACAAAACAAAACAAAAATACTATTAGCATGGTGGGAAACATTCTTCCCTATGACAGCTTGTCTTTCTTTTTGGACAGGTAAAAAACTGACCAACATTAGCATATCCTGCCAACATGAAGTGGTGCAGCTGGCATAACAGTCAACAATTGAGATTACATGGGAATAACTTTCTAGTCAGTTGATACAAAATGTGTGAGGGTGGCTTACTCCAAGGCAGACAAGCTAACTTGGATGTGGCAGTAATCTGCCTCTTTCCATCCCCCAGTCCTGTGGTTACAAATGAGAGCTACAGTGCCAGCTTTTTGACTTAGCTTCTAAAAGCAAAAATCATGTTCTCAAGCTGGCAGAACAAGATCTTTAATCATTGATCCATCTCCTTAGTCTGAAACTTGTGTACTTTTGTGCTAATTTTATAGAAGAATGGACAGTTATGAAAATGTGTGATTGGACAAAACGTGGTGACCTACTAATAAATGGGGACAGCATAGAAAGTTCTATACATTCAGAATCATCTTCTCTGTATGCTGGTTTCAATGATGAAGTTATTTCTTTCTCTAGGTACTGGAAGTCCTTCTGATGAAAGGCCACTGTGCTTTTCTGGTCTGTTATAGGAAAAAAGAGTATGGGATGTCAGGTGCTTTCTGCTTGTCTTGTTGGCTCAGATGTCAAACTGTTATATTTTGGGTTAGCATGTCCTGAGCCTAATTATTATAAAATACAAAGTGACTCAAGTTCAAACTCAATTTCAAATGCCCAGAAAAATTTTGATGGGGAGATGAGCAAAGGCGTTTGAAGACAAATGACATACAGGACATTTTCTTGTACCTGCATATAATAGGAAGCATGAGAAAACAGCCAAGACTAACTCTGAACCAGACCTTTGTGTGGCTCAAGCATAGGTTGAAATTACTAGTAGGTGAGTCTCAGTGCAAACAAACATAAGCCATACAATTGTGTACTTTTCCCCTTTAGAAGAATTTTAATCCAGCACCAAGGCTGCAAACTAGCCAGAGAATGAGAAAGAGCCAGACGATTAAAACAAATTGTTCTAATCTTTTTGAACAAATAATTTGAGGCCAAGCAGAAAAATTTAGTGAGAAACATAGAGAAGCCAGTTTAAATCAGTTAACATGGAGAGGATTTAGGTTAGAACAACTGAGTTGAACCAGCCAGCCAGAGTTCAGAAAGAACTAGAAAGCATGAGATTATTTAACATTAAGCCAGTGAGGAAAAAAGTTATATCAGGAATATAAATTTACAATTATGTTCAAACACTTTAAAGAGTTGTCTCTTTCTGTATGATTAAGTGTAGTTGAAAACTTGAAGTCTGTTTTACAACTTTATGAAAAGGAGTGTTTGCGTGTTTTTTGTTTTTGTTTTTGTTTTTGTTTTTTTATATTGTTTGTGTTGTGTGGTGGTGGCAATAATAGTGTAGGGGGAAAAAGAGAAAATACTGTTAGCAAACTATGCAGTCATCAGAATAATAAAGCAAAGGAAATAGTGAGACAGATTGGTTGCAAAAATAATGACAAACTGCAGTTACAAGTAGTTGGTCCTGACTGTGTTGAACTCTTAGTAGTAGTGGAAGGGAAATACAGCAATACTGGCCATGAATATATCTATCTCTCCTGCATTTAGAGAGCAGAGGAGAGAAACTGCAAAATGGCAGAAATACAAGGACAAGAAATTTAATGTAAAGAATGGTGTTCAGATGTCATAATGCAAATTTTAAAAATTAAGTATAGTGTCCAAAACTGGCAGATATATTAATATAGATTTTTTAAAGGAAATGATAGAATTGACTTGAGAGGCAGATACTTGTAAAGAATACACTTAAGGAGAAGGGAAGGATGATGTTAGGTCGTCAGTAAATGCAAGTAAATATGGATGGTGATAACTGGACATGAACCTTACAGTGTATAAATGAAAGGTGCAGCATAGGATGGTGGTAGCTACGAAGACAGGGTTCATATTTTCTTTCTGTTTTGTTGTCTTTTATGAAAAAAAATATCTCAAGAATTTTAAGTAAGAGGAAGAGAAATTACTAAAGTGTTGTATGACACTAATAAATAATAGTTATAGTGATAAATAATGAACTTAGTGCAAATACTACTTGTAAAGGAAACCCACTACTCTTCGTTTCTTCTTTACATTCTCTGCTACTTACTCTTCCACCTTTGTTTCAGCAGCATAACAGAGCATGCATGCCTTGTTACCTAAAAGTGGAATATTGCTCTGGTTTATAGCATTGAACTGGGAGGATAAAGTACTCACCTTTATCCTGAGGACGGTTCCAGTTCTCTTAGCTACAAATCAGAATGGTCTATAAGAGTTTCATGGTCTTCCTTTCTCTCACTGTATTCTTGTTCCTTCCTCCCCTCTCTCTTTTCTGTCTGTTCCTCTCCTCCCTCTTCCTCCCTGATTTGTTCCTTGTCCTATGTACCTAAACCATTCATTATTTTGAATCAAATCATGACAACATTAACACATCAATGTGACTTAATTTGTGGATTTCATGGTTTTTTTTTTTTTCATTCTCCCCAAGTATGGAGAAAGTATTTCTCAGCCTAGAAAGTCCCTCGTCATGTCTGCTAGAGATGTGGCAGAGTACAAATGTGTGGAGTAAACAAAGTTTAATTTGCTATATATAACAAGACACAACACAATAGCTTATGTATTTCTTTTAGCCTCTATGAGATAGATATGCAAAATCCTCAAAATATGTGGTATCTAGTAATTTGCATTCCTTTAAAACTCACATTCTTAGCCTAGAGCTTTGCTTGCTTGTGACACACTTTACTATTGCTCATTCACTGCTCCTCATTCTTGTGGAGTCACTGTGTTGGTGCTAGTTAATACTAAAGAGAATTTACCCTTCAATAGACTTCAGGTTTCTTACATAATAATCAATGGAATTAGTGCCAGCCCAGGAGGACCTGACCTATGTTATCTTGTGTTTCTAAAAAGGGAACTCTCATATATAGATGTCATGACTCCAGATATCAGATCTCATATTTCTGAGAAAACTGATCGGTATGAGTATGTAGTCTGAGCCTTCGAACAGCTGTAGGCATTGCAGGTTTCATTTGCTTTCATGCAGCATGAATGCTAAATATGATCATGATGTACTCATCATGAGTTCTAAATATAAACATGAATATATATATATTATATATATATATATATATATATATACATACATATATATGCATAATATATCATATATAAACATGAGTTCTAAACTCATGGTTTAGTATCATTTAATCATTTAATGTTGATATGTTGACGTGATCATTTGATGAAGCCATTTGTTGATAGAACTCTAAGCAATTTTGTAAATACTTACGGATATGGACGATGATGACAGTCGTAATTAGGCCTTCCCAGAAGGTTCGTCTCTCCACTGAAATCACATACCACAGCCATGCATTTCAAGTCACCCTATACTTTCAATATCTGCCTTAATTAAAATGTAGTTTCATGTTAATCTCTCATTGTACTTTTTATCCCCCCCCCCAATTGCTTTTGCAACTCAGTGTATATTAGCATTAATGAAAAACTACACAGAAAACAAAAATGAGAAGTGATTTTATGTTTGTATTGGATCATTTGGTAACTTGTTTTTCATGTTCCTATTCCTAGTTTCCTGCTAGTCAGGCCAGGAAATCTCTCTGAACATATAGGCCATCTAGAGAATGATCATATGCGTATGTCAAGACCATGTGCTTTACGCCTATTTACCTTTCAATGGTTTTACTCATTGCTGCTGCTGGCTATATAGCACCTAAACACTATTGAAGAAAATACAATGAATGAGTAATAATGCTCAGCTATATATAACTGTACAAATAGAAGAGGATAGAGAGGGCAGTCTGTGTCACTTCTTCATAAACATCAAGTGGAGTGACGTAAGATACAGGAAACAACATAGACTTTATGGTCATGAAAAGCAAGGGATTCAGCATTGAGGAGAAAGCTGGTGAGTTTGGGGGCGATTCAGAATAATAGTACCTCTCATAGTTTTAGGCCACTATCAGAGTATATCAACAAGTTTGGCCCGGGCTCTAGGGTAATTTCAAGGCCCGCTTAGGTCACTCCATAAAGATTTGTCCACAAACAGTAAAAAGAGAACTGTGAAGAGACCTTAGGTAGAATATTTCCTTATCATGTATAAAGCCCTAGGATCAATCCGTAGTACATATCACAAGCAAATAAATAAATAAATTGATATGAAGTTAAGACTTAGAAAACATACTATGGGGATATTTATTTCAGTATAAGTTCTTTAATAATGAATGGGTAGTTTTAAAGTGCTGTGCATTTTGAATTATTTTCTCTATATATTCTTGTTCTGTCAGCAAGACTATTTTTACCATGGCAATATGAATTCAAATAGGAAGAAAATGGTCAGAAAATGGAATTAAGTCAAAGGTACATGCTATTATTATACCACAGGCCAGGCTTTCAGGTGTCACAACTTAATTATACATTCTTGGTACCACACGAAGGTACTTGGATGATAACCAGACCCACTTCCATGTGGTTTCCTTGTCTGACCATATCAGCTGACCCATGGTGATTTTCTTTTCCCCTGAAGTCTGAAAGGCGTTTTTTTTTTTTTTTTTCATCCTTTATTTTGTCATTACTCTGCATAGTCATATAGCTTCACCTTTTATATGAGCTTTACATTTTCTACTGAACTTTTATAATATCCTATGGAAGTGATGTGTCTTTTAGTGAAGACGCAGTATGTTCTGGGAAGCTCACTATACACTTGCAAATTTTATTGAATATGGTGCTTATTCATATGTCATATAAGTTCTGTGATGAACAGTTTACTACATACTTGCACACTTCTTTGAATGTATTCTCTTTCTCTGGTTACATACGTTCTGTGAAATAGAAAAGCATTTTCCAAGAGCTAGACAAGCTAATCTAGTCTTCAATGGTATGCAAAGTGGATTTAGAATCTGGTTCAATCATAATATGGTTTCCTGAGGCCTCATAACAGAAGGAATTAAATCTATGTCTGAGATAATGGAGAGGTAACTACAAGAAAATACAGGAACAATATGGATCTATTATTTCCTGCTATCTTCCATCCATGCAAATAGATGTCCTGTATTCTTTTTGTCTTTTTTACATAATTTTGTCCATCCCGTATTTGTGAGTCCTTTATCATCCCACCTATACACTATGGGGTCCAGAAAACTTTTGACCAGACCTATTCCTTCTCCATTCCTGTTTCTGACTTCCTTTGTTATGGTTTGTCTTTACATATTACCCGAAGAAGATGTTCTCATCCTTCTTTTGACATATTTTAGTTATTTTCCTTCTGTATAGGTTCATATTTCCTGTTTAGGAAATTAAATCATTACCAATTGTTTTTAGTAGAAAAAAGTCAGTTAACAATTTGTTTCTTTCTTAGTGAGAGAAGTGTAAACATCTTACAAATATAAATGGTCTGTGATATCAATACAAGAAGACCCTCACTAATTCTTAAATTGTAAACTTTGATCCACTGACAGTACTCATATAGCACCTTGCCACAGAAATTACTTCTAAGAAACTGCAGAATGTACAGAAGTTCAAAGTAAAGGAAATACTAAAATTTACTAAAAAAATTTAAAGGCCTTAATGAAGTTACTTGAGAGAATTCAAAGTCCTTGAATGAAATCACTGAGAGAATAAACTACAAAATAGATTGTCCTATGGACTGAAGAAACGTTTGATGCAAAGACAAGGAATGCAATATAAAAGAGATAAATCTTCACTTGGGCCTTCCTTCTTATTAAATTTCTATGATCTGTGAGTTGTATCATGGGTATTCTGTACTTTTTTTGGTCACACAGTTCTACCTGCCTCCAAGGAGGCCTTCACAGTGTGAGATACCTAGGCCAGTTAACACCAAAATAACCAGGTGGCAAAATGCCAACACAAGAACATAAGCAACAGAAGCCAATGTAATTTGGGACCATCAGAACATAATTCTACTATCATAATCATCCCTGAATACCCTAACACACTCAAAGAAGAAGATTCTGACCCCAAATCCCAACTCACAAAGATGATAAGGATGTTTAAGTAGGATATAAATAACTCTTTAAAGAAATACAGCCAACACCAGCCAGGTAAAGGAATTGAACAAACAAGGATGGTCCAAAACCTCAAAGTGGAAATTGAAACACTTAAGAAATCACAAGTGGGGGCAACCCTGGAGATGGAATATAAGCTTGGCTGGGAGTTAGATAGCAACAGCATCATCCATGCTTCCTGATGTACATCTTTCAATGTGAAGTAGGTTACTTGGTCAGAGGGAATTTGTAAGAAATAGCAAGTAGGCATTCATTAACCTTCTGTGTCCTGTGTCTGCCTTGACTTCTCCAAATGATGGACAGTGATGTGAAGTCATAAAGAAAATAAGCCTTTCATTCCTGGCCACTATTTTTTCACAGCAGTGGAAATGAAACTAGAATGGGTTATTAGAACAGTGCCCCTTCAGTGAGAGGGGATAACTGTTATTTACTAGACATTGCTAATCATTAAATTATAAGTATAACTGATATAGATACAGATAACTAACCATAGGAACTCTGATATTATTTTCCATATGTCTCATACTCTGAGTCTCCTCATGTAACTGCAATTATTCTAAGACATTTTTCTACCTCCTGTTTTTAATATTTACATATCTGACTTTATATATTCTCATATCAATCTATATTAAGGCATTTATGCATACTGTATATAATCTCATGGAAATATTCATTTTTCAGTTTATAAACATTTGTTGAACTATAGGGAAAAGAGTCCTTCTACATTTTTCTATAACTTAGATGCTAACTTAGGACATTTCCCATCACTATTCAGCATTGTGTTTTGGCCTAGTCATGGACTATTTATAAGAATCTGAGAATGGAGATGGGCGCACAATATGGAAGCTGCCTGTTCTATGGAATGTACCGCAGAAAGGAATACTTTCAAAATTCCTTAAAAATATGCTTTTCAAAACATTTTTGTATACTTACTTTTTAGTCTATATTTGTTACTGAAATTTGGTTGATATTCTCATCTATAAACATGCAGTAACTTTCTCTTTCCAATTAGACTCACAAAAAATTTAGAGATTGTTTTTTCTCAATGTATGTTGTTCTCCATGCTGACTGTATGTGAAAGTTAACATGGACAGTTGTAGGTGGCCATCAGTTAAAAGAGAAAAAATATTTTCTTAACATATTTTAAAACAATATGATGTTTTTACACAAACATAACTTATGAGTTATATTTTATGGATTCATTCTAATTCATAATATATAAGTGAATTATTGAGATGTTTAGTGTGTGTAGTATAGCTAATTTGGTTCCATTTATTATCCTTTGATCATGTATATATACTTAATTATTGTTTAAGTGTTTTTACTAACACCAATTACATTTCATATAAAAATGCCCATTGTCTAAAGCCTTATTTATTTTAGGCTAATACTTTAAACATTTCTTCTCAGCATATCTGATATTATTTTGATATCTTTCATAAAGTGATTAATTTAATTACAATATATACAATCAAAATGTATGTTTATATGGATGTATATATTATGTTATGATCATTTTATATTGTATATCTAAATGAGTTCAGAGAATAGATAAAAAATTGGGGATTTTAGTTATACTAGAAAACATATTTTCAGACTCAATATGAGCAGTCGTAACAGGCATTTGGCATTAGAAACACCTTCTTTATCAGATTTATGTTGCTATATGAAAGGCTAAGTGTATTTGAAGTAGTTTAAAGTCATTAACATACTCATAAATGTTTTTCATCAAGAATGGATCATTAAGGCAGTACTAATAACATTTGCTTTGACTATATTTTTTATAATATATTTTTTGTTCTAATTGGACCACTTGAAATTTAATTATGCAAATACATCTCTTCATTTCACTATTGTGAATTCTCAAGTTAACTTATTAAAATTTAAAAGACCGTTTAGAAAGTGTGCATAATAACATATGTGAAGGGAAGTGTTAAATGTTCTTGCATTTAATTTAATATGTGCTCACCCATTTAAAAATTCAGTAGTATCTCCCATAGGATCAAGAAAGGTATAATTGAATGTTTGCATAGGTAAACTACATATTCAGATTGGTTATATTAATATATTGCTTCAAGAGTCACATGCAGGTGGCTGTTAGTGATAAATATTTGGGGTCTAGACATTTAGAAGAGGATTCAGGGCATGTGTTTTGCTGATCTTCTGTGATTCAAAAAAGGTTTGGTGCTTGCTAAGGCTATAAAAACAACAAGACCTACAGCTGTTAGTACAAGCTACAGTGGCCACATTGCCTTTGTATTTTAAAAAAACAAATATATCGATCCCAGTATCCCAGTATTGTAATCCAGACAAAAACTTGGGAACCTTATGGGTGCTGTTAACTGATTATCAATATCATACTCACATGAAAAGAAACAGTTATTCATTCACAGTGTTTTAATTTTTAATTGCAAATATGTTCAAATATTGAATGCACTATTAATATTTTTAAATTATATAAGTAGAATTAAAATACTAAAAATTTAAAATTAAAACTTTAATAAACAAATGGAAAAGTCTAGAGGAGACTTAGGAGGTGGGTGACCCCATAGGAAGAAGTCTCAAGTAACCTGGACCACTGATATCTCTCAGACATTGAGCCACCAACCAGCAGCATGCATGAGCTAGTCTCAAGCCCTAGGCACTTATGTAGCAGAGGATTACAGGGTCTGGCCTCAGTGGAAGAAGAATTGCCTAACACTCGAGAAACTTGAGGCCCCAGGAAGTGGGGAGGCCTGGTGGTGGTGGGACATCCTCTTGGAGACAGGGGAAGGAGGGATTTGATGAGGAACTGTGGGAGGGAGGACTGACTGAACTGTGGGAGGGATGGACTGGACTCTAAATAATAATAATAATAATAATAATAATAATAATAATAATAAAGAAATAGGGCTTCCTTAGGTTCCTTATGTATGTTTGTGTATGTGTGTGTTCGTGTGTATGCATAGCTGCATGTAGGAATAGTATTTGGTCAAGTGTCTTTCTCCAGTTCTCGGCACCTTAGCTCTTAGGACAGTGCCTCTCCCTGAATCTAGACAATACTGATGAGGTTGAGCTGTCCAGCCAGAAAGCCACAGGATCTGCTTATCTCTCTCTCCTCAGCCTGAAGAATACAAAAACAACCTACCTCTTCCGTCTACTTCATGGGTTCTGGGCATATAATCAGGTCTCTATGTTTGTGTGTAAACAGGTTGAATGTGTGAGCCACCCTGCCAGCAAGAAACAAGGATTCTTTAGAAATGAGTTTTTAATACCACAGCATATGCGTTGCTTCTTAAACATATATGCGAAATGGATGGTTTGCATTGCACAATTAAAGGCATTTTTACTTATATCCATCAGATTATCAAGTTTTAAGAAACAGATTTTTGTCACAAGTAGCTATTTTTGTTCATAAGTACAATTCTTTACAAAAATATCTACTCCATTTGGTTGGCAGAACTTTAAACCTCTTGTACCAAATGTTTTCACTTTGAAGAATGGGAAGAGTAAATTCTAGTTATTATTTGTTCTCAGAAATGCTGGTGTGAACAAACATTTTCCACAGGAATTCCTATGTCTGATGAAGAAATAAGAGTGAAAACTCCCCCAGATTCAAATCATTCCCACACCTCAGGCATATCATCTCCCAATGTGGTCTTTATTTATTTCTAATCAGACTCCTGTGCCTTCTTGTTTAATTCAGTCATCTCACTCATCTGACAGTTCTAATATTTTTATGGTTCTTCAACAATACAATCTCTGTGGGGCTGGAGAGATGGATCAGGATTTATAGTGCCATATGTCTGCTTTTGTAGAGGGCCTACCTTCAGTTCCCTCTTCTACATAAAACAACCTATAGCCCATCATTTGGAATTCCAGCTCCACGAGTCAGAGGACCACTTCATGCCTCTGCAGGCAGATATTCTCAGAAGAACATACCGACAATAGACTCACACACAAGCACATAATTAAAAATAAAATAAATCTATAAATTGACAATCACCTCAAGTGGACTGACTGTGTGAGCAGATAGCCCAAGGTTATTAACATGTGAAGTTTAGCTCTTCAATTAATTTTATCATTTTGCAAATGGAGATAATTCAGCACTCATATTGATAGGAGGTGGAGCCATGGTGAAATATATGTACGCACTAACTTTTGCTGCAGAAAAATGTCAGCAAATCTTTCCTCCTGGCCTTTTTTTTTTCCCTGAAAAGTTTCAGAAACCTGATAGGGAATGTGCATTTCAGCAAGGGATCTGGCCTTTCTCCTTGATTGTTGGCCTGCTAATGGAAAATAATATCTGTACTTACTTTGGTGATCATTGTATCTTCCATTTAAAGATATTTCTTGAAAAACACCTTTGAAGAAATTTGGCCAGGGGTCAAAGGCCTAGTGGCATTAATCTTTATAGCGTCAAGCACTTAGTGACTTTGCTCTGTAACATCAGTATAAGTTAGGGCCTTTTCTCTTTCTCCAAACTCCCAGTAATGACAAAGCTAAATTATCTACCTTGTGAAAAGGTCAATGCTAGAAGGATGATGTAAGCATCACATGTTTATAGGCTTTGGATGTCAATTGTTAATCAGCTTCATCCTAAAAATACATATATTTATTCCTATATTTCTTCATGGTGTGTGTGTGTTTCTTATAGACTATGCTACCCTTGGTTTCTCTATTTAGCTGCAATTGTTCTTAATTTCCTGAGGCTCCCCACCACAAACGTGCATGGATTGTTGACATATGCTATCACACTGAGCTTTTTCATTTATTCATTTTGGCACATACCCTCCATTTGACACGCCCTTTAAAGAAGCCTCTGTTACATTCATAGAATTTTGAAAAGACAGCAAGCAGCTTAGTTTAAGAACAGGGTATGACTAACCTTGTCTCGTAACATATCAGCTGTGGCCTCCTTCAGCCCTCTAACCTTTCGAATGGTGCATATGAGAATAATGAAAAGAAGTAAATAAAATGGAATAGAAAATAAGCAAATGACTTCTTAAGAATGAGAATGAGTCTAGAAATATGGCTGGAAAAAAAAAAGAAAACACTCCGTCATATTGCTTTCTGAGTTGTAAGGTGTCATTCTGAGGTTTTCTCATCATAACAGCCTCACGGAGAGCAATGTGGAATTTTTGACACTAATCATGTCTACCTAGTTGTTTCCAGTAATTTGTTGACATTGTAAGTTAGAAAGAATTTTAAGATCATATGTCTTTCTGCCAAAATGATGCTTAGAGATAATCACTATCAAATCTGACATTTTATAACTGACAAACTCAAGAAAGAGGAATAGGCTGTCTGGGTTAGTAAGTTATATTTATATGCTTATGTTTGAGTAAAACAACTGCAAGTAATGTATGTATGAAAGTGGGATAAAGTGGGCATGGGACCACTGCAACCCTAAGCCAGCGAAGGTCAGAGTTCTAAGGGTGATTTTACAGACACTGAGAAGTGTTCTGCTTATATCCTCCTTTTCTTAGAGACACTTTTGCACTTACCTGCTTTGAGAAAGTGATTCATACACACTTTGGAAAACTCTGCCAGATGATTTTATAATGCAACAAGACTTTCAAATGAACAGAAATCCTGCATTTAGATCCATAGCATATGCACTACAGTCAGGGAATTCTACAGCCAAATCCGAGTAGTGTTTGTACTGTACTTAATATAATAATTGTTAGCAGAATCTGGTCCAGAAATGCTTCCAAAAAGCCAGAAGGCAGTTGTTAAACCTGCCAGAAGAAGGGAGCAGATGATTCTAGCAAGAAAGGAGATGCCTGAACAACATAGAATTTAAAATGTCTTGTCTCTAAAACCTCATGTTACATTGAAAGGGGTAGTAGAGCGTGATTAGAAAGGTTAGAGGAAGAGTAAAAAGGGACATAGATCTTGCAACATTCATGTCATTCTATAGCAGGAAAGGTAACTTCAGCCAAAGGACGGGAGAAGGACTGACAGTTGGAAATATTTTTGGAGGAACTGTTGTCTTAGAAGTCAAGAGCTGACATGTCATTTCAGAATTTTGACTTCTGTAGCCTGAGAAAAGAGTTTAACTGGCACAAGGGTGACAGACTTGAAGTGATGGCCCTGGGAAGTTCTCTTAGAACAGGTGTAGGCTACTCGGGATGTCAAATACCCAGAAAGAAGTGAAAGCATCATGAAAGTGCACAAAGGCCCCACTGGTTGTATGAGAAGAAAATAAATACTGACTTATTGGTGTGCATTCAAGGAACAGGATTTATTTTAGAGAAGAATATCTTACAGAAAACTTCGGGTCTGATGAGGTTCTACCTGAAAACAAAGTAAAGAAACAATGGTAGTAAAAACAATCCATTTCTCCTTCATTAGAGGAAAGACCTAAGCATAAATTTTATGGCTAAGAGAACCTAGGGCTCTTCTGGATGTCAAGACTTCTGAGTCTATATCTGTAATACAAGCAGATCAACAAGACTTCAGGATGGAGTGCCCTTTGTGAATCAGGTCAATCACTGTGTGCAGTCAAGGACATCAGAGTTCTACCATCAGTAACCTATATGAGGTGCTTTGTCTATAACGGAGGGAACTTACCTCAGCATTAAGTACACGCTTTTAAAAAGCAGCAATCTTTATTATAAGACTGGATTATCAGCACATAGTTTTTTGGTTGGAAAAGCTAACAATAAAGGGATGAGAAGCAGGATAGATCCTGGAAGTATGTATGTCTTGAACCTTAAACATGTCTAGGAGTCAGAAGCATATGGAGAATAAATTGAAATCAAGATTAATTGTATAATGATCAAATGAAGGAGAGGAGAATGAATAAGATGGCTATTCAGTGTGTTGTTTAGGCTAAAAGGAACTTTGTCTCCATGCTACTCTTTCTCTGACATTAAAGCTGGTGCTGGGCTTGACCGGCTTTTCCACAGCCACAGATCTGGAAATCAACAAAGGGATGCTCCAGTGTGTATACACACAAATGCACAGAGGTAGTGTGTGTAGACCTTTCTATTGCCGTGCACTGTACAAACAACCTAGAGTATTGGTTCTCAACCTGTGGATTGAAAGCTTTGGGGCTTTGAGTACCAGATATTTACATTTTGATTCATAACAGTAGCAAAATTACAGTTATGACGTAGCAAAGAAAATAATTGTATGGTTGGGAGGAACTGTATTAAAGTGTCAACGCTTTAGGAAGGTTGAGAACCACTGACCTGGAGCATCATAGCTCCAGTAAAATAGTGGAGAGATTTATGTGGGACATTCTTTCTTTTTTTAACAATCCTGGATATTGTGCATTGGGTTGTATTTGTGGTAGAAAATTGTTCTACCAGTGAACTGTATCTTTAGTCATCTTTGTATTTGTCTTATCTTTTCTTTCACTACATTCACTATGTAGCTAAGAATTGGCCAGATCCACTAACCCTCCTGTGTCTCCTTTCTGAAGTGTTGGAGTTGCAGGCCTGTACTAGAATGTCCAGTTTTTTGGTGGCTTGCTGTAGGTCCTCCACATGTTTCACAACTTTTCATTGAACTCACTCATTCATCTAGAAAGGACCTGGATTTGCAATCTATGTGCCTCCACATCCTTCCTTGCTAGGATGAAAAGTCTGTGTAGGCCTGACCTACAAACACGCCCTTGTCTCGAAACTGTTGACTTTTGGAACCAAGAGGTTTTAGAACAAGTGAGTGTTTGAGTTAATGTACTGAAGCAGATAATTCAGAGTGACCACTGAAGTGATAGTTTTACTCCTTTTAATTTTATTTAGCTGAAATTTCTTCAACCAATCAAGTATAAGTGAGAGGAGAAGAAAGAGCTATTCAGTAGGCATCAGAAGTAGCTGGAAGACAGTGAGGAGACAGAAATGCTGAGCTTCTTTGGAATATTGCTCATAAAGATGAAAGCGCAGCAGGCACAAAACAATCTTATTCTCTGCTTTCAGTCTTCGGTCTCCTTACTAAGGAGTAGGGCGGGTTCTCAGGGTGGCAGAAGAGTAGTGGAACTGAAGCAAACCCTTCTCTCTGTCTCAGCCCCAAATGAGTTAGACTTTTTGCTATTCTCAGTGCCTGTTCATGGGCTGGAGGAAGGAAACTGATTCCTGGATCAACTTGACCTATTTAAAAATACATTTTAGAGAAATCTTTAATCTTAGCTTGGGTTTCTGTAACCACTCTCTTTTTTTAAAATAGGTGTTCTAAAAATAGGAGCACAAATGACAGAATCAGGCTCCCTTGGAAGGTAAAATTAAGGACTTACCCTCATTGATCTGTGTAGTCTATACATAGACCGGTCATGGTCACTGTTGTTATATTGATGTTGCCATTGCTGTATATTTGGAGCTGTCATTTGTAGTGATTATTATCCTTCCTGTGCATATGAATACAATAAAATACTTTCTAAGATCTGTAGCTTGGTACTTGTCCTACCAAGTGAACTGTATCTTTAGTCATCTTTTTTTATTTGTCTTGTCTTTTCTTTCACTATGTTCACTATGTAGCTAAGAATTGCCAGATCCACTAATCCTCACGTGTCTGCTTTCTGCATGTTGGAGTTTCAGGCCTGTACTAGCATATCCAGCTCTTGGTGGATTCTTCTATACGGGGAGCAGAATACGAAGTCTGCCTTGCGAGTTCATTATCACAAATATTCCTCTCCCCTGTTCAAACTATGGCTTCCCTAGAGTTCCCACATGACACATACACCACCGTTGTAGATCCTCTCTTCATTTGTCAGGTCTATAGAGGATAGTTTCAGGAGGCATTTACACTGTGAACACTTACCTGATTTTGGTTTTGTTTTGTTGTTGCTGTTGGAGGCTGTTCAGGGGGTTGGCTATCTTATCTTTACTTCCGTAGCTCATCAGTATTTTCAGCCAAGCTCACATTTCATATTGTCAATTTCAGAGGACTCTTCCACTTCTTAATTATCACTTTTGTGGCGATTTTTCTGATGTGATTACCACACTTACGTCTTGAGGGTCTCGTGATTGCTTTATTGTGAAATTGATGGGGATGAGTGTGTCACTTATTAACTATGTGCTTACAATCAGTAGTTCATTATTTTCTCTTTTTTATCTTTCTTTTCTTTTCTTGGATGTTTTCTTTATTTACATTTCAAATGTTATCCCCTTTTCCAGTTTCCCCTCCATGAATCCCCTATCCCATCCTGCCCCTGCTTCAATTAGGGTGTCCCCCCACCCACCCACTCCTGCCTCCCTGCCCTGGCATTCCCCTACACTGGGGCATCAAGACTACACAGGACCAACGCCTCTCCTCCCATTGATGCCTGACAAGGCCATCCTCTGCTACATATGGAGCTGGAGCCATGGGTTGCTCCATATGTACTCTTTGGTTGGTGGTTTAGTCCCTGGGAGCTCTAGGGTGTCTGGTTGGTTGATATTGTTGTTCTTCCTATAGGAAGTAAACCCCTTCATCTCCTTCAGTCCTTTCACATCCACCATAATCAGTTCTGATGAGATTGCAATCATCACTGAAAAATATAAAGAAAGTCTTCATGTATATAAATTTAAAAAATAAATTTTAACTACTCTAATGATATGAGCTAGGTGACCTTATTTCTGTATGCTATTATGGGTTACTACATCTGTTTTTTCTGTAGTGTATTATAATCACTATAATTCTGAGATAGAATATAATTCTGTTGATAGAATGATGGGAAGCAGCTGTCTCAGGTGGTAGCTGCTTTCCTTAGAACATCTTGGGCATATTTGTTCTATGGAGTTCCCCACCACTTACAATCCTAGCCACTTCTTTCCTCTGGAGAAGGCAAATATGTAATCCCTTGCTTTTGGCATGTGAGAACACATGGGCAGCAGTGTTAATAGGGAGTAGGAGCAGTCTGAAGAAAGGCAATGATGCACACCGGCCTTTTATCTAAAGCTTAGGAAAGAAGGGAAATTAGTTTCATTACCAGTACTTAATCATGTTTACACATCCGTTAAATAGCATTACTGTGACTTCATTTTTAAAACAATAAGTTAAATGGTATTCTGGAAAATATGTCTAAGTGCTCCGGATATGGTAACAGGTTTTCTGCATAAGCATGAAGCCCAGAATTCAATTCTTTTTGAAGGTTTTCTGGCTTGAGATAGATTGCTATTGTACCTTACTGAGGCATTATAAGCAATTTGAGAATGGATTGCTTTGCCTGGAATTATAGTGGAATTATAGATACAGTTATTAACTCAGCTCATCTTTGAGGCTATGTATTCTCACGCTAAGATCAGTGTTGCCCGCATTTAGGACACCCTGGCAAGGCATCTTTGAACTAACTGGAGGTATCAGACACATGCATTATGAGGCTCTTCCACTGTTATAAGTTCAGCTCTTTTTGTGTTTTCAGGTTGTGTGGTTGGTTCCCTGATTAGCTCTGCAGTGTTCTGTTCATCTAGTCCACCCCACTGGGCTTAACACCCTCATTTGTTCAGTGACTTTCAATTTGTTTTTGCAATATTTGGTTCTCCACTGGAGAGTGTCTAAGTGGGTATATCAGGTGGGATGGAGCCACTGGGAGCTGTACGGAAGTACTGTGGCACCCACCCAAGCAATCAGGAGCAGTGATTTCAACGGCAGCATGTGGTAAAGTTGCCCTCTTGAGCCACACAGCAGAACATAAAAGTCTGAAACATGTGATGTCAGAGCAGAGGGAATGCAAATAACGGGAAATGTGAGCTGTACATTCTAGTGCAGTTCATAGAATCCAAGAAGAAACAGAAGGGGCACAATGGAAGTTTAAATCAGGTAACTGTAAGAACTGATTATGGAAAATGAATTTCAAAGCAAACAAAATATAACAAAGCATAATTTTCCATTACATGCTACCTAGAATTAAAGATTATTCTAAGATTTAGCATCATTATGAGGTTGCATGGAGCCGTGGAAGCCTCTGGACATTGCTGGTTGTCTGTGGCTTGGTGGAAACTCACAATGTTTGTTCTCCAGGACTCTGCAGTTTTGCCTCTATTGATGGGCATCCTGCGTCACTCACTGCCTTCTGCACATTTTTACATTGTGCTTACCTGATTAGCAGGTTCTGTTGTCTAATATTTTATAAGCCTCTGTGTTATTTCTCACACTCACATATATGCAAGTGTACTTCCTTGTACTAACTACTTATTAATAAATATGAATCACAATTATATTCAGATTATCAATTTATACCTCTATTTTTAATAGAGAGCCTGTGGGCAAAACTGAGATTAGCATCAGGTACTCCATAGATAATGTTTGAGAATTATCTACTCCATCTAAAAAAAATCAATGAGCTTTATACTTAGTTTTAGTTCCCATATGCTTAGGTTAAATGTAGTATACCTAACGTCCACATGTGAGTGTTGCAGTATTTGACCACAGCAGTAGTTTTGGGGATTTTACGTACTTAAAGTGGGCATTCAGATAGTTCTAGAAAAAGTAAATAAGCAAGATTGACTTGTACCTAGTCTCTCTTCCTTTCTTGTCTGTAGTCACTCTTGCACCCGGTTTCACAATAACATGAATCAAAGTATGACTTAATCAGATCTCCCTAACCAGAGCTGCTTTCATGTTCTTTGACTTCTTTATGTCCCAGACTATAAACCAAATAACCTTCATTTCTTTATAAAGTATCTAGCTTTGGATGTTTTTCTATAGTCAAGGAACATGGACTAAAGTACTATATTCCTTCTTTTTACATTTTCAGTAGACCATCTCAGTCTGAAAAGCTCCCCTCTCCTTCTCTTTCTTTACTCAAGATAAAGGCACAGCTCTATCGTCATCTTGATTTTTGACATCACAGCCAAGGTTTGCTACTTATAAACTTGCCCTTCTGAACTCCCAAGAAACTAAACCTTCTTTAAATCTAGACCTGTCTTCAGTTCATCTTCAAATATCAGTTTTATTATTATTTTACCTTGTATTTTGTTGACCTTTGGAATTAGCTATAATTAACCTTTAAGAATTTTTTCCATCTTCTCAGATGAACTTCAAAGCTACTTTAAACCTGAGTATGTTTATTTTTTGTACTCTTCTTTAATACCTTAGCTCCCTCTTAAAAGAAACTCACTAGTAAGCTTGCATTTGGAACAAATACATGACTTTACTAGAATAGCATGACATGTGTGACCTAAGTCTGTATGACAGTTATGAGTCCAAAAGGGGAATGGGGAATGGACTGTTTAAAGAATAAGCTCAAAATAAAGAGATGAAGGGAATCAGGATCTAGTTTTATTTCTTCAAAATTCCCTACTATTGTAAGGCCAAGCAAGGGAGAAGACAGGATAGAGTCAGCATTAAGAAACGAAAGAAATAGTTCACTTATAAAGTCCTTGCTAGCTAAGCATTGAGCCTGCATCTAGATCTACAGAACCCACAATAAAAAGACAGATATGGCAGTGTGCCTATAACTCTAGCTTTGGGAAACAAAAGAAGGAGGCCCCATGAAGCTCCCTGAGCAGCCTGTCTTAATGAATCAGCACCTCTAGGTTCAATTGGAGACCAGGTCTCCAAAAATAAGAGAGAGGGGACACTGATAAAAAAAGATGACTAACATTGACTTCTGGAGTCTGCATCTGCATAAAAATGTGTGCACATGTACCTTCACAACACACACACACACACCATTAAGTGAAAATTTTTGTGAATTTAAATTAGTGTTCATGAGAAATTTGTGCTTTATAAATTATATTTGCAGTTTACATGACACCAAGGTATTTGGATTAGTGCAATTTTCAGCATGTAAATATCGATGAAATCAACAGCATTTACCAGGAAAACCAATAGGTAGGTTTGGTATAAAATAATTGACCAATTCTTATATTAAGCACATTACTTCATTTCTTATTGTTATTCAGTTTTTTCTTATTATTATGTTATGTAATAAATTATAAACTACTCACATATATTTTGAAAAAATGACAAAAACATCAAATCTAAAACTATTAAAGATTGATGATTTTTCCCTTGAGGCTGAAACATTGGAATAAAATGCTATTTCTATTCTATTTTTAAAATTACAGAATGCTCTTTGATTGTTTTAAAGGTATCTAATAGGATTCTATCTTCTTGATGATTCTGAAGCTTAATTACTTTGAAAAGGCTACTATATGTACATGTTGCTTGACTGGATGATTGCATTGAAAGAAAATTGACCAAAGGTGAACCAGTCAAGTTCCCCCAATGATGATGGACTTCTCATTGTAAAAAGTGTTTTATCGGAGACTGTATTATATATAAAGTGTATATGTTTTATACATAAAGTATAAAATGTTACACATAAAATATATAGATGAACACAACAATAAATAATCTCTGAAAAAATTGTTAAGTATAAAAGTAATAGGTTTCTAGACTCTAAAAACTGCCATTTTGGAGATTTGAAAAAGAAGACATGTCTTTTAAGTAGTAATTTATAATTCCTAGTTATATAAAAGAATTAGGAATACTTTTGAAAAGTATGTAAACTCTAAGGAAGATAACTGTAAGGACTGGGATAAGTAAGGTTTCATTTAATTATTTTTTTTTAACAGAACAGGAAATTGTAAAATATAGGTAGACATAGGTAACAGGAGAAAGAAGTTTAAAGCTAATATACTTAGTCTTTCTTTAAGAATGACTTTAGACAAATGACAGAATTAGAGAAAACGAGTTGTTACCAGTACTATGTACATGTGAATTTTACTGGAGTAGCAGGGAGAGTACATAAAGAAAAAATTTAAAGGTCATGCTAAAGTCGTTAGAGTTTATTTGGCAGCTTATTCCCATAACTATGCATTAAGTGGTTTTGAAGAGTAAAGGTGTGAAGTGGATGATAGAATGATAAAGTTGGGAGGATTTGGGTTTTTTTTCTGAAAATAAGATCAAGCAAGGATTGGTTAATGTGGTAAGTTGTAGGCTAAATTAGGAAAAAGAGGAGAGTTGTTTTAAGAGGCACTGAAGGCATCCTATTAGTGATGGCTAAGGAACTGCCAAAGAACCTCAAAACAGATGCAATTTTGTACGGAAGGGTATTGGTTGGAAAGTTTAAGTAACCAAGGAAATGCTTAGAAAGTACTTGAGCCAGAATGCAAGATAAACTCAATTTGAACTCAAAATGCAAGCTCTTCCCACTTTAGCACACAGAAGAAACTGTTTCGTATGTGATATGATTAGCTATGGATGAGGAAATACTGGTTAGAGGTTGTATAGACCCCTGCCCTGACTGAAAGCCAGAATATTATCAATCCGAATATATGCTTTTGTGACAGGGCTTTCTTGCTCTAAGTCAGGCTAGCTTAGAACTCCCCATGTGGTTCAAACAGTCCTTGAACTTACAGTAAAACCATCTGCATCAATATACCAAGCCAGTCTCATATCTATATTATCTCTAACAATGTTACTTATGAAGCACAGACCTAGAAACAAAATTGGAGGGAAAAGGCATGTAGTTACTCACAATTGACATTACAGTATATAAAAACTTGTAGGTATGAATCCAGGTTTTCTCTTAAATTGATCTTATTGTCTTTACTGTTACTGAGATATAGTTTTAGTTCTCTAATTACACCTGAAGAATCAGTGGGAAAGTCTACTGTAACCACAATTGTTTAGTGATATACTACATTGCATCAGAGTGTTACATTTGTACTTATGTGGACCTCTATATTTTCATAAATCTTTGATAGGCATTTAGGAAAAGTCAAGTGGCTTTATGACAAGCTTGAAAGACTTCCTTACATTCAAAATTTGATATTAAAAAAAAAGTATTGACAAGTTAAACTGAAACTTGTGTCCTTCCGTTTTTCTTGGCTTTCTGTTTTCATTTCTTTCCACTTCTAAGACAGTCTCACTCTACACCTGGCTGGCCTGGAACTTACTGGGTAGACCAGAAGGATTTCTGGATTGTGGAGATCATTGCCTTCTGTTTGGAAAGCTCGAATTACAAACTCATGCCACCATGTGAAGATCTGAGTGGAAATTTTTAAACAATAACACTTTTATTTATATGGAATTTCATCTGATTAGATAGTAGGATATAAAATGTATATGCTCAGTTTAATGAGCATAACATGGCATTTAAAGATGCAATATATAACTTCTATGCTGCATGACATCTACATTACTTTTCAGCTTCACCATGATACTACTGCACAGTGTATAATTCACTCACTTAAAGTGGACAATGGATATTGACAGCTATCACAACCATTTATTATTAGAAAAACCTTGCCCAATACACACCGGCCATGAGAGAAAAATGACAACAGAAACATTCCTTAGCAACAGCGTCATTGTCTTGTTGGTCCAATAAGCCTAGGTAATTACTATTCTATCAATGATACACCTACTGTTTGGACATTTCATGTGTAAGGTCATAGGGATAGATATGACACATATTATTTAACAATTTTTAAGCAAATATGTACTTGGTTCTTTCTCACCTCTGATTGTTCTGAATAATAAGTCTATGAATGTTTGTTAATGTGTCTATGGGTATGTACATGTTCTTTTGAATATATACATAGTATCATAGATACTTTCAACTGATACATTGGTAGGGATTCAAAACCTTGCATAATTTTTAAATGTGGCAAAATTTCCTAAAAGTGATTAAAGCAAATTAATGTTGCTTTTTTTAAGAACTTAATATTTTACTTCTTCTTTCTTACTTTGTACCATTAAATCCTTTGAATCATCAAAAGTAACATCCCATTTTATATAATATTCTACTGCTATGCTTGCAAGCATAAAGATGTATATGATTACTATATATTTTTAGATGGATCAATAGATAGAAAGATATGCATGCAATGTGGTTTTTATGAATTTTCAAGATGGAATAAAACTACTTACAATTCCCTGTAATGCAAATACCTTTTCTCCTTTAAAAAGATGTGATTATTCCTCTAGGCTTAAAGAAGTAACTTGACATTATTTTTAATAACAGATAATCTCATACATCCATTATAGTAAAAAATATATAAACATTTCCCTCTCATTAGATATTTAAATTAATTTTTCTCCATATTTGTTCTAACTGCAAAGCTGTAGGAATCATACTTGTACTTATGTTCTTCATATGTAAAATAATACTCCCTTTGAGATAAATTCCTCCAAGCAGATTTCATTTGTCCATATTCATAAATGCATTATAATATATAGATACAATTATATCTAAACATAGAAGTAACAATTCCTAATCCAACTAGGTTTTCCAGAAGTATCTTTAACAAATAATTAATAATAATGAGCATAGTAAAATTTTTAAATTCTTCATTTTCTCATGTATTTCAATATTTTTTGATTTGTATTTCACTGACTACAAAGAGGAAACGTTTTTACATGTTGAATAGTAATATAAATACCATCTTCTCTGTAATGCTAATTTTTTCCCTTTGCCCTTTTCTGTAGTCTGTTTACCTTTTAAAATTTATTAATATTTGTTTGTCAATTGTACTATAAATATTTTATTTATTTAGATTTTTATGTTTTATTGTTTCTGATATTTCAATCATTTTGTTTTGATATATATTTTTTCCTTTGTTATATTCAAGTGGTATTTTCTAATGAAGCTTTTTACCACCTTCTAGAGATAGAGATAAACATATTTCTTACTAAACGTTTTTCAAATAATAGCGTGTTTAATCAAAAGCATATAGTATTTCTAAGTTATTCAATAATATTATATTAATGTTAAAGAAATGTCCAAGTTACTTTGCAGATTCCCTTATTCTATATTCAATTAGTTCAGTATTCTAAATATTGAGTAACTTATATTATCTCACTTAAGTTATAAAGTCAGGTTATATTATTTTTCTATGTTGTCTCAGAAGAGAATTTAAAGTTAGAAATATGTAATGTGAATATTTGAAACACATGGGATACTTAAATAGTTCTCATATATGAAGAAAAATTGCTCTTATTAAAATGAGGAAATTGTTTTTATATAAAAGGGCCATGCATACCAAGCTCTATCACAAAAGTTTTGTTTATGAATCTAGAAATTACTTTGGTGTTTATTATTTTTCTGAACTAATATCAATTGTGATGGAATCTATGATTTTCATATTAATACTTGTAAGTAGCAGAACTAAATATGAACCTCAAATAGGTTATTTCAGAATGCAGGGTGTGCACGGTCTCACTACCTAGAAAACAACCTTTGTCATTATATCTGTACGCTGCTTCAACTGGGTCTGTGCTTCCCCTGATTTTCTTTATAATATTAAAATGTACCTAAGGTTGCATGATTAATTATTGTGATGTTAATATTTTATGAGAAAATATATTAAATCCTGTTTTGAATTGAATGCAATTTATGCCTGAATAGAGTCTGTGCATTTATTTAGATGAATCAAAGAGATTAGTAATTCTAAATAAGTAGCTTGGGTGTTTTGAACCTTTGAATAATGCATTTAGGTTTAATAATCTTAAATGAAAATAGCTTAGTGTTTTCCTTCACCGCACTGGGAATATCAGTATTTCAAAGTAACTTGTGCATTAATTTTTAAATATCATAATTGTAGCAGTAATAGCATAGCAATACTTCCATACAACAAATCCATGTCCTCAGATTCTTAACTCAAAATAGAAGATGCAGTATTTATAGTTTGATAGCCACTGTAAGCATAAAGCAAGAGTCTGTTTTGCATTGGTTGCTTACATAATGGCATTTCACTTGGAATAAAAGGATACAGAGTAAAATGAACAACAGCTATACTTAGTTGGGTGGTAGACATTTAAAAGTCAAGTTTTGAAGAAGTATTGATGGTTATCAATTGAGCAAAGTGATTAATTTTAAATAGCTTTAATTAAATGACTCATCCACAATCAATAAAACATTGTGGTTCAGTAGCCTATTATTTACATGTTAGTGATTTTTGAAATAGGGTATAGTGACTTGGACCTAAATTCCCACCTAATTGATAAAACCAAATTCTGATCCATGAATTGATAGAGAGAACGATGGTAAATGACCCAACACAATGTTCCTTCACATACATGGATGATAGCTCTTCTCAGAGAGAGTGACCTTTGTCACCTGTGATATTTCTCCTATACCCAGGAGTGTCCAATTCTCTCTCTCTTCATACTCTGCCTTTTGCCTTTCCTCTGCAAAACATTTCTCAACACTTGGCATTACAGTTCATACTTATTTTTTCTTATCCTTAAATGTAATTTCTCAAGATGATAGGCTATGTTTTTGCCACTGGGCCCATCACCTACCACAGTCTTAGCTCACAGAATACAATGTAATCCTTGAATGTTTTATTTAGGATCCAGTTTTATTTAGTCATTTTGGAGAAATCTGGTACGTTTGGGGTGGTATGGCTGGAGAGCAATTTTTTCCCACCCAGGAGGACAAGTCCACCACTGGAGAGAAAACAAAGTACACAATTATGTGTCTTTCTCTTCATACCTGGTAATGGATGTCAAAATTATTAATGACATTTTTAAATTCAAAAATGAAATAGAAGAATTACATTTTAGGTATTAAAGCATATGAGGTCTCATATGGAAAATCTTTAGAATCAAAATGTCTAGAATTTTACGTAGACATAAACATTATAAACAAATTAAGCACTAAAGGCTTACTTACTAGACTGTCTACTCTAAAAATATACAAGGTTTGATGTTATTAAGTAAAATGAGGCTTTACTAAACCAGGTCACAAACATTATCTGCCCTATCAAAGTGATTACTTTGAAAGCTAAGTGAAAAAAAAATTTGTAATTTCTAAAATAAATACAAAAATGCATGCTTTAATGGAAAATATAATGTCATTATTCTAATCAAGTCATTTTCAAATACAACTGTAATGAACATTATTTATCATATGTCACTATGACCCTTTTGGGGAAGAAGGAAGTATTGTGAGCTTTCTCATCCAGTGCTACTGAAGGACAAGAAAATCATTATCATATCTTTAACAGCAATTCAGATGTGATGATAGTCTTATTTACTATTTACATTTAATCCTGTACTTTTTGTCTCAAAATCTATTACAGATATTTTGATAGAAACTGAAAAACATATACATCAATACCTTGTTTTCTATTAGTGTCCATGATGGCTAGCAGGGGTTACACTTATGTGTTCATTAATTTTTTTGTTGTTTGTTTGTTTTTTTTTTTGTCAACCTGACATAAGTAGGTGTCATCTTGAAAGAGGAAATCACAATTGAGAAAAGGACTCCATCAGGTTGACCAATGAGCAAGTCTATGGGCTATTTTCTTGCTTAGCTATTAATATGAGGAGGTCTAGTCCATTGTAATCAGAATAACTGCTGCGTAGGTGATCCCGGGTCATATATATAAAGCAGACCAAGCAAGCCATAGGGAACAAATGAGTGACCATCATTCCTCAATAGTCTCTGCTTCAGATACCTCACTTACATTCCTGGCTTGAATTCTTGTCCTAACTTCATTCATGATATACTGCTAGTTGTAAAGTTACAAAAACCTTTCACTTTCCAAGTTGTTGGTGATCATTGTGTTTAAAATAGCAATAGAAAACCAACTAATGAGAGGACATAAAATAAAAAAAAATAATACTCTTCAAAATCTATGTAGGAAATAAAAAATACATCAGGAGAATTAAGGGTCCTCACAGTAGCTAAATATCAAGTGTTCATAGGTGTGTGGATTTACTTCTGGTCTTTAATTTTTTTTTTTCCTTTTCTTTTTTTTTTTTTTTTGAGAGTTAGGATAGTTCAAAGCCTTTATTTAATTCCTCTAGATTAAAAAAAATCCCTTCTTTTCTAGATCTTGTGGTCTTCAATTTTATTCCATTGATCGACCCATCCATTTCTGTACCAATACCATGTGTTTTTTCATCACTATTGTTTGTAGTATAGCTTGAGGTCAGGGGGGTGAGTCATCTGGAAGTTCTTTTATTGTTCAGAATTATTTTGATTTTCCTGGGTTTTTGGTTGTTGTTGTTTTTCTATATAAAGTTGAGAATTGCTCTTTTCATGTCTGTAAAGAATTGTTAATATTTTATGAGAAAAATATATTAAATCCTGTTTTGAATTGAATGCAATTTATGCCTGAATAGAGTCTGTGCATTTATTTAGATGAATCAAAGAGATTAGTAATTCTAAATAAGTAGCTTGGGTGTTTTGAACCTTTGAATAATGCATTTAGGTTTAATATCTTAAATGAAAATAGCTTAGTGTTTTCCTTCACCGCACTGGGAATATCAGTATTTCAAAGTAACTTGTGCATTAATTTTAAATATCATAATTGTAGCAGTAATAGCATAGCAATACTTCCATACAACAAATCCATGTCCTCAGATTCTAACTCAAAATAGAAGAGCAGTATTTATAGTTTGATAGCCACTGTAAGCATAAAGCAAGAGTCTGTTTGCTTGGGTTGCTTACATAATGGCATTTCACTTGGAATAAAAAGGATACAGAGTAAAATGAACAACAGCTTATACTTAGTTGGGTGGTAGACATTTAAAAGTCAAGTTTTGAAGAAGTATTGATGGTTATCAATTGAGCAAAGTGATTAATTTTAAATAGCTTTAAATTAAATGACTCATCCACAATCAATAAAACATTGTGGTTCAGTAGCCTATTATTTACATGTTAGTGATTTTGAAAATAGGGTATAGTGACTTGGACCTAAATTCCCACCTAATGATAAAACCAAATTCTGATCCATGAATTGATAGAGAGAACGATGGTAAATGACCCAACACAATGTTCCTTCACATACATGGATGATAGCTCTTCTCAGAGAGAGTGACCTTTGTCACCTGTGATATTTCTCCTATACCCAGGAGTGTCCAATTCTCTCTCTCTTCATACTCTGCCTTTTGCCTTTCCTCTGCAAAACATTTCTCAACACTTGGCATACAGTTCATACTTATTTTTCTATCCTTAAATGTAATTTCTCAAGATGATAGGCTATGTTTTTTGCCACTGGCCCATCACCTACCACAGTCTAGCTCACAGAATACAATGTAATCCTTGAATGTTTTATTTAGGATCCATTTTATTTAGTCATTTTGGAGAAATCTGGTACGTTTTGGGGTGGTATGGCTGGAGAGCAATTTTTTCCCACCCAGGAGGACAAGTCCACCACTGGAGAGAAAACAAAGTACACAATTATGTGTCTTTCTCTTCATACCTGGTAATGGATGTCAAAATTATTAATGACATTTTTAAATTCAAAAAATGAAATAGAAGAATTACATTTAGGTATTAAAGCATATGAGGTCTCATATGGAAAATCTTAGAATCAAAATGTCTAGAATTTTACGTAGACATAAACATTATAAACAAATTAAGCACTAAAGGCTTACTTACTAGACTGTCTACTCTAAAAATATACAAGGTTTGATGTTATTAAGTAAAATGAGGCTTTACAAAACCAGGTCACAAACATTATCTGCCCTATCAAAGTGATTACTTTGAAAGCTAAGTGAAAAAAAAATTTGTAATTTCTAAAATAAATACAAAAAATGCATGCTTTAATGGAAATATAATGTCATTATTCTAATCAAGTCATTTTCAAATACAACTGTAATGAACATTATTTATCATATGTCACTATGACCCTTTTGGGGAAGAAGGAAGTATTGTGAGCTTTCTCATCCAGTGCTACTGAAGGACAAGAAAATCATTATCATATCTTTAACTAGCAATTCAGATTGTGATGATATCTTATTTACTTTTTACTATTTAATCCTGTACTTTTTGTCTCAAATCTATTACAGATATTTTGATAGAAACTGAAAACAATACATCAATACCTTGTTTTCTTATTAGTGCCCATGATGGCTACAGGGATACCACTTCAGTGTTCATTAATTTTTTTTGTTTGTTTTTTTTTTTTTTCTGTCAAGCCGACATAAGTAGGTTCATCTTGAAAGAGGAATCACAATTGAAAAGCTCTCGTTACCAATGAGCAGTCATGGTTTTTCTTGCTTAGCTATTATATAGAGGTCTGCCATTGTAATCGAATACTGCTCGTAGGGATCCGGGTCATATATATAAGCAGACCAAGCAAGCCATAGGGAACAAATGAGTGACCATCATTCCTCAATAGTCTCTGCTTCAGATACCTCACTTACATTCCTGGCTTGAATTCTTGTCCTAACTTCATTCATGATATACTGCTAGTTTAAAGTTACAAAAACCTTTCACTTTCCAAGGTTGTTGGTGATCATTGTGTTTAAAATAGCATAGAAAAACCAACTAATGAAGGACATAAAATAAAAAAAAATAACTCTTCAAAATCTATGTAGGAATAAAAAATACATCAGGAAATTAAGGGTCCTCACAGTAGCTAAATATCAAGTTTTCATAGGTTGTGGATTTACTTCTGTCTTAAATTTTTTTTTTCCTTTTCTTTTTTTTTTTTTTTTGAGAGTTAGATATTCAAAGCCTTTATTAATTCCTCTAGATTAAAAAAAATCCCTTCTTTTCTAGATCTTGTGGTCTTCAATTTTATCCATTGATCGACCATCCATTTCTGTACCAATACCTTTGTTTTTTCATCACTTTGTTGTAGTATAGCTTGAGTCAGGAGGGTGAGTCACTGAAGTTCTTTTATTGTTCAGAATTATTTTGATTTTCCTGGTTTTTGGTTGTTGTTGTTTTTCATATAAAGTTGAGATTGCCTTTCATGTCTGTAAAGATTGTATTGAAATTCAATTGGGATTGCATTGAGTTTGAGCTTGCTTTTGTTAAGATGGCCATTTTTACTATGTTAATCCTATCAGTCCATGAACATGGGAGATCTTTCCACCTTCTTAGGTCATCTTTGATTTCTTTTTTCCAGAAATTTGAAGTTCTTTTGAACAGATATTTTACTTGCTTTGTAAGAGTTACACCAAGATATTTTATACTATTTGTGTGCTCTTATGAAGGGTGTTATTTCCCCAATTTCACTCTCAGCTTGTTTATATTTATATAAGAAAGATTACTGATTTGTTTGAGTTAATTGTATATCCTGCCACCTTGCTATTGTTGTTTATCAGTTGTAAGAGTTCTCTGGTGGAATTTTGGGGGCCACTTATGTATACTATCATGTCATCTGCAATACAAAGACCCAAAAAGAAAAAGAACTTCAGAATAATCTTTGCTTATGAATATCAATGTAAAAGTACTCAGTAAAATTCTTGCAAACCAAATCCAAGAACACATCAAACCATCATTCACCACAATCAAGTAGGCTTCATCCCTGGATGCAGGGATGGTTCAATATACAAAAATCCATCAACATATACACTATATAAACAAACTCAAGGAACACAGCATCATGATCATATCATTAGATGCTTAAAAAGGCTTCGACAAAATACAACACCCCTTCATGTTAAAAGTCTTGGAGAGATCATGAATTCATGGCACATACCTAATCATTATATAAGCAATATATAGCAAACTGACAGCCCAACATAAAATCAAATGGAGAGAAACTAGAAGTAATCCAAATGAAATCCGGGACAAGGCAAGGTTTACCACTCTCTCCCTATCTATTCAAAATAGTACTCAAAGTTCTTGCTAGAGCAATTAGAAAGCAAAAGGAAATCAAAGGATACAATTTGGAAAGAAAAATATTTTTATATATTTTAAAAATTTGGTATTAAAACATTTTAGTGTATATTATGCTTATAATCTGGAAAATGAGGCAACACCTCCTCTTTTAAATTCATGTTACATAGTTAAGAGTGTACCCAGGGGTTCAGTAGTTAAGAGCACAAACTATTCTTACAGAGGACTCGAATTTAATTCTTTTTTTTTTTTTTGTGGCATGCATAACCAATATTTTATTTCTTTCCTTATTTTTGGGAGTTTTTTTGTTTCATAAAAATATTTTATTACAATCAAAATTAATTATAACATCAATCATTAAGGGTTACAAAACACATAAAGACTAAAGAATTTAAAAATCCAAGTGTAGCAAATGGGTTTAAGAATGTTTTATCAGTAAACACACAGAGTCAGGGAACAGGTTAGATAATAAAGCTGGTTGAATTAAGTTTAGGAAAATAATTAAAAAATATCTGTAAATATTAAATTTGATAAACAACTTAAAGGGATCTGCAGACAACTGGTATTTGGTTCAGGGTTTTTTGTGAAGACACCTCCATCAAAAACTAATGAAGTACAGAACATTCCAAAAGAATGACTGAATCTAAAAAAATAGCCTCTTTGTATTGATTATTTAGTGGAAGTATTTTTCCCAAAAGATATCCTCTTAATGAGAGAAAGGATTGATCCCTCTTCTGGTTTTGTATAATTCTATTCTCTTCTCTCTCTCTCTCCTACTCTCTCTCTCTCTCTCTCTCTCTCTCTCTCTCTCTTCATTTAATTCTTAACAGCCATATCAGGTAGTTCATCACTACCTATTACTCAAGTTTAGTAAACTCAGTGAGCTTTTCAAGCACCTATCTCCCAGAGTACATACCAATGATACACATAATGTGTTAGTTTAATAAAACATTTTTCAAAAAAGCATTTTGAAAACAATGTGAATGTGTGGTAATAAAAATTGAAGAAACACAACTTTAGCTTTTGAAGGTATGACTTTTTTAAGTGAGTAAGCAACAAACTAAAGTTTCAGGATTTTCTATTATCATAAGTCCTCTAAACACATACTATTTGACAAAAATTCTAATTTTGACACCTAAATTCTACATAAAGGATTTAAAAATTCTGAATCAGTATAACATGTATCTATGAGTTAGTGTAAGCGATGTCATTAATGTGAAAATGAGATAAAATAACGAGACTGAGTATTGTAAATCTTAAGTAACGAGTCATGTAAGATTGGCAACAGTTAGCATCATGTCATGTTTAATTATGCAAGCCTGACTTTGAAAACATTCCTAATTTACTTTTTTAAACTTTTTCCTTTTTACACCTTTAACTATGTATGAATATCTTTCTTTCCTATCCAAAAAGGGCATCTTTTTCTCAGGGTGTGTGATGATTCAATTGTACGATTTCTGTATTACCTTCCAACCTTGGTGGTAAAAATATTAAATTTTGTGAAGACATTTCATTAAAGTTTATATCAGCCAGGCCTTCAGTGCTGTTTATTTGGTTTTAGATCTATGCAGGATCCATGCCATTTTCCTTACCTTGGAAGAGCATAGCTAATAGGTTACTAGGTATTTTTAGGAGAAAAATACAAAACATAATATTTCAAAACCATCATTGCCTTAATTTTCAATTTTAATGAGTATTAATACCATTTAAAATAAAAATGACATGATTAAAATAAATTCGTGGTATATGGGGATATACCTCCCCCTTTTTAATTTTATGAAGATAATGTTTTAAATTTGTGGGCCCATGGAAAGAACAATACCAAGCAACCAGAGCTCCTAGGTTCTAAACAGCTAGCCTGGGAACACACATGGATGGACCCATGGCTCCAGTTGTGTATGTAGTGGAGGATGCCCTTGTCAGCATCAGTGGACAAGGAGGGCCTTGGTTCGGTGAAGGCTGGATGCCCCAGTATGGGGGAATTCAGGGCAGGGAGGTGGGGATGGGTAGATGGGTAGGGGTGCAGCTCAAGAAGTAGAAGGAGGGGGAATGGGATACAAGGGTTCCAGCGGGAGAATGGGGAAAGGTGATAACATCCGGAATGTAGATAAGTAAATTATCCATTTAAAAAAAAAAAACAGATAATGGAACTGGCTATTGCAGTCGAGCATGTGAAACTTTTTGTCAGCCATTTAATATTACCCATATTACTGGGATTCCTTATAATCCTCAAGGACAAGGGATTGTAGAAGGGGCCCATGGAACTGTAGTCTCTATGACAATTCTCATCTACTGCAAGGAATGTTTGTCTAATGGAGGATGAGCAAGGCACTGATCTGTGAGTAAAAAACAGTACGTCAATATGAGTCTTTTATTGCTATTTTAATTAGAAATTATATTATATTATTTCCTCTTTTCTTTTCTCTTCTTCAACCTCTCATATGTATCCATTCCTTACTCTCATTCATGGCTCTTGTTTTTATGTTGTTTTACAAATAAAACACACAACACACACACACACACACCCCCTGACTTATCTAGAATTGAGGACTCAGAAGTTTTACCCTCTTATATTATTATTAGCATGTCTCTTGGTGTCTTTCCTGGTACTTTAGGTTCATACTGGTGAGACTTAATGAGTTTAGGGGACACACTATGACAATGTTCTTATCTGACTCTGTTCTTTAGCTCTTACATCTCTCCCCACTTTTTTTGTTTTGTTTTGTTTTAACTCATTACTCACAGCACAAGACAGCTTCATTATATTCGATTATCTCAGAAAATGTGAACAGAAATAGGCTAAAAAGTTCTCCCTGCAGTTTTTTTTACAGCTGGTGTATTCTTATTTGGTTGCAGACATGCACAAACTATACATATGCAATCTGTAACACCTCTAACAATGTATAGTAAGCCTCTATTCATTTCTTACAAACAAAATTGACTTTTTTTTCAGTTATAAGGAAATCTAGTGGATCAAAGCCAAGCAAAAAATTGCACTGTAACAAGTTTTGGGGAACTATATTGTCATTCAATCCTGACACCCTCAGACTTGCAGTGTGAGGATTATGGAGAGACTGAAGAACTTAGAGTATTTTCTAACTTTCCCTTCCTGCTGAGGATCAAAGGCCCAGCTCCACATGATGACCTGCATTTTCCTACTGAGCTACATCTCCAGAATTTTAAATATTACTTCCAAAATATCATCTGTTCCTTAAAGCAGAAATCATCAAAGCAACAAAAATAATGAAAAATTATACTGAATTTGAACTTCATAATGACAATTGAGACAGATAAAATATTTCATATTACTAAAGAAATAGCATATATTTTAATTTAGAAGGTTACAGTCTCTGATCTCTACAAAGGAGAGCACTGACGAAAGTGTAGATTCCCAAGACATAATGAAAAGAACCTAGAGAAGACCAAATTGACTGGTTTTGGTGATGTCACAATAAAGGACAAGGAAGAACTATCTTACCAGGGACAGATCCAAAGGGGCTCAAAGAATTGCTGTTTCTGTAGAAACCTCAAGAATACCTTCTTTTTTCATGGACTGTTGAGGGATGTCTGAGTCAGATGTCCTTGACATATACATACGTCAAATTTTTTCTACCTCTCATGTTTTGTAGAACAGATATTACTGTGTAACCAGAGATGAAGGACTGGTGTTTTAAGACTTTCCAGTCCAGTATTACTTTAGTAATTTTCCTGACCACCACCAATAGCTTTGTAAAAGATTCTCTGTGTGATCCCAGGCTGTGGCAAGAAGAGGCCTTGAAGTAAGAATTGCCCCTGGCAGAAGTCTGAGTTATTACAGTGGCTTAGAGCTGGATTTTACCCCTTCTTTATTTTTCCCTTCATGCATGGTTATTGAGATTGCCTTTATGATTGAGTTCTTGGCACCTCAGCTCTAAAAAAGATTTAGATAAATTAAAAGAGCTTCCGAGAAAAGCCACAAAAAAAAAATGATGAAAGAGTTAGTAGTATTGATTTATGAGGAAAGATTAAAAGAATGACTTTCCTTGGCAAGGCATCAAATTAAGCTCTGGTGGCACACTATAACTATAAATATTTGTAAACAGGGGAGGCATTCTTTCATTGGTCCAGTGAGGCAATGTGTTATGCAAAATTGAGAAGGTTAGTCCTGGCTATAAAGGTCCCTCCTTCTGCGTTTTCTTTTAAATCTTCTGCCTGTATTTCTTCTAGAAACAGAACAGTCATATTCAGTATTTAGAAGTCACTGCCTTACTCTGGTTGTACGTGGAGGAGAACAAGGAAAATAAAAATACAGCATGGTTTCTTATCATTTTCTGAAAAATGTCACACAACGTTTCTGAGCTTTCTAAATATTTGGGGTTCTGTCATCCAATGGTGGCCTTAGTCATGAGGACTATTAAAATTTCAATCATTGCACTACCAGATTCTCATGCCTTCATGTTTCTTCTATGCAACTGCTATCAAACCTCTGTGTTCCACCCAGCAAAGAGCAGCACTCTTTCTTATGGAAGAGATGTCTTCACAATAGCAGCTGTGCACACTGCAAGCTACCATCCTGCTGTGTTCAAAAAGCCACATCTCTCTTCTAATCCAGAAGGTGAAAGGAGAAAGGGCATAGGACTCAGGCTTTTTCTTTCTACAATCTTCTTGAGCAAGTATTTAAATCTCTTCCTATTCAATATTGTAGAAAGCAAACTACAAATTCCCCCACAACGGAATTATATTCTATATACAGTTTTTTTTTAATTGATTTAAGCTATTTCTTGGGAATTTTAAACATCATGTCATGAAAACATCATAATTGATTTCATTTTAGATGGAACCATGAAACCATACTTTACCCTAAAAAAATCTGAATAATTCCATCTTAACTCTGCTAGGCAACTTTTCTCTTGTTGTTTATATAAGAAAATGAACTTTAAGACCCTACTTTGAATAGCAGTATGACATTCTTCTACAGGTCCAATTCCCACAGTGAAGCTTTGTGTGGGACAGATTAGCGTCAATCATGTTAATTATTTGAATTTGCTTTAGCAAAAGGACCTCATTTGGTTGTCATTCACTAGAACTGCACTCTAACAAGCAATATAATTCATGATTAGCAAATTAGTATTTTAGTATTCAAGAATTACCTATGTACCTAGTCTTTGAAGATGACTCATTCATATTATAACAGTGGAATTAATAAAATAAAAAATCATTAGACTTATTATGTGAAATAAAGAGATAAAGTCAAACACTTAGAAGTGCCAAGATTCTACTTAGAATTTATCTCTGAACAAGTGACTTGGTATGGATATTTTTTCATTTTTTTCTTTAACATAGATCTCCCCATAAACTTATCTCTGTTTTTTTCAGAAATAGTTGAATAGAATATGATAGAATTTCCATAGTATTAGTAAACATATAGGTCTCCAGAAATAATACTTCAATTCTCTCTCACCTACTCTCTTATAGATAAATTTTAAAGAAAGATATTTATAAAGTGTTATTAATTTGTAATATAATGAAAATATTTATTTTAATATAATAAAAATTGTCACATATTTCTTGATCTAAGTACATGTGAAAAATTTAAGATTTTCCTGAAAACATTTACTGCATTTACACTACAGTATTCAGTGCACTTATTTTCAATAGTTTACAATAATATAAAATAAAAAACTACCTATTGTTAAATCTAGTAAGGAAACTTCATTTTGTATGCAATAAAAGTAAGTAAAAATTTAAGCCTATAAGATAACACAAAGAAGGAAAAAAATATTGTTTGAGATGGGAAAGACCTAACAATTTATCAGTTATTCTTCATAGAATTGTAAACAAAATTTTCAAGTAATAATTTAGAAAAAGAAGTGCAAGAAATTGAAAAATCTCTGTAAGATATGATGAAATAAAAAATAAATGTAATTGTTATAAAAATAAATGAATAAAAATAATCACAATTGACAATTCATAATATTAATTTTTCAACTTGTATAAGCTTAGTGTAAGCAGATTTTTCTATTTACTAACAAACACTGTATAAGAAATAATTAATTGAAAGTGGAAATCTGTTAACATTAATGTATATATACATAACATCTTCAAAATTATTTGGCTTTTATTATTTAAAGATTGGGGTTTTTTTAATATATAAAAGTGTAGTGCATACAGAGAAGGAAACTTTCCTTTTAGGACAGAAAGAATAGAAAGTATTTTAAAAGGCTTGAAGATGCCAATCTTCTCCTCTTGAGATCAGCAATGATGAATATTTATGCTTTAGAATGTTTATCTATAGCATCGTCCTCCATGTCTCTACACTCTCATTTTCTTTTTTTTTTGTTTTTTAATTTATTTAGTTATTTAAATCACATTGTAATTTACTTATTCACACAGGGGTTATAAACACAAAAAGGCAGGATGTGGGGAAGGGAATGGCACCGGAGCATAGGTGTTCAGGGGAGTACAGATACCTTTCAGAACAGGGTATCAGCTGGGTGTAGGTTCAGGGACAGGTCACTATGACTCTGCCTATGATTCACTTGTCCTTATCTAAGTTGGTACTGTCCACCGAGGCTGCTATTTATAAGACCTATGATACTTGGGTGGTAGCAATTTGTATTTTCAACCCTTGGGAGATTTTTACGTATCCTAATACCTTCTTTTAATAACTGTACATTTAAAGTATGCAATATGATGCTTTGACGTAAATAGTAGTGAACCAACGAATAGAGAAATGCACATAGTGACGTTTTGAGTAAATATAGCTTAAAATTGTCTTTTAGCGAATTTGCATACACAATGCCAACCTATCAATTATAATCCTCTTGTTCTTGATTTCTAGATAGACTGCCAACTTATGTAATTAAATCATTTTATTTTTAACTAAAATTTATTTATTCCATACCACCCCTAGTAGCCACCATTTTACTCTGTTCATAGGTACTTGCACTTGTTTCTTTCTGTGACTTATGTATTAACTTTGTATAATATCTTCTGCATTCATCCTTGATTACAATAATGGTAGAATCTCATTATTTTTAAAGGATGAGTCACATCTGTGTCCGAGTTTAATGTTTTATCATTTCATTGACATTTGAAAATGTTTCCACATCTCTGTGCTTTCAGTAGTATTGGAGCCAAAATTTATATCTAAATTTTTCTGTGAGATGTTTAATTTTCATTGTCTTAATGTCCATAACCAACAATGAAATGCTTGGAATTATATCATAAATCCTATTATCAAAGAAGTATTTATAGTTTTCTCCACCAGTCACTGGGCCAATGTAAATCCACCAAACTGGTGCCAATGCTTCTTTTCTCTACGGTATGGAATTCTCTTAAGAGCCACACTTATCCAAACTGAGTAATCTCTCACTTTAACCTTAATTAGGTATGAAAGATAAGAGATTTGAAAACTTCTTTTCACTTATTGGCAATAACAATTTTTCTTGTTAGCAAAGTAAAGACTATACCAGTTTTTGCTATTGCATTGAGTTCTTAGGTATTAATATAACTTCTGCATTCACCCTGTTACAAATGGAGAATCTCATTATTTTAATGGATGATAAGTTCTGAGTAGTTTTTTAATTTCATTGCATAAATTTTCCACATCTATGCGTTTTCGTATATTGGAGTCAAATATCTGTATAATAATTCCACTACCAGATCTATGCATGCAGTGTTGTATGTATGTGGTATGTGTTATGTGTGTGTGTGTGTTGTGGTTACTTTGGAATGTAGGTAATGTCCAGCAACATTACTGAAGAGGCCAGATTATGTATTTAGTGATTCTTAAAATCTTGATTGCCATCTTTTGTCATAAATGTTTTGGTAAGATTGATTGTTTTTATGATGCTTGATTGTAATTCCTTTGCAACCATTTACTGAATGAGCATGAATATTTCATTCTGATTTATTTTTTCTTCAGACTGAAGTTCATTATACGATCTTTCTTGTGTTAGATTCTCGATATTCCATCTTTTTATTCTCTACAGGGAATAATTTCATTTTTGTTTAGCACTTGGTTTCTTGTGAGTATTTTAAAATTAAACATAATCCTATTTATGTTTCAAGCTTAGCTTAACTATTTGATGTCTTTTAAGGCAACCTGTTAATTATTTTAGCGAGAGTTTCTTTTTTATTTCTATGGAAAATGTCACTGGAATTGTGAATGACATTGCATGTAATCTGCATGTTTCTTTTGTGTGGCCTAATAGGATTGCACTAAATTTAATAATTTTATTATTTGTATCATTGTTTCATTTATATGAAATTTCACTAAAATATTTAATAACTTTCCACTTATTTGTGTATTCTTTGGTTTCATTTATCAGTGTGTTACAAGTTTTCACTTCACAATTTTTATTCCTTGTTAAAATGTATTAAGAACTATTAAGCACTAGCAAAAATAATAGTGCTAGTGCTTTGAGTTTGATGCTGAACTGAGGTGAGATGAATTTACATTCTTGCATTTGAATATCAAGTACTTTTTGTTTTTGCCAAAAGTTACAAAATATGTGTGGGCTTTTTGTAAATTTCCTGTTCTATTGAAGGAAATTTCCTTTTTCCCTTTATCTGGTGATCCTGGATAAATATGTTTATAAAGATGATATGTTTTTATTTCTCTCATCATTCATCCATATACCACACTACCTTGCATATGGCTCTCACTATAGGATGAGTTCAGCTGTATTTGCAATTCGGTTTGCTAGTGTGTAGTTGAGAATTTGCACATCCTTGCTAGTCAGGGCAATGACTTGTAGATTTCTTTTTCTCTATAAATGTTGGGTGTGACATGAGATGATCCTGACGTGACACAACGAACTTAGACATGTTCCTACTTCTTTAGAACACTTCTTTAGTGTTCCTCATCTTAGAAGAGTTTAAGTGAACTGATATTAATATTTCTTTGATTTTGGAAGAATAAAGTTATGAGCACATCTAGTCCTAGATTTGTCTCTGTTGGAAGATATTTATTATTTCAATGTCTTCTTTTGCCCTTGTTTTGCTTAGACTTTTCTATCTATTTCTTTATAAAGGTGATATTCAGTCAAATTAGGATTCATGCTAAGGGAATCATTCTCATGCCTTTTCTTTTTTTTTTTGTCAGATACCTCCTTTTTGCAACTAACTGATGATTAGAGCTTCACTCAATGAATCTTGAGGTCATAATTCAACCCATGATATCTATGTGAATTTTGCTATATCAATAACTATTTCTCAGAGAACACTTGACATACCAAACCACCAGCAGAAAAAGACACCTGTATAAGTTTTTAAACCATAGGAAATACTTACCTTTCTAAAAGTTCTTTTTTAATTTGCAAAGAAAATTTATAAATATTACCATTTTTTGGCAATGTCCTTATGATAGAAGTAAGTAATATTAAATATAATAATACACAATATTTATATTTAAAGTAATCATGGCTGATATTGTGCTGTACATTTCATAAATATTATTTCAGGTAATACCTACTTTTTCTCAAATAGGAAGACTTCAAAACTATGAGAAATTAGAAAATAATATTTTCTTATAATTCCTTTTTATTATCCATCATTGACTTTTATATATGTAGATAGATATCCACACATTTTTACATATAATGTACATATATCTTTAAGACCTATCATGAGTAGCTGAAGACATCAAAAGACCTTACTAATTATATTAATCATTTGTATCTTCAAGTGTTTTGAATGTTTTTCCTGCTTTTTTGAAATGATCTATAAAATGTGTCTATTCTAACTCAGTTAGCAATTCATAATAATTAAAACAATGATTATCTTATTTTCTAGGTATCAACATGAGACCTATTAGAGAGTATCATAATCAATCCAGGGTTGTGTTTTCAGTAATGTAGATCAGATAAGAGGTGCACACAGCATTCATTGCAGGTTGTCTTGAGTCTAAGAGGACGGTGTTTTTAGAGATTCTATCACTTCTAACAAATTCTTACTCAGAATTTACAAAGGAAAGCTAGCAATTTTAAAGTCAGTGAATCTTTGCCCTTCAATATATATTTTCCTAAGTAAGAATAAAACTATAAATGAAGTTAAAGATATTTACAGTTTCTGTCAACTTGGTGCCTGTCATGAAAATGAAACAAATACTTAGTCCTATGAAAATAATCCATATGTACAGAAGACCACCTTTCTTTGCAAACACCCAGCAGTCTGTTGGCTTTTGTTAAATCTTCAATGAAATATAATTATGCTCTCTGTGCCAATTCACTCAAAATACCTATGAATGTTGTCTTAGTTAGGGTTTTACTGTTATGAACAGACACCATGAGCAAGACGAGTCTTGTAAATGACAGCATTTAATTGGGGCTGGCTTACAGGTTCAGAGGTTCAATCCATTATCCTTAAAGCAGGAACATGACAGCATCCAGGCAGGCATGGTGCAGGAGGAGCTGAAGGTTCTACATCTTTATCTGAAGGCTGCTAGTGGAATACTGGACTCCTAGGCTGCTACGATGAGGGTCTTAAAGCCCACGCCCACAGTGACACACCTACTCCAACAAAGCCACAACCTCAAATAGTGCCACTACCTGAGCCAAGTATATTCATATCATGACAAATATGAAACTACTGAAATGGAAAATCACTAAAATGATAGGGTTATGTATCAATCCTGCTCCAAAACACTCTTAAAATTAATTATTAATATTGTCTTCTGTATGATTATTTATAAACACAATACCATAAATGGCAAATTTACTTTGGTAATATATTCATGAATATTTAGAATTTAATTTATAGCAGATATCTTTAAATATGTAGCATAGCATAATTGAAATTATCCCTCAATATCATTGTTCCACTTAAATTCAATCTATTTTCTTGTAATTTTCAAATTCCTGTGTATGTTCTGTATGATGGAAAGATACTATACATCAATAATGCCCTGAATTACTTCTGCTCATCATTATCCCTGTTAGACAAGTAGAGCAAAATTATTCAAACTTTGATTTTATACGGAGCCAAGAAATCCATTAATGCCCTGGAGTCACTAGTGATAAACAAGATTATGGTTCATCAATACTAAGGAAAACAAAGTCAGGATTACTTAAGAGAATCAGATTCTCTCACAGAAAGTAACAGAAATAGTTTTAGAATGTGATCAGAAAAGAATTAAAATCTGATTCCAAGCAAATATTCAGAGGTATCAATGGAAACAAAAATAAATATATGCTGTGTTAGGTTCTAATAAACTCAAATCACCTTTCAACAATGATACCTAAACAAAGGCAAGTCTGGCTTTTGTGAAATTGATGTGTGTAAAATACCACCAAGCCAAATACAAGAAGAGTGTCAGGAACCAGAGTGTAGTACATGTCAAGGTGCCAGTTTTTATGTGTTTAAGTTAAGAGGAGTATCTTGACAAAACATAACATCATCAGTAATTTCTTAATGTTGAAAATGGTGGGATCTCATTAAGGATTAAGCCAGTTCTCTATCATGTTGAGATGCGGACTCTCTCTTCAAATCTGAACGTTATTTCGATCCAAGATGGGTTTAGGAACTTTCAACATTGTACCTGATTTTGATCCTCAGGTAAGATTATTCACAAGATCCCCCTACCATCAGCTCCAACAAGGCCATGCTTGTAAGTCTCATATGTCACTTGCTTAGAGCATGCTGGAAAATTCCTTTTTTCATGAAAATAATTAGCTGCAAAGAAAGTTGGAAATACATTCTTTTATACCCTTGATTCAAAAATCTTTTTATAGACTAAAATTAAAGTCAAATTTGAGAACAAAATGATATCACATATTAAGGTTACTTGGTGTTTTATCATAGAATTAAGATCACTATTCTCAAATTACAAGGTAAAGGAAGGAACTCTCAGAAATACTAGATAGGCATGCATATTTGATTTACATATCTGTTTATAAATTTTTCCCAATTAGATAAGGGAAGTCATAGAAGTTGAAACATACTGTGTTTTTAATCATTTTTGAATGTCTATAACTGGAGTGTAAAGTTATGTGGACACAGCAAGTCTAGCAACAAACTTCCAAAATTTCCATTTGTGTATAAGATGACCAGAAATGAAAAACGATCTTGGGAGAGAAATATTGAGATGATAATTATATATATATATATTATGATATAGTAATAATATATTAATATATATGTGTGTCTGTGTGTGTGTCTGTGTGTGTGTGTGTGTGTTGTGTGTGTGTGTGTGTCTGTGTGTGGTGTATGTCTGTAAATATATCTTAATAAATCGAGTTGTCTAGGTATATTTCTTATTAAATTCAAAAATCTTTAATGATATAGTAAAGATAGAATCAACTGGGCGGTGGTGGCGCACGCCTTTAATCCCAGCACTTGGGAGGCAGAGGCAGGTGGATTTCTGAGTTCAAGGCCAGCCTGGTCTACAGAGTGAGTTCAAGGACAGCCAGGGCTATAAGAGAAACCCTGTCTCGGAAAGAAAAATAAAAAGATAGAATCTTTGCCAAAAAAAAAAAAAAAAAAAAAAAAAAAAAAAAAAAAAGGCTAACCTTTAATAAAACCCTGTTAAAAGGTCAACATATTTTTAAAAGTCACCAGAGGTTTCAAAATGTAAAAGGCAAAAGAGAATGAAACAAGAACATTTCTACTGTGAGAAGTTGCTGTTATGATGTGTGCCAAGATGGCATAGAAAAGGTGTGGTTCTCTCTAGAATGTGAACATTATAATGTGAGAGGCGGTCACTCAACTGTGACTCTAAATCTCAAGAGAGAAACATAGCCGCTACTTATGCTTGTCTACTTGGTAGAAGGAAAGCCAAGGACATATAATTTAGTTTTGTATCTTTATCTACATTGTATATTGTCACATTTCATAAAGATTTCTTTAACAGAATGTTACATGGATTAATGATCTTAAAAATCTACCTTTTGAGAATAGAAGGGTACACTTCAGAGACAGAAGCAGACAGATTTCCAGATTCAAGGACATCCTGGTCTACATAGTAAATTACAGAACAGCTGGTGTTACTAGTATAGATTTACTTTCATTGCTCAATACTTCAAGATCAGGCTTTAGATAACAGGTGGTGTGTGTTTCTGCATGTGCACATGTATGTGCATACATGTACACATAAATGTACATGTTTGCAGGTACCAGATGTCAGACTCCAGTATCATCCTAGGGAACTACCTAGTTATCTCTCCAGCTCTACAATTACAATACAAGGGTGTGCAACTGTGTCTGCCTTTTTCTTTTCTTTTCTTTTCTTTCTTTTCTTTCTTTTCTTTTCTTTTCTTTTCTTTCTTTTCTTTTCTTTTATTTCTTTCTTTCTCTCTCTCTCTCTCCTCACCTTCTTTCTTTCTATCTATTTTTCTTTCTTTTCTAAATATAGGTTTTAATGATCAAACCTATATTTGTTTGTAAGGCAGGCATTTTACACACAAACCACATCTCTAGCTCTAGATCAAAAATAAAAAACAATTCTGGGTCAAAAATATTGAAGATGGGTCGGTAGCCCCATGACTCAAGTGGTGGCTATGTTTATCTACTGGAGGTAGTCTCTTCCACATCCCCACTGTTGAGCAGTTTGGCTAAGGTTATTCCCAATGAGTCCTGGGAACCTCTTACATCCCAGGTCTCTGAGATTTTCTAGAGGTTCCCCTGCTTTATACCTCACTGTAGCATATTTCCGTTCATTCTCCTGGCCCTCTCAGCTTCCTTCCTGTCTCACCCCATACTTGATCCTGTTCCCCTTTCTTCCTCCCACATCTATCTTTACCTATGGTTCCTCCCTACCTCTGCCTCCCATTAATGCTTTGGTTTCCCTTCTATTTGGAATTGAAGTATCCACACTTGGGCCTTCCTTCTTGTTAAGTTTCAGACTGTGTGTTGTATCATGTGTATTCTGTACTTTTTTGCTATATCCACTTATCAGTGAGTACATACCATGCATGTCCTTTGGGGTCTGAGTTTCCTTGCTCAGGATAATATGTTCTATTTCTGTCCATTTGCATGGTAAAATCATGAGGTCTCATTTGAATAGCTGAATAGTATTTCATTGTGTAAATGAGCCATATTTTCTTTATCCATTCTTTGACTGAGGGGCATCTTGGTTGTTTCCAGCATATAGCTATTACAAATAAGCCTGCTATGAACATAGTGGAGCAAATGTCCTTGCTGGTATGGTGTAGCATCTTTTTTGGTATATGCCCAGGAGTGGTATTGCTGGGTCTTCAAGTAGAACTATTTCCAATATTAGGAGGAACTGCTAGACTGATTTCCAGAGTGGTTGTAAGAGTTTGCAATACCACCAGCAATGGAGGAGTGTTCTTTTTCTCCACATCCTCTTCAGGATCTTCTGTCACTTGAGTTTTTGATTATACCCATTCTGATTGTTCCTGTCTAAAGTAAATACAGGGACAAAATGCCACAGAAAGTGAAGGAAAGGTCATCCTGTGACCCGCCCAACTTGGAATCCATCTCATTCACAGGCCTCAAATGCTGACACTGTTACTGATGCCATGTTGTTCTTGCAGACAGGAGTCTAGCATGTCTGTCCTGTAACAGACTCTGCCAGCAGCTGACTGAGACAGATGCAGATACAGCCAACCACTGAACTGAGGTCAGGGATCCCTATGGAAGAGTTAGGGGAAGGACTGAAGAATCTGAAGGTGAGGGCAACCTCATAGGAAGAACAGCAGCCTTAACTAATCCAAATTGCTCAGAGCTCCCAGAGAATAAGTCACCAACCAAAGAGCATGCATGAGCTGGTCTATAGCCCCTGGTACATATGAGGCAGAGGACTGCTTTGTATGGCCTCAGTGAAAGAGGATGTACCTAAGATTGTAGAAGCTTGATGCCCTAGGGAAGGGGAATGCTTGCCTGGGTGAAATGAGAGTGCGCAGGTGGGTACAGAAGTACCCTCTCAGAAGCAAAAACGGAAGGCAGATAGGACGAAGAACTCTGAGAGGTGGAACCTGGAAGGAGAGCAAAATTTGGAATGTAAGTAAATAAAATAATTTATTAAAAATAATAAATAAAAAATAAAAAACAAAAAACAATATATTCACAGAACAATGCATCACTTAAAATGCAATTTAATAAACAGATGCCCTTAATTATTCCATATTTTAATGCATCTGTGTTTGTTAAAATGAAATTTTGATTTTTTTCCTTAATCCATGTTTGTGTGGTCCATATTTACTTATCTGTTATGGTCTATTAAAGCTTCCCCTCTTAGACTTCCTCGTTTCTCTTTTTTCTCTTTCTCTTTCTTCTCTTCTTCCTCCTGTCCTCCTCCCCCTCCTTTTCATACTATTTTATGTACTTGTAGATAAGAGCCCAGGTACTTTTCCTCAGAATCATCCCCACTTTGGATTTTGTTGATTGCTAATCTAAGTCTTCAGCACATTTGTCTCCCACTCCCCTTCTCTCTCCCCTCTCCTCTTTCTCCCATTCCCCCCTCTCTCCCTCTTCTTTCCCTCTCCTCCTATCCCTCCTCTCCTCTCTTTCCTTTCTTGGATACAGCCAATTGTGTTTGTTCTATCCTTTCTTTCATCCTTTCTCTCTCCCTTTCTCTTCTCTCTCTCTCCCTTCTCCTTCTCCTTCTCCTTCTCCTTCTCCCTTCTCCTTCTCCCTTCTCCTTCTCCCTTCTCCTTCTCCCTTCTCTCCTTCTCCCTTCTCCCTTCTCCCTTCTCCCTTCTCCCTTCTCCCTTCTCCCTTCTCCCTTCTCCCTTCTCCCTTCTCCCTTCTTCCTTCTCTTCTCTCTTCCCTCTTCTCTCTTCTCTTCTCTATTCTGTGTCTTCTCTGCAGATATTTAGGCAGATGGAGAGTTTGGTCAAGGTTATTCTAAGGATACCTCACACTAGATGCTGCCTCCCAAGGATAGCCATACACCAGCAGAAAGATGGCATCTGCTTTTGACCCAGCTCACAACAGTAATATTTTCTGTACTGTACCTCCTCAAAGTAGGGGTATTTGGAAGCTGTGATGTTTTCAGACCTCTGTTGGACACTCTTGTAGAACTCCTGTCTGAGAACTGGGCTATCACAATGTTGTCTGTTGAAACTCAGTTCTAAGGTGGCAATATGCCACTTACTATACATGTTTTTAATTCAACTATTTATATATCAGAATAAGTTTTGCACAAAACATACATCAATTATTTTTCCACCACTAACATGGGCAGTAAGTAGAAGGATCAAGCTTCTTTAAAACTAATGTGTGCTAGCAACAACTATCTTCACTTAAATATATCCATTCAAAAACATGTTTAAATAAAACATTTTTATGTTATGTCATTTTAGTCAATTTTTGATTCTTGAGTGTCACAAAATTTAGAAACTTTGATGGCTATTGTAGATAGCATCAAAAGTGATAAAACTGGACATGTTTTACTATTTTCGATGACTAAGAGGGCATTTACTATTTAATCTCTTTTCTGTTATTTTAACAGTCAACTTTATTAAGAGTAAAAAACTTGATTGCATATTTGAATGAGTAAATATTAAAGAAATATTTTCTTTAATGTCTCCAAGTCTAGAAAGGGTCCCTTTGGGTAGTTATGACTGTCCTCGAAAGAGCTTCATTTCTGTTATTAGGAAAATAAGATAAAATCCAAATTCTGCCAGCTGTTTTATTAGATGTCCATTCTTCACATCAACATCATGATCTCTATCCCAGACACCTTGAAAATAGATAATTATTTTTTTCTTTCATAATTACATTTCTACAAGACACTAAGACATATCAAATATATTCTACCCCAAATGGAAATGTTCTTGTAATTATTAGAATAGTCTTCTGACAGTAAGAAAATACTTATTCTAATTTTTTTTCTTCGTTCATCTCCAGCATTGCTAGTGGTGAAAATAGCTAGCAGTTTAGTGCATTCTTATTCGTCTGAAAAAAAATAATACAAGTTCATTGTTCCTGTCTTTCTTAAATCTGTCACCCACTTCTCTGACTAAAGCCACTGCTTTGCTGAGATACTCATTCTCATTGTAAAAACAAACTTTAAAAGAAATTTAGAATACCATGAAGATCTTAACTTTTCTCTCTCATCTTAGAATTATGACTCTATCTACTTCAGTCTTTTTTCCTACCTAAAACCTGACCTTTGCTTCTTTCTTCTCAATTCTTCTCAATTCTGATTTTACTTATTTTTCTATTAATTGATGCTGTAAAAAATACCTGTTTATTCCCTTAATTCTATATAATTATATTTCCCCTATGATAAACTGCACAGGAAGTCATCTTCTCAGAAACTCTTTAATATTCCATCAATTCCATCAATGCTGGCATCACCAGTAGTAACATCTGAAACACTTTACTCTTTGTTCATTGCCAATGACCTATTAAATTCTCATGCCTAATTTCCACAGTGTATTCATGATTCCAAAATTTTATCACCAATCACAGTTACCATCTTCTGCTTTGAGCTACAAGCATATTAGATATTTTGATGTTGAAATTTGAACACACAATCTTCCAAAGCTGCCCTTCCTTTTGTTTTCTCTAGTACACTTTTGGTACTGCAAGCACATGAATATGTAAAGAGTATACATTTTCTTATTCATTTGATTTATAATCATATTTTACCATTCAGTATGTCTGTTTCTTCTCAGATGCCATTAAAACACCTAGCGTGTAAAATTCTACTGTCTAAAATGCCTAAATGTTTGTAGCATTTATCACTCTTTGTGATCTCATTCGAAAGTTTTCTAACTTTCTGTCTCATTAAGAACTACCCTAACCACTTACAGAAATTATTATCAGCCCCTGAACAATGTTTCTATTTTAATACTTGCTTATGCCCTTCTCCACAACTAAGCTCAGAGTGGCTTTCAAAAATGAACCTCCAACTGTGCCTTGCTAAAAATCCATTATCCTTAAAATAAACTCTAACCTTTTTATAGTGGATAGAGAAATCAGATTTAAGGGTTTGCAGTACATGGCACTTACAATTCCTTTCTGTAAACACCATAGCATCATTCACAAGGGGGACTGCAGTGCTGCCTCAATGTCCACTTATTGATATGCATACATGACTGTTTGCAGTGTGTACATTCTTCCAAGATCTCTTTTGACCAGGCTCAGCTTTCCATTTTCCAATACTCAACCTCCCATAAATCACAGGGAACATTAAATCTCTGTGTTGAATACACTGTCTACTGTCTTGCTGTCTCGCATTTCTGATTTTCTCCATTTATCTTCGACCAATATTTATAGTCTTCATTAGTTTTGTGGACTCAAAAAGTATTTCATTCTTGATCATCATTATACCTCCAGCACTAGGAATTGTGTTGCTTACACAATATTTATTATTATATATAATAATATAATAATAATAATAATAATAATGCTTACTCAATATTCCTGTATGAATTGGCCAAAATAATATAGGTATCCTAAGAGAATCATTCCATAAATGTCAGTGTATTCCAGTTGTATATGGATAATTAATACCTAACATTTATTTTCACAAGTAAAATTTGTGCAAACTTAGCAATAATTCTTTCAGTAAGAAGGACTTTATTAGAGATGAGAGGACTGAAATTGCTGGGCCAGAAAGCACTAGATTAAAATTTTCAGGTAGGGTCACTATGTAGAGAGTAAGAGCCTGGGGTTTGTTCAGCCCTAAGTGGGACATCTGTATCACTCCAATTCAACCCAAGGCTCAAGGATCATCATAGAAAAGTAGGTAGAAATATTGTGAGAACCATAGGGAGTGAATGACTATAGTAACAGTATGTTTTAGTCAAGACATGACAGCTGAACGCATGAACTCACAGTGATTGTGACTGTATGTATGCACACAACCATATAACATTAAACTCGTCAAATTTTAGCATGGTTGGGAAGACTGTCATGAAGTTCTACCCTAGCTGAGGATCTATTCACAGATGATGCTCAGGATAGAAATAAATCTTCTTCAAAGATATGGTCCTTGAGAAAGTACCCAGACACATATTGACAGGACTAAGTAAACAGTTAAACAAACAAACAGACCTCACTAATTTTGGTGGAAATGGTGTTGGGGATGGGAGAGAATGGGGCACAGATTTGGTCAGAACATGCTACATTATATGTATAAAATTCTTAAACAATATTCTTAAATGAAGTTTGAAAGTAAGAAAAAATACTTAGTTCAGGTTTTCTTCTACAGATCCATATTAGCAAAAATTCTGAAGCCAGAAAAGTGCAAATTTTCATAAATGATTCCATTAGATAGTGGTTTAAGCAGCAATCAATCATGAATAATAATTAACATTTAATGAATATTTGCTAGGTTATTTCCTAGTTGTCTTCTAACTAATAAGAAATTATCCATTTGAAGCAAACTACTTTAGACTTAACTCACTTACATAATAAAAAGGAAAAAGCCAGCAAGTACTATACTTCTATAGAATATAAAATATCTAGTGCTCAGCCTAGCTAATTTATGACCATTCTTTAAGCCTCATTGAAATTCGTCTTCAGTATTACAGTTGAAGATGCTCCAGATTGTGAGACTGTCAGTTCTCTGTGGTTTTATTATTTAACCAGTAGCTTGATGTGGAACTGAGAAGATTGGAGGAGGGGTGATGGGGTTGCGGACAATTGTGAATTTGAAGAAACATTGTGTAGTTTAGAGCTGTCTTCAAGAATTGCCAGAAGAAGGGGGAATCCAACCTTTGAGGTTATATTCTTTGAGTTTCTTGGTACTTCACTTGAATCTGGAAAGGGTTGTTGCAAGTGATATTTAGTTCAATGAAGATGAATGGAGAAGTCTGTCAGCTCTCATTTCATTATAAAGCAAGCTTATAGTTCTAACTTCTCCAACTGAGGATGCATAAGACATATATTTTTTAATGACAGTTTGTTTAGGGACAGTTTGAACAGTGCTTTTGTTTCCTGTTGGGAGTTTTCCAGATGGGATGAGAACTAAAAAGAACCACGTGTTGGATATTTAGTATTCAGAACTGTGGAACTACTCTTGGCATCTGCTTTTGGCCAAGTCTTAGCTGAAACTCATAGGAGTTTCTGTTCCCATTGTTTATTTTCACTTGTCTTGAGGAAATTTTATATTTGTGAGGGACAGAGGTATAGAAAAATAAATGTTATTATTTAATTTTTTAATTTTCATTCATAAAACTTCAGGCTGAGTTTTCAGGACAAATTGGTCAAGGCGTTCCTAGTTTAGGTTTTCTCTCTTAGAACATTTTTACTTAGAGCTGATATAATGATTACCAATCCATGGATAATGCGCATCATGCTCATCTGCTCTCATGGGAAGTCTCGTGGGAAGGTTGTCCTCTAAATTAATGGAATAAAAAGTCAAGTTATGACTATGTAAATGGCTCTTGAAGAAGTGGTTTTTATTCAACTAATTATTATTGGTAAAGAGAGTAGTACGCAGTTTCCTAGCTGCTGTCTGCCTTAGACTGAACCCCTCAGATAGAAGAAATCCTTGTATATATTTACATGTTTCGCTTAAAATAGATTTTTCAAAGTTACATGAAAAAGAATAAGACAAGAGAAATTAAGACCCTTTATAAAGGTTAGTACTATTCATATTCACTGAGATAATCTGTGGTTTTGAGATTGTAGGTAGAACTTGCTTGTAAAGATCCAAGTGGCCAGATTATTCTAAATATGAGAAACCAACATAAATTTTTGCTGTAGCTTCATAAAACACTCCAAGGCCACACAGTAGTTGTAGCTTGGTGTTATCACCCATGTTGTCTCTACTACTGAGAATGGCTTTGAAGACCACAGATGGAGAGGGGTTTATAGTCTTTAATCATCTTTGCGGGACTGTAATTAGTGTTTAAGGGAAGAATAAACCAGATTCACAAATGGCTTTGGTTTTGCCCAGCAAAAAAATCACATCAAATGTGTTTGTTTTTGTATTATCAAGAGGAGGTTCCTCTCACAAAAGACCATCAGTTGGCTCCACCTTGGACAACCTTCAACAATAGGATGAGAGGCAAAACATTTGTCCTGACAATATGGCATTGTGGAAAAATTCTTGGCTTTGCATATACCAAAGCTAAAAAAATGCTACTCTCTTTATGAAATAAAGAAAGCTCTCATCCAACAGAAAAGATTTTTTTCTTTTGATAATTGCCAAGGAAAAGGCAGAAGGAAATTTTCAAAAAAATGAGAAGAAAGATTGGAGTTTAGTGTGATTGTGTGGTAAACAATGATGAGCTGTTTGGACTCAAAAGGGGAGGCACTGACAACTCAGTTAATTCTAGATGTTAGGAGGTGCACTCTTCTGATGTCTATGAGAATCAGCATAAATGAATCAGCTCTAGGGTGTTGAGGCCCATTGTTAAATTGAACTGTGACTAGCTCTTAGTTTTTACTATTGTTTTTGGTTTTTGTTTGATTTTTAGATACATATGGCTGTTTTATTCTAAAGTCTTATATTCTGCCTCATCTAATTTCTAATTTAATTTAATTTCTTTTTAATGTATTTTTAAATAAACATAGCCTATATAATTGTCTAATGTATAAATACGTAGAAAACAATACAGACATAAAGTCCCTAAGAAAGCTTTATCTATCTATTAGCAAAGCAATATGAGATTAAAGTAAGTGTTAAACTATTTTAAGGGTACAAACAATTTTCTTGATATATTTGTATCGTTTTATATAGATAATGAATGTAAATGCCATCTTTGTTCCTTGGGGTCTGCCTGCGTTGTTAGATAAGTTATTTTCTCTCTGTGCCAGTTAATTATGCTGTATCAACTCAAGATATATCTCAAAAGAAATCATCATGAAAGGCACTGGGAGGGAAATGACAAATGGAATGTAAGAGAGGGGCTGCCATTGTCTACATGCATCTGATAAGTGAAAATTCAGTAATGCCGATTGAAGGAACACAGTCGACCTTAGTGATGCCATGTTTGAGCTGTCAGGGTATGCAGCCATCACAGAACCAAGCATGTCATTTCTTGGCTCAACTCAGTCACGTTGTCTTTCTGATGCAGTGAAATGTTTAGGATCAGCTCCTCTGTACCTATAATACTGGGCCTCCTTTTTCCAAAACAATTATCAAAAACTTGAGGAAAGTAGACTTGGTCACACATTTCATTATACCTTCTAGTGACTCAAGCAAGCATCATATGCTCTGAGGTCTTGCCTCAGGGCTCCATGTTGCTTTTCTTTCCTTCTTCCCCACCACACAGATAGATATCTCAGTTCAGCTTCTCCCAAGCAATGTACCTTTTCATACTCCTACTCTTATTCTGCCATATGAACGTGGTTTCAAATAATCTACTCTATGTATGATATAACCACTTTTACTTTTTTTTCATTTTCTGTATCAGAACTCTAGTCTTTATAGATACCTTTTTGGTCACTAGAAAGACAAAATATTTCTGTCTCTATGATCTCCTCCTTTGATACAATTCTAGCCCAGACACTTTCAAGCTGCTGTTTCCCCCACTCAAAAGATCACTGTCTATTTAGGACCATAACTGTTTATCATCTCTCAGAATACCTTCATACAGAATAACCAGTGGTTCACCTGGAATCTATTTCTGTCTTTCTCTAGTTATATTTGCATTTGAGAAAATAATTCCTTCCCTATGATGGAGACCTCCTTAGAAGATTCAAAGCTACATTTCTACTTCCTTCGCTCAAACTCAATCTCAACTTTTTCCACATAATTATGGCAATGGTAATTATAAACAAATTCATTTTTCTTATCCTATATGATTCAAACTGAGGCAGGAAATTGTATAAGCCTTGGATACAGAATAAGGATTGCAAGGCCAAGTTTCATTCTTGGCTTCATCAATCACTTCCATGACACTCTCTTCCATCATCTGCAAAAATGAAAATAAAAACCTTGTCTATCTGATATCATATTTTATTTTCCATTATCTTGCTGTTAGAAGCAGAAATAAAACCCATATTTAGTCACTTCTCTCTATGACATCTATAGTATTTGCTTATTTGGTTATATGCTAGCATGGCCAAAATGCAAAAAACTATTGCCTTATGTTATGGTTTGTATTATTAATTTTATTTGTACCCATAAAAATGGAGTTTCTAAAAACATTGTTTTTAGAGTATTCCTGTGAATACTATTTTTTGGAATCTAGTTGTTCTTTTGTTTGCCACTCAATAAAAAGTTTTCTTTAAGATGTTTAGAACAAGATCTGGGTGCAGGGATATACAGATGGTGGGTTAGTAGGAGGAGTTAAATACAATTAGTACAGAGAGCACAGGAAGCTAGTCTCTGAATTTGAGGATAAAGCCCTCATTTAGAATGAAGTAATAGCCAGAAACCAAGAACGGACAGTCAGTGATCAGCACATCAACTAAGGCAGAATTTTATAAGTTTGGTCTAAACTCATACAAGAAATAAGATCACATCAGGAAGAATTCTACAGTATTGAATGTTGAATACACGAATAGACAGTGTCCATAAACTAATTATATATTTGGGAACAGCAATTATAAGCAACTGGCCGTGATTGTCCAATTTTGGAATGAGTCTAAAATTCAGTACCCCAATTTAAGTTTTTCAGAAATAAAGGTTAGGGTTTTTCCTGTTTATTAGAATGGTATATACATTACTAATCCTCTTATGCACTTATTATGTCTCATGAAAAGGATGTTTTCACTTCTAATAGACTTTATTTGTTTATATTTTTATGATGCACAAGAAGAACTCAGAACCTTTTCAAAGCTGGACACACATTCTTTTATTAAACTACCCCAGCCCCAGTGACAGTGTTTGAAAAACAATTGGAAATTAATTGATTTAGTTCTGATGCCAACAAATGATATTACTGCCACTGTCAAAGATCTCCCTGGGGATTAGTCCCAAGAATGTCATAAATTCTCCAGAATGGTGTAATTAGAGGTACTAAGTATTGATGTCATCTACCTGTATCTTCTCTATCATCGAAATAATGTTTAAAATCAATATTCTGTGTATTGTTGATTTCTCATTTGGGTTTACAAACTGGCAGAGACTACAATGATCTATAGTGGTTTGTTGGGCATCAACATTTCTCATCATAAATTAGCCAGCAGGAAATGTATCTGTAGACTGTATTATGAATTGGTGTCCTGAGAGTTTTCCTAGCCAGAATTATTGCAATTGAGTATACCCTGTTGTGATCTCAGGTTTTGCTGACAAAATTAAATGGTTACTTATAAACGTGAGGACCCTAAACTCAAAATATCAAGCTGTCTCTGGAAATGTTTCAGAAGTGGCTGGCTAGCAACCCCCTATAATTTTTCTTTACTGCTTCATTTATATTTCTTAGACCAAGCAACTTTATCTATGTATCTAATTTCAGGAAATACTTGATAAATTCTACCATTCCTTTAATTTGCCTTTATAATAAATAATATGCAATAAATAACAAATAGATAAATTATGAAATATGGCATATGACTAGAGGGCCAGGAGAAAGAATGGAAATTTATAGCTCTTGGGGGATGATATGGGGATTATCTGTAGGAAGTCCCAGAGACCTAGGATTAGAAAGGCTCCCAAGAGTCAATGATGTTGACCTTAGTCAAGATGACTAACACTGGGGACATGCAACTTGAAGAGATCACCTCCTATAGCTAGGCAGGATCCCTAGTGAATGGGTAAGGGCACCAACTCACTCACTAAACTTTTGCCCCAAAATTTGTCCTTTCTAAAAGAAATGCAGGGACAAAGATGGAGCAGAAACTGAAGGAATGACTAACTAATAACAGGCTCAACTTGAGATACAAGCCATGGGTAATCATCAATCCCTGACACCATTAATGATATTCTGTTATGCTTACAAATGGGCACCTAGCATAACTGTCTTCTGAGATGCTCTACCCAGCAGCTGACTAAAACAGATGCAGATACCCATAGTCAAACATTGGACAGAGGTTTGAGACTCTTATGGAAAATTGGGGGAGGGAACACTAACAGAGTCAAATGATCCTGGATCCCGGGAGCTCTTATAGTCTGAGCCATTAACCTAAGATAGTATATATAGTCTGAGCCATTAACCAAAGAGCAAATCTGGGCACAAAAGAAACAGACATGCAGCTCAGTCTCACTGTGGGTCCCTCAACAAGTGGAGTGGAGACTGTAGCCTGGCTGGATAGTTTTCCCAACAGGACTGCCTTGTTTAGCTCAATGGAAGAGGAGAAACCTAACCCTGTAGAGACTTGATATGTGAGTCAGGGTGCTTAGTAGAAGCATCCCTCACAGAGGAAGGGAGGAGGAGATATGGGGTGAGGGACTCTGTAAAGGTGAATCTGGAGGGTGACAGTATTTGGATGTAATTAAAATAAATAAATAATAGCATATGACATATGGCATATGATATAATGTATATGTCATATGATATATATTATGTGATGTATAATTAGCATATACATATAATATGTAATATAACCTTTATAATTTTAATAATACAGCACTTATTTTAAAACAAAAATTATAATATATTAGAGAAAATATTGCGTGAATATGACTATGTAAAAAATGTTGTTCCTGTGCTATAAAACTACATTCACACTTTAAATTTTTTTAAAGGATACTAGCTTTACAAGTCATGCTTTCTCAGTTTTAAATGTGTCCAGTTGTCCTATGCATCATGATTTTTTCAAAAGTTTATTCCTGACCAGGTGTCATATCACAATCTTTAAATCGCACCACTTGGGAGGCAGGCAAGTATAGCTATGTGAGCACAAGTTTTGCCTGGTCTACATAAACAGTTCCAGGTCATCCAGGGTGACACAATGAAACCCTGTCTGAAAAGAAAATTATTTGGTTCCTATTTCTTGGGAAATACAAAATTTACTTACATATTATAATCAAAAAGTTTAAATTACTAAAATTCAATTAAGCAATTGAAGAAATGCACTTTCTCTTACAACTCTCCCATTTCCTCACTCTTTCACCCCTCCCTACATGGACAGACAATTAGTCATAATTTGGAGACTGACTGATTAAAAACTAAGATGCTAAGTTGTAAGTGGACTGTTCTTTAGAAAGATACAAAGGTATAAAATTTCGAATCAAAGGATAAATTTCAAATCAAGAAATAACATAGGGATTTATTTCTGTCTCAATGGTAACAATTCCTTATCTCAAAATTAGAAGTCTCCAATAATGATAATAATATATATGTACTTTATTTATTAAATTAGAACACTGTGACACAGTTGGAAGGCAACTCACATATGAACAATAACATGCTCTTGGTATGCTCACCATATGTCTCAGGAATGAATACACTCATTTTTGACTTTTATATACTTGTAAATATTTCAGCAACAAAGCAATAAATTATAGTAACTTGTCATTGTAAAATGTGCTTCCTGAATTTTAATGACCCACTGAAATATCATTTTTGTCCTTACATAGTTTTCTGTAAAAGAAAATGGACTGTGAGAAGAAATTTGAGATACAAATGGACCCATACAGCACAGCTGTGAGATTGGAGTGTTCACCTCTATTCAGCAATTTTTCTAATAAGCATTTTTTCCAGAAGTGATAGCTGGTGTGTGTTGTGGGAATACTGGTGTGGGTTCACAATTGTAAACAACCACGAAGGGTAACATAAGGTGTTTTTAAAGACAGAGACTAATATTTATGCTTTCCAAAAGCAATAGGCTAAATTAATACAAAATCAAGCCATGTTGGTAATGCCTAGAGGCTATTCTCTCTTTTGTGTGAAAACCAGCAGATGTTGGAGTAATAGCTACAACTGTGAAGACAGCCTATGCATTTGAGTAAGCCATTTATGATGTGATCAAGACTTTTTATATTGCCCTTTACAACCAAAATCTAATAAATATGTCAAATTCTCTCTCTTGAAGATCTAGAAAGCTTTATAATCTATGAGACACTTAAAAATTGTTATGATTGTTTAAACGTACTATAAATTTGCACAGATTAGTGAGGTTGAGATCATTCTTCTGTGCTTACCATTGAACATCTGAGGCAAAATGTGTATGTTGCATGTGAAACATAAAACAATTGTATCTTAGGTTGCTATGAGCTAAAATCTCTATAGTCACTGTGTTTTGTAACATCATGTAGTATCTGTCTGGTGACATAAATGAATTATGAGGATCTACCCATTTAATATATACCATCTAGACTGTAAGCTTGCATACACTGTTTAAAGCCAACTATATCAAATATAATGAAATATCACTTATTCTAATCCTCATGATCTAGTTTGGTGACAAGCTAATTAAATGAATTAACAGGCAATTAAGGAATCATAACTATTGAGAACTAAGATCATCTCACCTAGATTACTTACAAACAGTAAGCACACAGATTACTTTACGTTACTTTCAAAATGAAATTGCTCTCTTGAACAATGGAATTATTTAACCAACTCCCATGGGAAAATTAGCATTTGTAATAGGAAATTCAGTTTAATTTTGTAATGCTTGTGCAGCTTCAAACATCTTATCATGAAGCATAAGTCAGCTTAAAATAATAGGTGTTATAGACTGATATTTTAAACAAAATATACATTTTCATACATTTTCCTTGATGTTTTCATGAATAAAATCCTATAATAATATATAAAATTTTATCTAGACTATATTATATCACAGAATATGATACTAAGGTCAATCTATTTTCTTCAGTGTTGTGATCCATGAAAGGCTTCTCATGGATTGTCCTACATCCGTGTACATACTAAGTACTAAGTGGACTTAGTGGGTTTAAAAATAGACCACATATTTTGGGTATATGCCCAGGACTGGTATGGCTAGGTTTCCAGTTTTCTGAGGAACTGCCAGATTGATTTCCAGAGTGGTTGTACCAGTTTCTAAACCCACTAGCAATGGAGGAGTGTTCGTTTTTCTCCACATACTTGCAAGCATGTGCTGTCACTTGAATTTTGATCTTTGTCATTCTGATTGGTGTAATGTGGAATCTCAGGGTCAGTCAATCACTGGGCTGAGGTCATGGACCCTTATGGAAGAGTTAGGGGAAGGATTGAAGGAGCTAAATGAGATGACAATCCCATAGGAAGACTAACTGTGTCGACTAACCTGACCCGTGGAAGCTGCTAGAGCTTAAGCCACCAATCAAAGCGCATACATGGGCTAATCTGAAGCATTAGGCACATATGTACCTGAGGAGTTCCTTGTCTGGCATCATTGGAAAGGGATGACTGGGGGTGGGCACCCTCTCAAAAGCAAAGGGATGCGATGAATAACTATGGAAGGAGGAAGGAACTAGAGGGGTCAATGTTTGGGATGTATATAAATAAAATAATTAATTAAAAAACTAATAAAAACAGACCACATGCTCTTGAGAGAGAGTCATGGAAAGAATATAGGGAAAGAATTGAAAAGGAAGGAAGAGGGATGGTATATCTGATCCAAATATATATGCAAGAAATTGTTCAAGCAATTAAAAAGAGCCAAAATTCATGTTTTAAAAGAGTAAATGGCTATGATCTCAGCCTAAGTGTAACTTTCCCATAAAAAATAAAGTTTCCTGGAAGTATGCTATGTATCTTTAACTATTCTCAAAGAATACATTGTGACTTGTTTTAGTCTTTTCTTTTCTCATCTGTTCATTCATTCATTCATCCAATCTTTTCAGCTTCAAATTGCAAACAATTCAGATGTCTATTCTGACTTGCTATTATTTGCTGTCGTCAAAGCAATTAAGTATTTATTAAATAAATAAGTGCATTTTCTTCACTTTTGCTTTCAAATTCACTCACTGTGGGAAATATGAGACATCTGCTGCTATCTTCTTGAATACTGTTACCAGTACCGCGAGAGAACTATAGATGTTCATTGGTTATCATTTAACATGATTCTCCTTATACAATTACTAGATATATAAGTGATATGTTAAGTTGCAATGGTACTTATAATATTTCCATTTAATTTCTCAAAAGAAACAACTAATAAAACATATGAGAAAGTCAAGTAAGGTACAGTGTATTAAATTATTGACCAAAGTATGTTAATCTAGGTATTTGTGTTAGTTTTCTGAAGCTTTAGTTATTACCCCTTAAAGTGAGTATTACAAATAAGGTTATAAAAAGCATTAGCCATAGGCATTTCTTTTGTACAGCTACTCAAATAATTGTGCTCATCCCAAACAACTTATTTTATTACCCACATTTTCTATCTGTGATGGTACAGGCCAATGGGTACTGACCAAAAAGTGATTGGTGGTCTTTGATACTGGCCAACACCACCAATATATGTAACCACCAATAGAGGCAGCACATTACATAACTGGGTTTGTATTTGTTATGATAGTATGTGGTGACAAATAGGGACATTGTTGTCATTTGTGCCTACATTTATTTTCATTTGTTTGGTTTGTTTGAAATCTTAGACATTCTCACTAACAATAGCACTGAATTAATACATCCCTCTTAAATACCGAGATAGCCAATAAATGATCCAATACACAGTGACTTAAAGTACTAAATCATTTAAAGAGAATATGGTCATATGATATTTTAGACTTTATGTACATATGTACATTTATATGTATATACACACATATGCATATGTAATATTCTCTATATTGTATGTTCTAGGTTCTTTTTGCTATGTTCTATGTTCTATATATTCTATATTATATATTTAGTTAATTAGAAATATAACCTATGGCAAGTTATTTATGTGTAGAATGTGAACATGGTACCATCTCAGAATATCACTACTCTACTAGGATGTGATCATTCCTTCTTTGAAGGGTTCCTTCTTTCTTCATGTATTTCTACCATGACTTAATTTGCTTATCCAAAGCAGCTGCTGTCTTGAGATGACTGTACACTTCCTGAGGCTTATTTTCAGATCACTCTTTGATTTGCTGTCAAGGTCAGTGATAACTTTCGTGTTGTGTTATTTATGTTATGGTAATTTCTAATTTGTGTCCAGTTTTTACTTTAAATCTCCATGTGTAGTCTTAAATTAATGTACTAAATATTAGTGGTCCAGAGTTTTTATCTTCCTGGCTTCCTACTTTTATATTATCTTCGTTATCTGGATCTGTCACAGTTCCATCATTCAATGGGTTATGTGGAAAATCATGATGCTGTCCCTTAATTCTCTACAAGAGTCTACATTCATAAAATCTTGTGTACTTTTAATATTTGTTCTGACTAGATTAAATATTAAACCAATTGAAAACTTACACCAATATTTTTCATTTTAATTGAACATAACCAGCAATTTAGTTAAATAACTCCACTCTCTAACATTCTTTATTTTGCCTCATTCAAATCCCATCAACTCTTCCCAGAGTCAATTATCATTGTTCTATTCTCACTGTAAGTTTTCACCCTTTGAGTGTATTTTCACCACAGTAGCCACAGTGACATGTATATATGTAATTATGTATGTATGTATTACATATTTATGTATTATGATGTATGTGTATGTATGTATATATATGTATATGAATGTATATGTATATATACATGTATGTTTGCATATATTTAGTCTGACATGAGTACACACACATATTGATATCAGGGTGTTTGTGTTGCTGTTTCTATCATTTGGAAAGCTGTTTACCTACATACCTTTACAGTTCATTCCTTCATCAGTGTCGGGACCTCTTGCAAATGCATGTTTTAAGAAAAATAATATACAAACATTCTACAGTATGCAAGCCCTTTCACCTTTATGTATATTCTTGAGACATTATCTACACTAGGCTGGCCTTAAATCCCCTGCATACTGAGAATGACTTTAACTTTGGTTCCTTCTAAGTCTACTTCCAAGTGCTGTGATTATAGGTATATTCTATGATACCTGCTTTTTTGTGTCCTAGGGATTGAACCAGGACTTTCTGTCTATTTCCAAGACTCCGAAAACCTTTTCTGTTTTATGTATTTCTCCACTGAAGTAGTGGTCATCAAAAACATGTAATATATTATTTAAATTACAATTATATATTATTTAGATTATTTAAAATATCTGTTACTACTATGTGGGAATTATGTGGCTGGGGTTTTGATTCCTTTGTACTAACTCAACAAACTATAAAGCATTGAAAGGCTATTGCTTAGGAGGAGTTGAGCAGAAAATTTAATGAAATTAAACAAGACAGGGTACATAAAGCACATTTGGTTTGCTAAGTCAACAACAATTAATAAATATTAAACTCCAAACCTTCAAAATAGAGCATATTTACCTTGGGGCTTCTATTATCTAGTTCCTGATGTTTTAAAAGATAATTTAGATTTGTTTATTTTATTTTGTATTTGTGAGTGTTTGGGCTGCATGTGTTAATGTATACTACAGATATACCTGGTGCCTGCAGAGACCAGAAGAGAGTGTAAGATCCCTTAGAACAAGAGTTACATATGATTATGAACCATTCTTTGGTGCTAGGAACTGAACCCCTGTCCTCTCCGAGAGTAGCAAATGCTGTGAACTCCTGGGCCATCCCTAAAACTTTATCTCTAACTTTTAAAAAGATTCCCAAGGCTGTGATATTTTAACTGCTAACTCATCACATCTTGCTTATTTACTGTGTGGATCTAGTTCACATCTCTCTACCTCAGGGAGCCTTTTTTCACATGGCAAGTTAGCTTTCTGAGCACTTACAGTCTCTTATATATTAATCTACTGGAATCATTGATTATGGTGTAGCATATATCATTCTTAATTTAAAAATGTGGTCAAAGAGATACAAGTAAGAGTTTGACTTGGAGCATAACCAAATGTGCAGCTCATACAACCTATTTTTTATTAGTCTTTAGTCTTCAAATAGTACATGATAACAATAGCATAGCATTTATTAAATAATAATGGCATATATTAAATGGATATTTTCCATTTATACTTGTGCTAAACAGAAAATGAAATATAGTAACTACTGTAAGTTTGTCATCTTCTAAACAATTCCATCAGGTGTTACCTTGAGGTTTTGTTGTCTTTACATTAATATTAGAAAACAAATGTTATATTAAGGGAAATTCTGGGACCTGTCTGTGAAAGCACCCGCAGTGAATATAAAATATGAACTAAAACCTAAATGATCTTCCCTCAGAGCCTGGAATTTAAAGGTTGTCCGATTGGGAAATGGATTTGGTACACTCACGTGGCAAATTGACTTTCTAATCTTTTAAAATTCATGTTTGTATAATTTGGATTTATCAAGATACATGGCCTATGTTTGAAAACTGGCCTAATATATATTATATCTAGATATATTGTTTTTCTTTTTTCTCTGGTGAATATGCTCTTGAGGACTCAAAACATAATACATTGCATCTATCTCCCTAGGATTCTAACAGCTGTCCGTATCACAGTGGACAGTGAGACATAATTTGTTTATAAAGTTCATTTCAGCTTGCACTAGCTTCCTTGTTGAAATTGTTTCCCTTAAATTCTGAACAACATTTTCCTAGAGGAAATTTTCTCCACCAAAACTGAAATTATGAAAGGGGAAGTCCCGAAACAATCTTTGAATGTATGTGTTACTGAGCACTAAGAAATCATTTCAAATATAAACTAAGACCACAAACATTAGTTGCATCTTTAAAATGAGGGTTCAGAATATGTTTTTTATTCATTGAGCAAGCAAGTGAAAATAAAATGTAATATCAATACGTATTCATGATTAAAATAGGATTTAAGTTCCTTAATAATGAGATCATTCTCCCCTACTGTTTAATATTGACTCACACTTATTCACTCATGGTAGAGATTTTTTTTAATTACTTTTACTTTTTTGTTTTTGTTTTGTTTTGTTTTTTATTGGAAATTTTATTTTACATTTCAGATGTTCTCCCCTTCCCATTTCCCTCCCTCCCCCTCCCTCCCAGGAACTCACTATCCCTTCCCCCTCCTCCTGCCTCCACGTTGGTGTACTCCCACCCATCCTCCCCCGTACCTCACCTCCCCACCTTCGAATATCTCCCCCCCACGACATCCAGCCTTCATGGGACCAAGGATCTCTTCTCCCACTTATATATAGCTCCCTTGCATATATAGCTGGAGCCATGGGTCCCTCCCTAAGCGCTCCCAGGCTGGTGGTTTAGACCCTGGGGGCTCTGGTTGGTTGATATTGTTGTTCTCTTCATGGGGTCACAAATCCTTTCAACTCCTTCAGTCTTCACTCTAACTCCTCTATTGGGAACCCCATGATCAGTTCAATGGTTAGCTGTGAGTATCTGCCTCTGAATATGTCAGACTTTTGCAGACCTCTAAGGAGACAGCTATATCAGGCTCCTGTCAGCATGTACCTCCTGACATCCACATCAATGTCTACCTTTGGTGACTGCACATGGGATGGATACCCAGGTGGAATGGTATGCAGGTGGCCCCTCCTTCAGTTTCTGTCCTGCATTTTGTATCCATATTTGCTCCCTTGAGTATTTGTTACTCCTTCTAAGAAGGACTGAAGCCCTCCCACCCCAACTAGGTCTTCATTCTTCATGAGCTTTATGTGGTCTGTGAGTTGAAACTTGGGTATTTCAAGCTTCTGGGCTAAAATCCAATAATCAGTGAGTGAATACCATGTGTGTTCTTTTGTGATTGGGTTACTTCACTCAGGATGATATTTTCTAGTTCCATCCATTTACATAAGAATTTACCGAATTCATTGTTTTTAATAGCTGAGTAATACTGCATTGTGTAAATGTACCACATTTTTTGTATCCATTCCTCTGTTGAAGGACATTTACTTTTTTATAATCCAATCCTTACACCCTTCCTGGTCCACCGCCTCCCACAGTTCCTCATCCTGTTCCTCCTCCCAGATGTCTCCAAGAGGATGTGTACCCACCCTCCACCCCCACTTCCGGCCTCCTCACTCCATGGGGCCTCAAGTCCTCTCACAGGTTAGGCATCTCTTCCCGACTGAGGCCAGACCAGACACTGCTGTATGTGTGTCAGGGGCCACAAACCAGCTAATGTATACTGCCTAGTTGGTGGTTCAGTGTAGTTGAGACTGTTGGTTTTCCTATGGGGTCACTCTCCTCCTCAGCTTCTTCCAACCTTTCCCTAATTCAACCACAGGGGTCCCTAACTTCACTCCAATAGGTATAAGTATCTGATTCTGTCTCAGTCAGCTGCTTGTTGAACCTCTTGAGGATAGTCACGCTTGGGTCCTGTCTCTAAGCACAACATAGCATCAGTAATACTGTCAGGCCTTGAAGCCTCCCTTTGAGATGGATGCCCAGTTGGACTGCCTTTCTCTCAGTCTCTTCTCTATTTTAGTCCCTGCAGTTCTTTTAGACAAGAACAATTCTGGGTCAGAGTCTTTGACTGTGGGTTGGCAACCCCATCCTTCCACTTGGCTCCTTGTCTTTTTAATAGAAGTAGACTCTACAAATTCCCTCTTCCCACTGGCACTTATGGTAGAGATTTAAGATGATGGGAAAGACATTATTTTTTTATCTATTACTAATAATGTAATTATAATTCTATCTTTTATTTTTTTCTATAATTATTAGAATATCAAAACCAAAATTCATGTTGTTGAAGCACCAATCATTATGTCATTTTGTTGAGACATCACAGATTAAAAAAAAATGCTAGTTGTGGTAACACTGGGTAAAAATGTACACTATCCAAATTACATACCATGACAATATAACAGTATAAAGTTGTTTCCAAAACAATTGGAATAATGGCATACTGCCTATTGAAATGAAATGTCTTGAGTGAAATATTACCAATTAATATTAATTTTAGATTTAAGTCTAAATTCTGTGATTCTCTCTTTTTGTTCTTTAAGATTTATTTATTGTATGTATATGAGTATACTTTAGTTGTCTTCAGCCACACCAGGAGAGGGTATCAGATCCCATTACAGATGGTTGTGAGCCACCATGTGGCTGCTGATAATTGAACTAAGGACCTCTGGATTTATTTATTTATTTTATTTATTTATTTATTTATTTATTTATTTATTTATTTATTTATAACTCCAGATTTTATTCCCCTCCTGGCCCACACTCCAACTGTTTCACATCCATAATTCCTCCCCACCTCCTGTCTTCATGAGGATGTTCCCTCCCCTTAACCCCACCCCACAGACCTCTAAACTCCATGGGGCCTCCAGTCTCTTAATAGTTAGGTGCATCTTTTGTGACAGAACCCAGAACCAGTAGTCCTCTGCTGTTTATGCATTGGGGGCCTCATATCAGCTGGCATATGCTGCCTGGTTGGTGGTCCACTGTTTGAGAGATCTCAGGGGTCCAGAGACTGCTGGTCCTCCTACAGGGTCGCTCTCCTCCTCTGCTTCTTCCAGCTTTTCCCTAATTCAACCACAGGATCAGCAGCCTCTATCCATTGGTTGGGTGCAAATATCTGCATCTGACTCTTTCAGCTGCTTTTCAGTCTTACAGTTTTTGTGAATGCTCCATAGTCTCAGTAATAGTGACAGGTCTTGGGGCCTCCCCTTGAATTGGATCCACTTTGGGTCTGTTGCTGAACCATCTTCTCCTCAGGCTCCTCTCATTTCCATCCCTGCACTTTCAGACAGGAACAATTATGAGTCAGAGTTCTGACTCTGGAAATGGCAACCCCCTCCCTCACTTAATGCCCTGTCTTTCTGCTGGAGGTGGGTTCTACAAGTTCCCTGTCCCCAACATAGGGCATTTCATCAAAGGTCCTGCAACTCTCTCAACTTCCAGGTCTCTTGTATATTCTAGAGGTCTCCCCAATCTCCTACCTCCCAAGGTTGCCTGTTTCCATTCTTTCTGCTGACCCTCAGGGCTTCAGTCCTTTTCCCCCACCCAATATGAGATCATGTTCTCCTCTCCTCCCCCAATCTACTTTCCCTCCCAGGTATCTCCCTTCCCCTTTGTGGTTGCTTTCTTCTCTCTCCCAAGTAGGACTGAAGCATCCTCACTTGGGCCCTTCAGCTTGTTAAACTTTTTGAGTTCTATGGAGTGTATCTTGGGTATTCTGTACTTTTTTTTTTTGGCTAATATCCACTTATTAGTGATTACATACCATGCATGTCCTTTTGAGTCTGTGTTACCTCACTCAGGATATTTTCTATTTGCATCCATTTGCCTGCAAAAACTCAGGATGTCCTCATTCTTTATAGCTCAGTAGTAGTCCATTGTGTAAATGAACCACATTTTCTGTATTTATTCTTCTGTCCTGGGACATCTGGTTGTTTACAGCTTCTGGCTATCTCAAACAAGGCAGCTATGAACATAGTGGAACATGTGCCCCTGTGGCATGGTGGGGCATCTTTTGGGTATATTCCCAAGAGTAGTATTGCTGGGTCTTCAGGTAGATTAATTTCCAGTTTTCTGAGAAATCTCCAGATTGATTTCCAGAGTGGTTGTACAGTTTGTAATCCCACCAGAAATGGAGGAGTGTTCCTCTTTCTCTACATCCTCACCAACATGTGCTGTCACCTGAGGGTTTGATCTCAGCCATTCTGATTGGCATGAGGTGGAGTCTCAGGGTCGCTTTTATTTGCATTTCTCTGATCTCTAAGGTCTCTAAACTTTTCAAACCTGTTATTCTTTTGAAAGTCATTTTACTGTAACACTATGTTGTCTTAGTGTCAGGCTCTGTCCCTACCTCTCTTCCCCGCCCCCCTTTCTTCAATTATTAGTTTAGTTTTACTTTCAGTGTTGGGGAATGAGAGTAGAACTTTGCTCACTTTGGCCTTGGACTGAAGATCTTTTTGGTACATCTTCCTTAATAACATGGACTACAAACTTGTTAAAATGGTATAAAAGCAAAAAGGCGGAGGGTGGATGGGAAAGGGGCTCTAGGGAGGAAAAATGGGGAAAGGGGATGAAATGTAAATAAATAAATTTTCCAATTAAAAAATAAATACAGACAAACTTGTGTCATGGGGTAGCTCGCTCTCACTCTCTCTCACTCTCGCTCTCTCACTCTTGCTTGCTCGCTCTCTTGCTTTCTCTTGAGATTTTTACAGAGGACTTTATAACTTTGCCTTGGACTAAGGTTTAAGATTTTTATAAAGGACTTTATAACTTTACTCTGGACTAGGTCATAGTGATGACCCAGTTTCTGTATTTGCTGTATAAGATATATAGGCATTTTACTCCTTAGAGAGTTACAATTTCCTGTATAAATCAGACAACCTATATTATTTTTGGTTCCACTTATAAATGCTGTTTGGAGAGGGAAGCATATCTAAACTAAATTTTGTTCCTGTTGAGCTGACGTGCTGTTTCCAAACTGTCTGGAGTGAGGCCAGCAGTCACTTGGCCAGCTTCTGAATGGAAACCAATTGCTGATTAACAAATCTAGGACCTTAAGGGAGACTTCAGAAATGACTGACCTCTAGGTTCCCAGATAAGTAAACTGGGCTTAATGTATGTGACCACCTTTTATAGGATTTCACAGAGAGCTAAAGAAAAGAATAGACCTGCAACCAACATGACCAGGATGAACAAAATGACCTCTGTGATCCACCCTAAATTGATTTTATTTATAGCTGGAAAAATTTACATATATTTCTATCTGAGAATCATGGGATTTGATTTCCCCCTTCTATTTCCACTCTCTTCATACTTTAATTGTTTAACGTCCTTCTACTGAAATGTTCATGGAGACTGAATAAGGTTTACCTTTAGAGGCATGTACCAGTGGCCAGTTAGTACAGAGAACAAAGGAGTGGTTCTGAAATGTCTGAGATTCAGAGTTGGGCAGAAGTTATCTAATGAAAAGATTTAATCACTAATCAGGAAAGTCTTGCTTATCTACTTAAATTAATGAGGGAGTACAAAATAAAGCAAGAATCTTTATTAATCCTATTATCACGTAATATAATAAAGTTCTCTCCCCTAGTCCTGATTGGCTAATGTATTAACAAAAAAGCAAGCTGTACTAAGATGTTTTCCATACAAACATTAAAACGACCTGGCAAAATATTAAGTGATTT
>JAJTUV010002625.1:92500-139107 GCA_021653895.1 Mastomys natalensis | reverse complement strand
TACGTAGTTTCTCTTCAATGAGATTCAATATATTAGGTAATGGAGTGGTACCACTGACATTATGATGTGTCCTTCCACCTCAGTTAATTTTTCTAGACAGTTCCTTGGAGATGGCTTCAGAGACTTGCCTCTTCAATAATTCTGTCAGATGATGATTAGTATTAAGCATCACACTCTGCTTTGTCTTCAAGCTCTGCTACTTGCTTTGACTTAAACTATTTGTAAGATTTCCACTGAACATTTTACTGGCTATTGTCCAAGCATTTCTGTTTTTGAATTCCCCTTTCGACATACTGTACTGACTTCCTTAATTCATTCAGCTGTTTGTGTGTCCTCTCATGGAATTCAACCAAGGGTGCTTTAATCTTTGTATGATTTCTTTAAATGTATTCATTAATTATTATTTATATTGTATTGGTTTCATATAATTCACTCTTGTTGGAGGACATTACTGTACTGTAGTATTAGTAGTTTATGTCTTGATTTTTCATTTTTCTTATGTTGTTGTATTGGGTCGTGCGCAGGATATAGGTTAAATTTTTAAAAACATATTTATTCAGTGAAAGAGCTTGCAGTGTCAAGGGGATTAAGGTGTACTGGGTTTGAGGTGACATTTTCATACTAAGCAGACATTCATAGCAGTAGAATTAATCTGAAAGTAGAATACTGTGTATAGTAATGATCACTATCAAAATGCATGCCCACTAGGATGATATAGTGATAATCAAATAAAAAAGTAATCACCCCTTAAACCCCAATCTATTTAGGCAGTAAAGTAACACTAATAGTATAGTTTACATTTAGGTATTAGTTAGTGTGAGTATGAGTGGAAAGCAAGAAGAAGAAGAAGAAAAGAAGAAGAAGAAGAAGAAGAAGAGGAAGGAAGAGGAAGAGAAGAGAAGAAGGAAGAAGAAGAAGAAGAAGAAGAAGAAGAAGAAGAAGAAGAAGAAGAAGAAGAAAGAAGAGCAGAGGAGAAGGAGAAGAGAAAAAAAAAAGAACAAGAAGAACAAGAACAAAATAATAGAGTAAGACTAGTGATTAATACTGTGATGACAGAGAAAAAAAGGGGAGGAAAGTAAATATAGAAGACAGAACTATAGACGTAAGAGGGACAGGGAGAGGAGGCAATAAATAGTTTGAGTTAAAGGTAGAATGCAAAGAGATGAAGCAAAGAAATGCAACCAAATAACCTAAGCTCCATTTCAGATGGCTGAGACATAGGGAACCCACAAGCCAGCCTGGGCTATGTTCATATGAAGTCCATGAAAATAAAAAGAGAAACAGAGGAAACCTAGAGAAAGGGAGGACAAGAACACAGCAGGAGAGATCTGGCCTTCTGAACCAACACTAGGTGTTACAGTCAAAACAAATCCAAAGGGGTGGGAGCTGGGTGGTGTAGAGATCTGGAGACAACCTTGTCTGTTGTTGGGTCAAGCCTCTCTTGTTCCTTCCCAGGCCGTATGCTCTACACCTGAGTGGTCCTTTGTAAGGCTGAAGTTTAGTCACAGTGCTGGTCCCACCAGTGGAATGTTCTTTTGGGGGTGAGGTCACAGGCTCTGTGAACCCCTGCAGAGGCCTGCATGGAATCCCGGCCTCTTGACTGTCCTTTCTCATGTTTTAAAGGCTTTTGAATCTTGTTTCTATTTTTTCCTCTGAAGAACTAGTTTCCAACAGGATTTCTGTGTTTCTGAATACTTAGATGTTCCGATTACAAAGCTTCTTCATTGTTCCTCCAAGTAACCTGCTGGACACTTTTCAGCACATAACTCTGGAACACCTGATATGACTCCCTTATAGTGCAGTTCACCAAGAGTTTAGGATACTGAGCTGCTGAATTCAGGAAGGTTCTGTTTAAAATGGTAACTCACTGTTCTAGTAGAAAACAAAACGGAGTGTTCCCAGTCTCTCTTCTCATTCTGCCGCTACTGTATGCAACATTCTCTCCCTGTCTTCCACTTTTTCCTCTCTTTTTCACATATCAGTTACTGATAGTTACAATACCAACTTCATGTCTGTCTTAAGTGTGACTGTGGTCACTCCTTGTAACTAGATGGTGGTGGGGTTGAGGGGCAACTCTCCCTACTGCTCCAGTCCTCCTGGGATGGACTGTGCATTTTCACACTGTGTTTTTAATCTTTCTTATTTTATGTAGCTCTTTGACTAGAGATTTAGAAGTGTCTCTTTGGCAGCTGCTAGCTTCCTTGTCTTCCTTACTCCCTGCAGCATCAGGCTGACTGCATTGTCTTTTCTTCTGCCATCTTTTATTTATTTATTTTTTTAAATTTAAATTTTTTAAATTTAAAATTACACTTTGGGACCTCATTGTTTTATTTTAGTTTACATCTGGCCTGTATAGGTTAAATGACATTTCTTTTTCTGAGTTTTTTTCTTATATATTCTACATTCCAAACTTATCAGTACACATACATATTTTAATTGATTATAATAGTCACAAATATTATAATACGTTTTACAACTGGCAACAAAGGCTCAATGTTTGCACTGATGATCTGGCAGTCCTTTATCCTCTGGTTCAGTAAGACAGTGCGATATAAGGAGAGGACCTCATTCTCATTACACACATTTTTCAGCAGAGTGCAACAGCTGCCTTTGCAATGACATTCTGCCTACTAATCAACAACAGGAAAAACTGTGTGGTTGCCTGATCTCCCTCTGCTTTATTATTTTCTTTTAATACATTACCTCAGGTTGGCATTCATTTCTTTATACTTCCCTTCTCATATTTGTTCATGGAAATTTGTACTGTGGATAAAAGCAGTGAAGGAGGGAGGAAAATCTCAGAGGACATGGCTGAGACATTGATGTTTGAAAATCAACTGAGTCAGAATGTATTACTCAACACCCTCCATGTTTCAAAATGAGTTTCTTGGACAGGCATATCTAGAACCTGACTACACAGGTGACAAAACTCTTTCTTCCTGTTTATTCTCCTGGATCCTCTCTTGGGATATTTTATTTGTTGTTATGACCAAAACACCTGTGAGAAAAACTGAAAGTAAGGGACATGTTATTTATTCCTATGATTTCAGAAGATTTTGTTTCTGGTTGCTAGGTCCAAGTATTTAGAAAAACATGGCAGCAGGGATATGTGACAGAGGAAAGTCTTCACATAACAGAAAGTACATAGAGAGGGAAACATCATATGGCTTTTAAAGGTGGGTTTCTAGTGACCTAATTCCTTCACTGAGACTCTACTTTGAAAAGTTTTCATAACCTTCCCAAAGTGTATAACCACATGGGAACCAAGAATAAAACACAAGAGCATATGAATTTTGTATTAAAACCATACTATCCTGTGTTTTCTTGACACTTCTTCCCTTTCCATTCCTTTTCTTGATGGATGTGTTTTTCATATACTGTGAGATTTGACATCCTTAGAACCTGAAAAGATCCTTATGACACAGTCTCGTATCTGCTTGGTTTTCACTCCATAGACAACAGGGTTCATAGTGGGAGGTAAAAGCAGATAAAGATTAGCCACAATGATGAGGCAAGATGGAGGGATGGTATGCCCCCCAAAGCGGTGGGAAAAGAAACAAAAGAAGGCTGGGCTATAGGAGAAAACGATGGCACAGATGTGGGCAGTGCAAGTGCTGAAGGCTTTCTGCCTAGCATCTGCTGAGGATAAGCTGATCACTGCCCTCAGGATCATGGTGTAGGAGACTGTGATGCACAGGATATCAAAGCCCCCAATAAAGAGAGCAATCATCAAACCATAGACAATATTGACCTTGATATTCCCACAGGAGAACCTTGGCTACAGACAACTGGTCACAGTAGGTATGATGTATTAATATATTGTTTCTGCAGAATGGCAGCTGCTTTGTGATGAAAATCAAAGGAATGATTAGCACCACAGCTCTCAAGAAGGTAGCAAGGCCAGCTTTTGCAATGACAGGATCGGTTAGGATGGTGGAGTAGTGCAGAGGGTAGCAGATGGCTACTAGCGGTCCAGAGCCATGAGCATGAGCACCCCAGACTCCATCGCTGTGAAAGTATGGATAAAGAACATCTGGACCAGACAATCAGTAAAGCTAATTTCCTTAATGTAGAACCAGAAGATACAGAGAGTTTTGGGTATTGAAGCACTGCACATGACAAGGTCTGTAAGGGAAAGCATAGCCAAGAAGTAGTACATTGACCGGTGAAGAGTGTCCTCAAAGAAGATGAGGTAGAGGAGTCCACAATTGCCCAAAACAGCTACTGCATACATAGAGCAGAATGGGATGGAGATCCAGATGTGCATGTTTTCTAGGCCTGGTATTCCATTCAGAATAAATGAGGTTGGGGTCACCTTTGTTTGATTCAGCGGCAGCATGATGAAGTTGACATCATCTTGAGTGGCTTACAAAGTTTCGGCTTTTATTTGTATGACAGTCCAACCTTCCAAGATTAGAGTAAATGAGAAAGACAAATCCTCATCTCTCTTCTCCATTTGTTAAGTAGTCATTTTACTACCAAACAACTAATTAATTAAATACAAATTTAAAGACAGGAATATGGCTCATTGGTGGGACATTTGCTTAGCATATTCAAGGCTTTGGAATTAATTCTCACACAAAATCTAGATTCTAAGCTAATAACTTGTCAAGTTATTAATTTGTCCATTACTTCCACACACACATTTGTTTAACAAGTACTACCTGCTTTTTAAAATCAATATTATTTTAAAACTAGACGGGAGGGAGAAATAACAACTTTATAGTTGTTATATTTTATGTACTTTTAATTTGAGAATTCCAAACATATATAATGTATTTTTGCTATATATCTTTTACCTCCTCCATAAGTCCTCCCAGAACTCATTTGCCACATCCTGCCTCAACTTGAACACTTTTTACATCCCACTGAGTCCTATCATAATTACTGTATATGAATGCTTACAGCATTATCCACTGCAGTATGGGCAAGATAGAAGGTGCCACTTTTCTAGAGAACTCTGAGTCTCTCTACTCTGGTAGCCTTTTAACTATGAAAAGTCTCAGTTATGAGTGAGACTTTGTGGACTCTTCCCTCAACTGTGATCAAATTTTGGCTTGCTAGGTCTTTTGAGTTCATGATTGCAATGGCCCTGACATTTCTAGAAGACATTTTTTCACAACACGCCTCCTTGCAATCCAATTCTTGGAATATTTTCGTTCCCTCATTCATAATATTCCATGAACCATGAGGGTAGGGGGTATAATACAGATGTCTCCTGCAGAGCTAAACAACCTACAATTGCTCATTCTCTGCAATCTGATCAGTCGTCTCTGTATTAATTGCTGCTGACTGCTAAAACAGGCTTTCTAAGTAAAGAATGGGAGCCACACTAATATATGGGTATACAAATAAGTACTTAGAATGCAGTTTAATATTGTATCTGTTTCACAAAAGAAACAGTAGTAAAATCTCCACTAGTGCCTATGATGTACCCATATTATAGGCTCATGGTCACTTTAACAATACCAAGCATGACTTAGATCCCATTGGATGAGGCCTAAATCCAATAAGAAAATATCCATTGATTATCGCCATAACATCCAAGATACCAAATGGAAGTATTTTGCCAAGTCAGTCTTGACTGTGCTGGCAGGATTCACAGCTGGCTTAGACTACTGATGACTTTTTTCCCCTGCTAATTTATATAGCACATTCTAGTAGAGAGGAAGTTCCAGATCACTACCAGCCTTATTTCTCCATGTTCTACAGCCCAGATGTGAGGTGCTTCAGCAATAGAGTGTTACCATCAAGTTCAGGGGTAACAGTGAGCAAGGATAATAGCCTGCTTTGTTATTTTTCATAGTGCTATTGCTATATCATATGTAATTGTTTGTAACTAGACTCACTGTCATTTGGTTATTTTGTTTCCTTTCTATTTTGTGATCTTCCTTCCTTTCTTCCTTTTCTACTTCCTTCTTTCCTGCCTTCCTTCCTGCCTGCCTTTCTTTTTTATTATTATAAGGTCTGATGTCACCAAGGCTTGTTCCAATTTCACTATGAAGCTGAGAATGACAAACTCCTAATTTTCCTGCTCTTTGTCTCTAAATGACTAGGAATAGAGGTATGCTCAGTCATGACTGTCTGAATTTCATCTTTTAATGAAAAGGTCTTAAGTCATCTCACCAATGATGTAACAAATGGTTGGGATGCCTTGTTTCTTGTTTTTTTTTTTTATTATTATTAATGGGTCATATTTAGTTACTATTTAGCAGGTACGGTGAGAACTTTGTATGTATTCATAGACTTTATTCCAACTACTATCTTAATAATATTTTGAAGCCTGTCCTTTGTAATGGAGTAAATGCTAGTAATATATAGAGGAGGCTTTTCCTTAAGCATCAATGACAAAATTTAACCCTCTGTTTTATGTGAATATGGCAATAACTATTTAAGCATTTAATTTACTTTTCATTTTGTAATCAGATACCCAATAAAAACAATTTAATGAGGGCATGGTTGTTTTTTCATTCAGTTTGAGGGCATAGATTCAATCTACCATAGCAGGGAAGTCTTATGAGGCAATAGTCACATTGCACACACATTCAGGGTAGGTATTGTCAATCTAGAACCTCTTCGCTAACATGCCGAAAGAATTGTCTGCCACAAGATTCTAAGTCTTGTCAAGTTGACAAAATTGGCCATCACACTCTTATATAATACAAGTTTGCTTTGTAGGTATTATTCTTGTAGATTCCAAGTTTAATTAATTTATTTTTATGACATATTTTCTTATTCCCTAGTTTTTATTAGATCTTCCAAGTATCAGATAATTTGTAGTTTTTGTATACCTAAGGTTGTACTTTGATGATAACTATATGACTGTGAGGATTTAGAAATCTAGAACCTCTTTTAATAAACGAATCTCATAAATGGTATGGTGTACTTGGGTTCTTACATTAGGACCTTGCTTCACTGAAGACAGCTCACTCTTTCTCCTTCCCTCCCCAGTTTGCTTCTATGTATTTGCACCGAATGCTACCAGACTAGTTATTGCAAGAGTCACTTCTGTGTTATGTATACGTTCATAACAGTGTTCTTCACAATATATATTCTTGGAATATTATAAAACTAAGGAAAACTTTGGGACCTAGGAAGACAAGTTTCTTCTTCTGGGAGCTGAAATATGATTATAATTCTGCCTGAAGGACAGGGCCAGAGAATTCCTTCCTGATGATGTCATTTTGTCTATTCATGTCATTCAGATATTTCACAAGTTATTTCCTTTTAGTTTCCATTACCAACAGCAAAACTCTTCTGAAACTTCACCTACCTTAGAAATATCCACCTCTGTCTTGGGCAACACTCAATCCCTGACTTTCTCTCTGTCTCTCTGTCTCTCTGTCTCTTCTGTCTCTCTCTCTCTCTCTCTCTCTCTCTCTCTCTCTCTTCTCTCTCTCTCTCTCTCTCTCTCTCTTACTCTCATGCAATACATCTCAACAGCAGTTTCTACTCCCTCAATTCCTCTGAACTTCATCCCCCTCAGGTTCACTCCTCCTCTGTTTCCCTTCAGAAAAGAGAAAACCTCTCAGGGATACCAGCCAAACACAGCATAGATATATATAATAAGACTAAGATAAACCCTCATATCAAGGCTGCGTGAGGTAGCTAGCAAAGTAACAGGTTAATCAATCTTATTTTGTAATTTTAACACAATGATTGTATAAATGTTCTTTTATTTTGGTATCACTTATAAATTTAAATCTCTTACTATTATAACAAATATTATTTAAAGTTTTTACTTGCAGTATATAACAAATTAAATGATACCTATTAGCTGTTAAAGTATTTTAGAATGGAAAGTCAGGTTAATGAAATTTAAACTGACTTTAAACATATTAAACTATAATCTAATATTGTTATGTGGGAAATACAAAGGAAACTACCATAAAAACATAATATGTACTTTATAAATAAGCAGAAACATGAATTTCCCCAAAGCTCATAACAACTAGACAAAAAAGAAAAATTCATACCAAGATGGAAAGAAAAATTATTTAAAGAAATTCAATTGTTTCTTCTAAAAATAAATAATTTGCTAGTACCACAAACATCATACTACAGTTAGTTTTAAAAAACAATAAAAAGAAGATACATAATAATTAGAATTATACTTAAATTATGGGTGAGTGATAAATATATTAAAATAAAATAATGAAAATATCCCCTAAAGAAGAGGAGAAAGTGGTTAGTGGAGCACAATGGCAGGTAATATACTGCTTTGATTTAATTCTAGGTTAAAGTTCTTAATAATATTCTTCCTAATTTGGACAATACACAGACTTTTAAATGGGGCTGTTACGTAAATCACATAATCAGGTCCTTGGTGCTTCTGAAATTTCTTCTTCCCATTAATAATTGGTCTTCAACAAACACCAAGAGCCTTGAAGTTGCATTTCTATCAAAAGAACAATATCAATCTATATAAAATTCGTGTTTCCATGAATACTAAAATGTCCTTTCATCTCTTTTGTCATGCTTGTAAATGTATGCTTTACAGTTGCATATATTATATATTTCAGATTACTTTCACAGCTCTTATTAAAAGAAAACAGCAATAAGTCATCTATGTGTATATATGTACTTACATGCACATGCATCTAGGATATACACACATATAATTGACTACCTGAAAGAAAGATTAAACTCATTTTCATGAAACACTTGTGGAGTTTGTCCTAAGGTATCACAAGTTATTGCAAAGGGAAAAAAATCTCATCTCATCACTCATTGTTTCTTAATGTCCTTGACTAGCAGGACTCTACATAGTGGCTGTACAAACAAAAAAAGCAAATAGTAAAATTAGAGAAAGCATAGGGAACTATGATTCAAATATAGAAAAAGTATTTCTGATATATGTGCTATACTCTGAAGAGTATTTCATACCCTCTATCAAGCTATTCTTTATTTGTACTACAGCTTTAACTATTAAAACTAGGTTGAAACTATTTTTTAATCTTGTTCTGAATACACATGGCAAATTCATCAAGAGACCAACACTTATGTAAAAGTAAGACCTAATAATCACAAAACACATTTTACTAAAATCAATTTTAGTATGTCATAATTTAAACATACATGTAAAGGATTAACTCATGTTATTTTGAGTGTGGATAGATGTATTGAAGTTGTATCATTTAAATACATAATTATAATTACTTACAAAATATTGTTCTATCCAGGTGGTAGCTCATACCTATAATACTAGCACATGGGATGCTGAAGCAGAAGATTGCCATGAGTTCAAGAAACCTGAGCTACATAGTGAGCTCCAAGCCAGCTTCAGTTACAGAAAAGAAAGTCTGTAATTCAGATATTATGAGATGTCTATTCTCTGAGACAATGATGGCACTTCCTCAATAAGCCAGCTCTAATATCTACAGTTTCAACTTCATGTGATAGTATGTTTCTCCAGTGTCACCAGAAAGGCTTAACATCATAGATGAGTCTTCTGTCAAACAAGTGGAAAGCTGTGCTCATTTGAGAAACAAGAGAAAGTCAGGTCAGAGACAGCAACATTCTGACTATCAAACGCAATACTCTAGCTCTTCTCCATTTCTTCTTGGGGTGATTTGTACCTGATTGCCATCACATAAGGGCCAATCAGTTTTATGTGATTATTGTAATCAGGGAAATTTAACTCAATTATGGATCTGAGAATTAACAACCCAAATCCTCCCTAACGTTTCTGCTATCAAAATGGTGAGTAGAATCAAAATTGTATTTCTGAGAAAATAACCAAGTCACAAGCAGCCGAAGTCTCTCTCCACTATGCCATGTTACCTTAAAACTGCCACCATCCTTCTACTACCACTGTGGGCCCTTCAATTCCTAGCTTCTGTGCAGTCAAACACTGAGATCCAGACAACGTGGTCAGATGTTTAGGGTCTTGTTCAAAGGGAAAAGTTGTCATCCTCTAGTGCAAACATTGCATGGCCCTGAGCTTCTACATATCTTGACAACCACTACTGCACTCAGTTTTTAAAAGAAGATGTGTGTTCCATGTCCTAAGGGAACATTTGAAATGAAGGCACTGAGCAGTGAGGTGCAATACCAAGGGAGGACATGAAAGTGTGGTTGGATTATAAATAAAAACACATCAGTTTGTTGACATGTAGAAATAAAAGGAAAAAATAAACAGAAGCTATATGTAGCCTTGACTACAAAGTTGTCATTATTTCTTTGTTACACACCCTGGTGCACAATATCTTTGATAAACATGGAGTTATCTGTAAAACACTTGCAATCTGAATTCAAAAACACATCAAAGAGATCATCCAACAAGATCAAGTCACCATCTTAGAGAAGCAGGGATGTTTTGACATACATAAGTTAATAAATGGACTCTTCCCTGTAAATAGGCTGAAGTACAGAAACCACAAAATCTTTTTATTACACCCTGAAAAAGACTTTGACAAAAATCCATCACCCCTTCTTGCTAAAAATCCTACAGAAGATAGGCATATTGGGGCATATCTCAACATCATAAAGGCAATATACATCTAACCCACAAGGACCCTCTTGCTAAATGGAGAAAAACTTAAAGATAAAACCACTAAAATCTAAAACAAGACAAAGATATTTTTCTTCCTCTTTCTATTCAATATGATATTTGAAGTCTCAGCTTGAACAACAAGACAGGAGAGCAACAAGGAGAAAGAATAAAAATAGAAAAGAAGGTGCTGAAAACAATTAGTATGGAATGTTACCACTAATACACACACACACACCTATGTTTTACTTTATTCATTTTTACATATCTATATTTACATTTATACCACTGAATTTTCAGTATTTCCAAGTCAGGGAAGGAACCACATCAAAAAGAACAGATGACTTAGGCTCAGGCTTTGGTAACATCTGCTTTATAAGTCTAGAAAAATATAAATGCATTTGGAAGGAGATAAGAAGCAACCTTAAGTTATATGCTGCAGCAATAAATTATATTTTTTGGTCAATACACATCTATGATTCATTTGTCATAGACCCTATTCTACTATCCAATTTCTTTTTTTTAATTGGATATTTTTTATTTATTTATATTTCATATGCCATCCCCTTACCCTGTTTCCCCTCCCTAGAAAACCCCTAGCCCTTCTCACTTCCTCCTTTTTGCTTTTATACCATTTTAATTACATGCAAGTATTAAGGTCAGTTCTAGGTTGAGGAACTAGCAGTACAATAGATGCAAATAGTCAAGGAACAAGCAAGACAATAAACATAAATAGTCAAAGAACATGCAAGGCAATAAACAATGTTCTATGAACACTCCTGTGATCACTGTTTCTAAGGGCTTATCAGAGTGACCAAAATATATGAGCCTACTTCCCTGTCCTAGACCAAAGTCATTTTCATGTCAGAAGCCTTACTTCCTTGTTCTAGTCTAAAATTTAGATTCCTGTCTGAAATTACTTCTTTGTTCTAGCCTAAGATTTAAACTCCTGCCTGAAATTGCTTCTTTGTTCTAGACTAATATCAGATTCCTGCCTGAAGTCTACTTCTTTATCCTTGTCCTTGTCCTTGGTCAATGTCAGATTCCTGCCAAGCAGCCCATTTCCTTGTCCTTGGCCCATGTCAGATTCTTGCTGAGCAGCCCCTAAACTTCTCTGCCTCTCCTCCTTTTTATTTCATAAACAAGACTGAGCATGTTTTAGGTCTTTCTGACAAGAATGCCTTTCTTACCCATCATGGAATATGAATTATCAAAATCAATGCACTTTTGTCTTAGGTTGGTAAGACTGTGTGCAGAATCTTACCCATCCCTGGCTTGCCAGCCTGTTAATTTAATAACTCTGTCCAGGGGTCCATTTTCAGTTTCAGGCCATGTACTTTGGCTACCAACATGTTAATGTTGTTAAAGAAAAACTTTAACAAAATGGGCAGGAATAAAACTATTCCCAGGACAAAAAGGGATAGCATGATCAAGCTATATATGCCATTTTTGAAGCTGACCTCAGGCCATGGGTAATTTTATCAGCAGTATCTGCCACATCAACACTCAGCTGAGCAGCATTCTTTAAATTCATAAGCTCACTACGCAAAGTTAAAACATCCAGAAAGGTGTTAGAATTATGCCAAATATATTGCAAGTGTCTTTAAACATTTTCCTAACCATAATGACTATCCAATTTCTTAATAAACATAAATTAGAGGTTTTAATAGAATCCTAGGTGATACAATATTAAAATGTGACTGTTTCTATTTTCTTTATAACCTCTTTTATTTTTGCAAGAAAATTAAAAATTTCATGTAGAGAAATTTTCTTTTAAAATGTGTTTGTTTTATTTTATGTGTTTTGCTTGGATGAATATAAATGTATTGTGTTTGTGCCTGGTAATTCAAGGGAGCCAGAAGAGGGATCTGAATCTCTTGGAAGTGGATATGAAGCAGAACATTGTGAATTTCCATGTGGGCGTTCTTTTAAAATGACAAGCGCTCTTAACCATTGAACCATCTCTCCAACCTCCATATTTTAAAACATGTTTACAACTCATTGTTTTTTATAAAAATGATATTCACAGAGTACTGTGTTAAGCGTCTTAGCTTTTAGACATAAACAAAACAGTGAATTCTAGTGCATTCCCTGTGCTGAGCAAACACTACTACAAACCAAAACTTCCATTATCTCAAATGAAAGCTTAATACTTAAGTGATCATTTTATTACCCACTCTCTTTATTTCAGAAAGCATTAATTTGCTTTCTGTTTTATGAAAATATTAATTTAAGACATTTATTATGCATAGCATTATATAGTATTTAGTTTTATGTCTAACCCATTATTTCAAATACCAATCTTCCATTTCTGTATGACTGAGTTATCTCTGACTCTGATGATTTTTATTTTTTGTTAAACCACATCATTGGATGAACATTTGGGTTATTTATATTTTTAAATAAGTGAAAATATCATTTTTTCCCACAGGTGCAGTATAGATAAATCCCAAATAATCCAATAATACTGTTACATTCTATTTAGAAATTAGGATGTTTCCATGATTGCCACACAAAAAACAATTATATATCTACATGTTGACAATGATGAGTCAAAAAAAAAAAAAAAAAAAAAAAGCAAAATCAGTGAAAAATTGCCTGTGTAGCAGTATGAAAAGACTACTTTGTAAAGACATTGCAAGGCCCCAGCAGGGCTAAGCGCATCCTCTCCCACTGAGGCCCAACCAGGCAGTCCAGGTAGAGAATGAAGATCCAATTGCTGGCTAGAGAGTTAGAGACAGCCCCCTCTTGAATTGTTAGGGAAGCAACATGAAGATAAGGCATACATCTTTTACAAATATGTAGGGGCCTAGATTCAGACCCTGAATGTTCTTTGGTTGCTTGTTCAATTGTTGATGTCCAGCTTTAACCCATTGTGGTCTGATAAGATTTAGGGGGTAATTTCAATTTTCTTTTATGTAGTGGTCTTTAATTTTGATAATATTCAACTCTTTCCCCAACTTCTCTCAGATCTATCCTTCCACCCCTCCTTCCTACCCATTTAACTTTTCTCTCTCTCTCTCTCTCTCTCTCTCTCTCTCTCTCTCTCTCTCTCTTCTTTCTTTCTTTCTTTCTTTCTTTCTTTCTTTCTTTCTTTCTTTCCAAACAAAAATATTCAGTCAAATTCATCCTGCTCAAGTACTTTTGGGAATGTAGCCTCCCTTGAAGTGTAGTGGGCCTACCAATTTAAACAATATGACTCTCCCTCTCCCCAAAGCCAAGAAATTTCAATAGCTCCTTAGCTTCTGGTGTGATTCTGTGCCCATCTACCCCATCAACGCCGGTATTTTGTCTATTTTGAGTTTGCACAGGTCTTATCCATGATGTCAACAATTCCCATGAGTTCCCTATGTGTATCTGTCCTGTAGTGTATCTAAAACAATTTTCTTGAAGTGATCCACAATTTCTCCCAATCTTTCTGTACAATCATCCATGAAAATCCCTGAGCCTTGTAAGTGAATATAGGCATGTATAGGTACTTTCCATTTGTTGGAAATTCAGCTGTGTACTTCACAGTTTCTGTTTCCCTGTTTAGTGACCAGTTAAACACCTGTGTTGTCTCCATCTACTGCAAGAAGCTTCTTTGATGAGGGCTGAGAGATGTGATGATCTATGGGTTATAACAATTAGACTATGATAGCTAGCCAGTAAGTCACAGGGATCCTTTTGTTTCCAGCTTCTGAATGCTGGGATTACAGGTTCATGCCACCATTCTTGGCTATTTTACATTAGTTTAAGGATCATAGGATTCTTATGATTGTATAGAAAGCACTTTCCCAAAAAGTGATATCCCAAACACAGTTTTAAGTAACTTTTACTCATTTAAGAATTTCATACATTACACTCTCTTTACATCATTTCCATTCCTCCCCAAATCCTTCCATGTCTCACTCCATCTCAAGTTCACAAACTCTTCTTTAATAATTGCTACATACAAATACAATGTGTGCATATGTATATATGTATACATATATACATATATACATGCATGCATACATATTATACTTACCAACTCCATTTAATGTTGCTGACTATGGCCATTGGTAGTGGATAACCTATTAGGGGAATATAAAACTTATTCTCCTCTCTGTGAACCCATTGGTTACTATTAGGTCTTCATCTGGAATATAGTCTTGTGAAATTTTCCCATTAACACTAGAATGTCATTGTCATGTCATTTTACTGTCATTATGAAGGTCTTGTTTTAGGTCACCATACTTTTAGGGTTTCGTAGATTCAGCTTCCTTGTTGTGTCTAGAAAGTTGTGACTACTTTTCCTGAGTCTTAGGTATATAAGTTGCAATTTAGTAGTATCACAGGGGTTAGACACCCTATAGTCACATATCCAATGACTTTTCACAAGTTTTGATCTTGGTAATACTATCCAGGACCTATTTTAAAGATGTTGTCATCTTATAGGTTATTAAATGTGATACAGTACAAAAGGTTTATGAAGTGGACAAATAAAATTTGATGAGTATAGTTCATCATTATGATCTCTCAAATTATGAGAGAAAGAATGTGTTTTCTTGCCTCCTGGACAGGGAAAAGTAAGAATTAAAATATATTTATTCTGCATTCCTTATAAGTCAACTCAGCTAACAAAACATTAAATATACAAATACTGTTTCTTTGAACTATTTTTATTAATTTAATATAATATTTAATTTTATTATACTCAAGATTGGAGAAAAGTTAGAAATAAAATTTAATAGATTTTATATGATTTTTCTAGGGAAAATATATGAATTTTCTGAAATGTGCTTCAGAGAATTAATTCTGTTTCTGGACTACATGATCTTTAGGCTGTCTTGAAGGAAAGGGGAGAGTTAATTGTTCTGGTGTGAAATAATTATAACAGTGGGTTGGATAAAGAAGCCTAGCTAGCCTAATAAGATTCAATTGAGATCACTAGATAATAAATGTGCATTGTATTCATGACTTAATGAGAAATATATCCTTTCAGGAAGAAAGAAGTATTTGAAAAACAAGTACTTTGTAATATATGTATATATATCCCTATGTATATTAATGTATGTATATATACAAAGATCTATATTTGTATATACACATTTACATATGCATACATATATACATATATACCCTATCAAAAGCAATAACTGACATATATCTTAAAAATTACAGTTGATAATTGACTTAAATCTTAGAATTGCAGTTGATATATTAACTTAAAATCCTCATGCTTTATTCATTTTTCATTGGGTTCTCTCAACGAAACCTGATGCATCCAGTAGATTAGTTCTTCAAAAGAGAAGCTAGAGTCATGGGAAGCTTGGTGAGCTCTCCAGGAATGTTGAAGAATACATTTAACATGGTCCAGTTTTTAGTGCCTTGTTAAGATAGTACATGTACAAGGATTTTACCAGCTTCCACCTAAGCAAGCAATTAGATGCAATTCTTCTCTGTTACACTGCCAAAGCTTATTTATATCCTGTGAGCTTTGGAATCCTTAGACCCTGAAAGAATCCTTATGACACAGTCTCGTATCTGCTTGGTTTTCACTCCATAGACAACAGGGTTCATAGTGGGAGGCAGAAGCAGATAAATATTAGCCACAATGATGTGGCAAGATGGAGGGATGGTGTGCCCCCCAAAGCGGTGAGAAAAGAAGGAAAAGAAGGCTGGGCTATAAGAGAAAACGATGGCACAGATGTGGGCAGTGCAGGTGCTGAAGGCTTTCTGCCTAGCGTCTGCTGAGGATAAGCTGACCACTGCCCTCAGGATCATGGTGTAGGAGACTGTGATGCACAGGATGTCAAAGCCCCCAATCAAGAGAGCAACCATCAGACCATAAATGGCATTCACCTTGACATTGCCACAGGACAACTTGGCTACAGACATATGGTCACAGTAGGTATGGTTTATTATATTGCCTCGACAGTAGGGTAGGCGCTTGGTGAGAAATGTGAATGGAATAATTAGCAGCACCCCCCTTAGGAAGGTGGCAAACCCAATCTTGGCAATGATAGGATTTGTGAGAATGGTGGAGTAACGCAGTGGGTAGCAAATGGCTACATAGCGGTCCAGAGCCATGAGCATGAGCACCCCAGACTCCATCCCTGTAAAGGTATGAATGAAGAACATCTGTACAAGACAGTCATCAAATCTAATTTCTTTGAGATGAAACCAGAAGATGCAGAGGGCTTTAGGGATTGTACTAGAGCACATGACAAGGTCTGTTAGAGAAAGCATTGCTAAAAAGTAGTACATGGGTCTATGTAAGGAGTCCTCAAAGAAGATGAGATAGAGGAGTCCACAGTTCCCCATCATAGCCACTGCATACATGGAACAAAATGGGAAGGAAATCCAGATGTGCATGTCTTCCAGGCCTGGGATCCCATTCAGAACAAAGGAAGCTGGGGTCAGATCTGTGTTATTCTGCACTGACATAACCAGGCTAGTACCACCATAGGATTGCTTCTAAATACGTAGGTTTTACTAAAGAAAAGACAAAAGAAAATACAGGTTGTAATTGTTCTCTTCTGCTTTTAAAAGCCATACAATACATTTTTATGTTCAATCAACCAAAGGAATAGTTTCATTTGTATTGTTATTTATTGTTAGTTCATTGATCCACTCAGGAAATTATTACTGATCAGATCCTGACTGAGTTTTTGAAAGATAAAGTTTCATTTTTGTAGAATAACAATCCACTGTATTATATTCTGTTTCTTTAAAATGTGGCTTATTTTAAAGAATGTTTTCCTCAACTATTAATACATATTTTACTATAGATACAATCTTAGAAAGTAGTTTGGTCTGGGCATGTTGGCTGCGTACCTATAATACTAGCTGTGAGGAGACTGAGGCAGGAGAGCTGGAGTCTAGTTTGGAATATATTGCAAGTCTCATAGATAGATAGATAGATAGATAGATAGATAGATAGATAGATAAAAAGATAGATGATAGGTAGATAGAAAAATGATTTCATCCTCTCTGTGATTATTAAACGCTTGGTACTTAGACTTTTAAATTCTTGTTCTTAATCAGTAGTTGAAGCTTATCATTAATTACTGATGATCTATTCAAAAGATTATGAAAGTAATCTGTTTTATTCCTCAGTAAATCTCAGGATCTCACAAGTCAGTGAAATTGTTTATTAAGTTCCCTCATTCTTCATGATTTCTCATTATTGTCTTTTTAACATACTGAATTATGATACTCCCCCCCCCCCCCCAATTGAACGTATGGTCATAGGTCAAGATCAGCTAACGGGTACCTAGGATGGTGAGATCTTTAGTTTATTTTTTTCTACAAAATAGGCAATAACATCCTTTGTTTTACTCTTTCTACAAATCCCCCTGATTTACCTTCCTCGTCTTCTGAGATTTTCCATTGTCTGTGTTAAATATATCATACATATTTTATATACATGTTTCTTTATACATATATTATACTTATACCATTAATATTACTATGTCTTAATAAATGCTATCAAGTTTTTGCTACCATTATACTAGTTCTCCATTTAATATGTATTTTTTCAATAACATGTTGTCACCTATGATATTTGTTTTCACATTTATACTCTCTGCTCTTTCGGATTAATGTTTTTATAATCATAAAAATAGAACTCATTTTAATTAGTGTGTGTGTGCGTGTGTGTGTGTGTGTGTGTGTGTGTGTGTGTGTGTGTGGTATGGGGAGCTATATAAATAAAAGCTATATTTTGGTAAAGCCTTCCAGGCTGCCCACATGAACTATCAGGCAGTTCCTGGTGAACCCCATCTGTGTTGCCTCCTCAGTCCCTAACTAAGGAACTAACTGAACCCATCTTGACTTTCTTGTCAATCTCTGCCATCCAATAGCAGGAGCTCAGCCTCCAGGAGCAGTGGCCACGCTGAGCTCCAGGCTGGCCGCACCAATGCGGACCCAAAGTCCTCTTAGATTCACCCGGTCCATAGTCCATATGGCTGCACAGCCTATGCACTGAGCCCTTTCTTTCCACCATCGCAATCTTTCCACTCCGCTCTGTGGTGCCCCCCGGATCTACCTGAGATCAGAGCTGCTAGAGCTGGACCGCTGAGGCAGTGGCGCCTGGAGGTTGACAACTGTGTGCTTGCAGGGTCCCTGTGGCCAGTCCCTGAGGCCCAGATGAGATGGTTCTGCGAGAGCCCCACTTCCCGCGACCTCTCGGTGACTCTGAATCCTGACCCTTCCCCTGCACCCAGGCGCCTGGGATCCCCCAACGCCCCAGGTCGTCTCACCTAACCCTGGAGCTGCTGGAGGTGAAAGCGGACTAAGCACAGCCGCAGCTGCACGGGCAACTCAGGATTTGCAGCAAGAGCCCAAGCCACAGTGCGAGTGCTGTAACTACCAGGCGCTGTAGATGTATACAGACCCCCTTGCTGCCCTCGTGCGGCTGGAGTAGGTCCCACTCATCGGGCATATCTCATTTCCAAACTATAAGTGGTACTTATTGAACTCTGAGGACTGGGCTGGTTAGTGTGACCACTGAGGAGCTTTCTCCACATTCACAAGATAAGGAGGAGTCCACCTTTCCAGCCTCCGTGACTGAAGGTCCTAGGGGAGGAAGACAGAGTCCTCTTAGACAAGATTTGTTTGCAAAATGGTACAGTAATTGTGTCCTCATTCCCTCGGGTCCACTAGAAGATTGTGTATGGATGCCTTGGGAGAAGCTGCCTTCTAGTGTACTATCTGTGGTATTTTAAAGAAAATTGTGTGTAAGAAACCTTGAAAAATATCGCAGTACCACAGATAAAGAATACAGTGGGTATTTTCACTGCTTCCTTTGTCTTTATAAGAATTGCTTGTGTTGTTTTTTTTGTTGTTGTTGTTGCTGATGGTTTTTAAGTTTTGCATCTTTGTAGGAAAATGCTTTATAGTTGGTATTTCTAATCTTACTTACTGCATATTTGCTTTTCATACTAGAAGAAAATTATCGAATTCTAAATTCTCTTTGCTTCCAAATTCAATTTCGAAGTTAAATAAGTGTTCGGAGTACAGGGATGGAGTCCCCACGATTTCACTGTTTTGTTTTCTTTCGGAAACACTGCCATGGAACAGTGTGAATCCACAAGCTCACAGCTCCAATGAAGAGAGGCTACAAATACCTCAGCAACTGTAGCAGAGCTAAAATCTGGTGCCCAGGATCCTAAAGGAACATTGGACACTCTCTGTCTTTCTCTGTCTCTCTGTATGATATGTATGTCAGTGTGTGTGTCTGAGTGTATATGCTTGTGTATAATGTTTGTGTTTGGTGTGTGGTGTGTATGTATGTTTTGTGCTTATGTGTGTGTTGGTGTTTGTGTGTGTGTGTGGTGTGTAAGAATTGTTGATGTTTGGGAGAGGAGTTATAATTTTCAGAAAGGATTCCTTGAAGAGAAGCTATCTGCCCCATGCTCCTAGTAATACTTGGAAGAAAAATGACACACATACACACATACAAATCCAAGCAAGTCTGTAGGACTATGCTTGACATATAGGCCTGTGAGGAGGCCTTACCATGACGATAGTAAGCTTTAGGCTTGAGATAGAACATCTGCAACTTTAATATACCACATAGCAACTGTCTGGATAATAGAAATTAAATGATAAGGAATTCACAAGAATTCTGAGAGCTATGAGTTGACTCTACAGTCCTTGGGCAACCTACCAGGCAGTGCTTCCCTTTCTCAAAAAAGTACCCTTCTCCCTGCACACAAAGCTGGGGCTCAGGTCTAGGGAGCAGAAGGAAGCTTTTAGCTATTGTAATCTATGCCCACCAGGCACTCAAACTCTGAATCCACAGGGCCCAGAGTTGAGGCTGCTCACAGTTGGACACTGTCCTTTACTGAGCAGGCTCCAAAGCAACAATGGAAGTCTACATGCACTTTTTTTTTTTCTACCTGGCCTTATGAAAGAAACTCTGACTAGGTATCCAGAGCAGCCCAACTGGCCTCCCATTTCCCTCATTCCCTAATGGCACTATAATTACTTCAAATAAGTATGATTTCCCATAGATCTATTGTCAATCAAGTTCATATAAATTCCATTAATTTATTAGAATTTTTGTCAATTCACACTGGTCATTGTCACTTGTCATTGCCAAGGATGAGGAATCAGAACTGCTATACACTACAGATAGGAGCTTAGACATAAACAGATGTTTCTGTGTAACTTGTACATAATTTGAGGGGCAGTTTTAACCCTTTAGTTTCTGTGAGATTATATCATTACACCCATAGCACTGTCACAATGATTTGTAGATTTTGATTTTATCCTTCCAATTCCAAAGACATGTATGTGAACAATATATGAATCCTCCTAAATTACAGGTAATCTCCCCTAATATGTATTAAAGAGATTATTATAATACAGAACCAGGATACCAAGTCTCAAAATGCACATTAAGTGACATAATTTAGACTTCAGCTTGTTCAATGACAATAAATATATTTTCAATGTTGAACATTGTTACATCAATGAGATATGTAATGGAAAAAGTAAACCTTCTTTCTTCTTCGGTTGCTTTGGCCAAAAGTAAATTTCAGGAAAACATTAGAACTAAATTTGAAAAATAAAGCATGTATCTTCTTTGTGATTTGTAGTAGACAAGGTTATGAAACCAAGCCATAAAATTAGAGTTATCCACTTAACTAGAATTTGAAGTAAATAAAAATTTAATATTTAGTGAAAAATGATAAAATATGAAAACATCAGACACAAAGGAGATGATATTCACTATATGCATATATAACAAGGTGTGTAAATCATCCCTTCCAAAGTAGCAAGAAAAAGAAAAAGGCAGGGAGGAACAAATGTACCAGCAAACAGGTAAATGGGCGTTGACCTTCTAGTTACAAGGAGAGTGAATACAGATTGAATCTCTCATGGTATAGTATACATACCAGCATGTATAGGTAATGAACAAGCCTAAAACTGTTGGATACTTTAGTGGGTAAGAAGCTTAAGCTGCCATGAGCTACTGATAGGAGTGTAGATGAGTTGTTCTGAACCGTCCTAATGCAGGGATTCTTTAGTACAGTTCCTCATGCTACTTTTTTCTATAAGTGTGAACACTGGCGGGTTACCTATGCCCAGTGGATGACTTCACACTCACATATATATGGGCAGAGCTAACTGGACTCATTGGGTTAAAAATAAATAATTAAATATAGAGAACAAGAGGTTGAGAGGGAGATGACATGGGGATCCTGAGAGAGTCAGAGTGGGTATGGGAAGGGGTTTTGTTAAGAAACATTACACACTGGTATGAAAGGTTTAAAGAATAATTAACGTAAATGCATTCCTTTTATATATTAGAGTGGCCACTATTTGATGGCAATAGTTTATGCCAGCTGATGACAGGCTGCTAATTGTCATCTATGAGTTGGCTCAGCAGTTAAGAACACTTGCTGCTCAATCATGAGGACCAGAGATTTTATTCTAGCACCCAAATCAGGCACGCGCACCTGTGTACAGATACTCACATGGACACATACATATACATAAATTATTCTTACTTTATATTACCGATCATAATGCATTGTGATGGGATTCTGTGTGATTCTCTTTATAAACTTGATGCTATTATATGATCACATTAAAGAGAATATTAACTGCTCGAAGAGTGAATATTTTAATGAGCTGATGATACATTAATTGGCTTGAATATGGTGGTCATTTCACAACACATAAGCATATGAAAATACACACTTTTGTCCATTATATCATATGGTTGAGATAATATGAGAAAATGTCTCATAAAGACATAAAAATATCAAATGACAACTTTTTATCTTGTGTTGTATTTTCTCAGAGCATTTACACAAAAGATATCATAGACATTTGAAAATATAAACAATGGTCCATGTGAATTAAGTTAAAATATTAATGTGGTTTCTTTAATTTTGTCGATGCCTTAATGATTATAAAAAACATTACCTTCACTGAGACAAGAAACCCCTGCCCAGTGCCACACCCTAACCAGGGAGTAAACCCAAGGCAACCACTAGTCTGGTGCTGCAGGGCCTGTGCAGCAAGCTAGTCTGTAGATGACCCATACCTAGTGCCAGGGGGCTGTGTGGGGACCAAGCCTAAGTCAACCACCAGTCCAGCACCATGCAGGCACTGGTAGGCAGATCATGCCAGGGACAAACTCTGCCCAGTGCCACAATACACGGGTGGGACATAGTACTCCTGAGACCACACTTGAGACAACCCCAGATACCTAGACACCCCAGGGCACCACTAAGATGAGCAAGTAAGTGGTGGAGAAAAGGAAGAGAAAGAAAAAAGGAAGGGTGTTTGCACAATGAAGAGAGGGAGAACTGGAGAATCGAGGGTAGTGAGGAACAGCCCGATGTGAATAGCCAGTGATGCCCAGCTATGTTCGTGGTGAGGTCCCAGCCTGTGCTACCATTAAGGGTCATGTCTAGGTCTGTGGCCTTACAGCAGCAGGGGGTGGGAGGGATGGTTGATACCACCAAGAGGTATCAAGTGGACATCTCTGGTCTAGGGTTCTTCCTGGGGTACTTTTGATGTCTGAGGGCTGTGCAGAACTGCACCCAACCCTTACCTGGGCATCCTGGGAGAACTGGCCCTGAGGGCATGCATGTGGCCCCACCCCTTACCAGCTGTTGTACTCAGGAGAGCAGGCCCCATACCTCACCTGGGCAGCACAGTAGAGCTGATTGTGGTGGTGGGCTAGGAAAGACCCAGCCCTGAAGGCAAGGGTGTGAGAGAGCTGGCCCCTGTCACTTGTCTTCTGTTTAAGACATTGGCAAGGGAGAGATGTCCCCCCCTTATCCTTTGCAGCCTATGAAAGGCAGGAGAGCTAGCTCCAAGGTCATCAGATCAGATCTGTCCTTGCCCCTCACCTGCTGGAGCATTTGTGAGAGTGGGCCCTGTACCTTACCTGGGCAGCACAGTAGAATTGGCTCCAATATATGAAATTTAAAAAGCTGGCTCTTGACACTTGACTATTTGCATCTATTGTATTGCTAGTTCCTCAACCTAGAACTGACCTTAATACTTGCATGTAATTAACATGGTATAAAAGCAAAAAGGAGGAGGGGGGATGGGATACGGGTTTCCTAAGGAGGGAAATGGGGAAAGGGGATGGCATGTGAAATATAAATAAATAAAATATCCAATAAAAAAAAATTAAGAACATATGTCACAAACACACACACAACACCACCTCCCCGCAAAGCTGGCTCTGCCCCTTGCTGGCTACATTATTGTATGGGCAAGCCAGGGCAGGGCCAGAGAGCTTATCCTGGTGGTATGGTACAGGAGGGTGTGGGTGAACTGACCAGCTCAGATACCTCCCATGCTCAGATCCAGGGCTTTGAGTTGGCCCACCCCAACATCTACCTTATTGATGAACTGGTGGAGCACGTAAAGGAGCTGGTCCTACAGATCTAAAGCTATAGGATCTCTATGACACGGGGCAACAACAGGATGTCTGAAAGGAATCCCAGTGAAATATCGATAGTGTAGCAGAAGCCAGAGGCCTAGAACCAGACCAACGACTCATTGCAATGAACATTTGCAAGCAAAGAAATATGGACAAAAAATGTATACTGTGGGACACACTTTGACACACTACAGCTTCCACAATGAGTTTTAGTTTTCTTTTAGAGGGGAGGTTGCAATGGCAGAGGACAGGTGTGAGAGGGTGGGAAGATGAGTGGGATTGAGATACATGATATGAATTTCACAAAGAGCTAATACCAAGTTTAAAAATTGGCTTCATTTTTGAAAATACAGAGTGAAGTATTTAAAAATGAATAGTGTTTGCTTTAGATAGCTCAGAAAAATAGTATACTTGCGTGCGCGCACACACACACACACACACACACACACACACACACACACCAGCATATGGAAAGAAGATAACTCGTAACTTGGGCATAATAAAAATACTTGATAAATCTCTGTAAACAGTATATACAATTTCTATTTCTGTTTTGCTCATTCATTTATTTGAGACAGAGTCTCATTGCGTAGCCTTGGCTGAACTAGAACTTGCTGTATAGATCAAGCTGGTCTTGAATTTACAGAGACCCAACTGCCTCTACCTCCCTGGTGCTGGTGTTACAGGCAAGCACCACCATGTCCAGCAAGCTATTTCTTGTTCTAGTCTTGAGACATTGCTGTAAACCTGAAATTGCATCATAATAAAAACAAAATTTTATTATAGCTATGTAGCATAGGGTACATTATTTTAAATATAATTTCAAAATAAAATGTTATTTTTTTTCAGGACTCTTTGCCATCTGTGGATTACTAGCCTCTAAAATTGTGTGTTCTTCATTCCATGTAAATAAGTATTTTCTAATTATTCTAGTATTTTAAGGAAAGACCCTAGATCTAAACACAGATGCATGCACAGGGGCAGAGAGTACTGTTCTATGTGTGTGGGGGAAGATAAGGCCGTTTTCCTTCTTCCAACCCTCTCTTACACTTGCAAGTACACGGATCCAGAGGCACACACACAAGAGAAAAGCAACCATGTAGCTTAACAAAATTGCACATATTTCTTACTAATAGTAACAGAAATTTTTATTATTTTCTTTGTCTCAATGGGAAGGTAAGTCACGAGATAGACATATGTTCTGTAGTAGTGGACCACCTGAGAAGTGTCACGAGACATCCTATCAGAAATGATGTTGAGGGAAGTGGAAGAAGCAAGGATCTAAAATAAATTAAAATCTCTTTTCTTTTTCATTACTATTGTTTCAGTCTGCCTAAGTGTTCCAAGACAGGGAAGCTTGACTCACAGTACACGAAAGTCAACTCTCTAGATAGTGAGATTCATAGAAGGACAGAGTGCAAATCTAGAGGGGCGAGTGGACAGCAACTATATATAAGTGGACTTATTATCTGTGCTGGGTCACCCACTCATGAACCACCTAGCACGGTCTCACAGCCTAGTCAGGCTTTGCCCATTGTGTTTTCTATGTCTGTCTCTGCAGCATATATTACTAAGGTGATGCTAATTAGGCAGGCTGACTTTGTTCCTAACATACAGCTAAGAAAGTTCAAGCATGACCTATAAGTCACACACTTGTTAATATATTGGTTTTTTATTTTAAGTTATACATTTAAATCACTAGTTCTGTTTGTAACACTTTGGCTGGTCTAGTGGCCTGTCTTTCCATATTCTTGAATATAGTTATTTAGCTTTTGTTAATTTTGGAATGAATATGAAAGAATTTTTAAATTTTTTTCATGACCATTTATGTAAAAAAAAAATAATCATGAACAGGGACTCTTTGAAGGAACTTCCATTCCCCTCCATCATATCTAGAATGCTACCATATGTTTAGGAGATGCTGAAGTTCATGTATATCATGCATCATGAGGAAGAGGTTTTTTTAATTTCTCTTGTAAGTTCCAACAAAGCATCTTTTGAAAGCCCCGCCTGAGTTCTCTGGTCCTAAGTGCATACACAATAGGGTTGAGCGAAGGAGGGATGATATTGTGCATCACATTGAGCAAAACTGGGATCAAGGTGGCCTTGGTCTCTGCCAAGTGAGTTACTGAAATCACTACAACAACAGTGTAGAAGAAGAGGATGAGGATGAGGTGGGAGCTACAAGTGTTCAGAGCCTTAGAAACTGCTTCAGCTGAATTGAGTCTGATTACAGAGCGCAGAATCAAAGTATATGACAATATTATGAGACCCAGGTCACTCCCCATTCCAACCCATGCCAGGATTAACTGACAAATGCTATTTGGCTTCCTGTCATCACAAGCCAGGCTTGTGACTCCAAGGTTAGAGCATAGGCAATGCTCAATTTCATTCCTTGAACAATAATTCCGCTGGGCTGCAAGAACAGGCACTGGAATGACACCCAAGCCATTTCTTAGCACCATAAACAGCGTGGCTTTTAAGATCAAGGAATTGGTAATAATTGATGAATAGCGGAGAGGATAGCAAATAGCTATATATCTATCAAAAGCCATGCAGAGGAAGATACCAGACTCCATGCCTACAAAGCAGTGAATGGCATAAATCTGAACAAAACACTCAGGAAGGCTAATGACCTTGGCATCAAACCAGAAAATGGCCAGGATCTTAGGCATGATGGTGGTGGCAAGACCCATGTCCACCACAGAGAGGATTCCCAAGAAAAGATACATGGGCTGCTTCAGGGAAGGGTCCTGATAGATGATGATGAGAATGAGCACGTTTGTCCCTATTGCTGAGAGATAGAGCAAGGCCAGTGGTAGGGAGAGCCAGTGCTGCCAGCTGTGGATGCCTGGGAATCCCAGCAGGATGAACTCAGACACCTGGAACTTGGAACTATTGAAGTCTTTGACAGATGCAGACATTTTCCTGTGAGGAAAAGAAAAGACGGGGTCTTTTACATCACTTTTTTTGAGCATAAGCATCATTAAATGGTGTTTATCTTTTATATTAAAGGTTTATTTTTATTTAGTAAATAGGCATTTACGAATTTCACTTACTTTATAAAACCACATCTTTATTCAAAAAGCAAAAATTATTATTAAATTAGTTAATTATTATTAAAGGTGGCCTTGGTTTCTGCCAAGTGAGTTATTGAAATCACTACAACAGTGTAGAAGAGTATGAGGGTGAGATGGAAGAGCATTAGAAACAGTTTCAGTTGAATTGAGTCTGAGTACAGAGTGCAGGATCAAAGTATATGACAGTATTATGAGACCCAGGTCACTCCCCATTCCAACCCATGCCAGTAGCATTTTAATCGAAGTCCAATTCAAGTTTCAATACTCTCTTGGGAGGGCTACTGGGAGGTACTGTGACCTTATGGTCAAATCATGATGAAATCAGAATTAATTCTTATGAGCACAGCTCTGATTGTCCTGATTTTAGCATTGCAATGGTGGCAGACTGGGTAAAGGAATGTTTTTTTTTTTGTTAGAACACCTCATGACCTCAAATGTTGTCATAGTAGAATTTAGTCCTGCTTGTGAATACCCAAGAATCACCTCCTAGAGGATTTTTATGGTAAGAGCTGTCATCCTGGAAGTCTTTACTAGTGTTTGAAGTTGATCTCTCATTATCTGTTCATGACTTAAAAGCTGTTTTGTTTTTCCAATGAAAAGTTTCATAACTCCTGGTAAAGTGGAAGATACAGGGTGACAAACAGCTTTGCCATTTGGTGACAAAGGGAGATTTCACTTGTAGGTTGCAGTGAAATTCATCAAATGCAATTTCCTGCCTTTTCTCAAGGTCTTCAGCAAATCCTACTGGGGTGCAGGCTTTCTTGGTTGCAATTGAAGTTCTTAGTCTTCTCTGTATTTTGGTTCATGTTTGAATCCCTGATATAAATGAGAAATCTCTGCCTTTAGTTGCCAGTGTGCACACTGCATATTAGCGTGTGGCAAGCTCGATCTTGGAAGACCTCTGTTCTATGTAGCCTGGAATCAGGCTGTCATGGATGCACTAGTAGTACAAGATGTCTGCATTCTGAACCATGAAAAATCCCATAAAAGAGAGGTAAAGACATCACTTGCAGTACATTTGGGAAATGGGTCCATTGTTTCACATTTTGCTTTGTTACTGTATATGAAGACATAAAGAAGCAGCTTTAGGTTGAAGAGAACTCTTTTTTAAAGAAATAAGAGCTTGGGGGTGGGGAGCTTGTACAGTGGTACAAGAAGCAATGAATAAGGCCCATCATACCTACCAAGAAATTTCATTGGTAGAGATTCTTTTTTTTTTTTCCGAGACAGGGTTTCTCTGTGTCTCCCAGGCTGTCCTGGAACTCATTCTATAGTCCAGGCTGGCCTCGAACTCAGAAATCTGCCTGCCTCTGCCTCCCAAGTGCTGGGATTAAAGGCGTGAGCCACCACTGCACGGCAAAGATTTGTGTATTCATTTAATGTATATGAGTACACTGTAGCTGTCTTCAGATACAACAGAAGAGGGCATCAGATCCCATTACAGATGGTTGTAAGCCACCAAGTGGTTGCTGGGAATTGAACTCAGGACCTCTGGAAGAGCAGTCAGTGCTCTTAACCACTGAGCCATCTCTCCAGCCTGGTAGAGATTTTTTGAAGAACAATGTGGATAAAATAAAAGCAACTCTGAGTCTTTGAAATGATTGAATGCACAGCTACAATCTAAAGAAGTAGAACTTGTCCAGCTAAGAACAAAGGTGGAAACTCGGCGAGTGATGGGAAATTTAGATCCACCTTCATCAGACCAGGAGGTAGAAAAGGTGAGCCATGATTTGAAGACCCATGATTTGGAGCAAGAGCTGGAACTGATGAGGACAGAATGAAAATGGTCTGAGAATAAGGCTGCAAAAAGCCAAACAATACATCCATCTTAGAAGGACAAGCTCTACAACTAGAATCTTTCAATGGTGTTTTAAAGCCATCATCAGGAGGCACAGCTCAGAGATATGAAAGAATAGATGTTATAGATAGTCTATTACTGCAGTGCTTTATGTTAATAAAGCATCAGGAAGTTTAAGAGGCTTAGCAATTGAAGTAAACTTATGGGTCACATTCATACGGGCTGAGAGTGTGAATCAATGGTAGAAATCTTTGCCATCATGCATGTCTTAAGGTTTGACTCTTGTCACTTCCAAAAAAAGTATTATAGTGAACAATTTGACCTACCAGGGAAATTCAAGAATAAATAAGAAATCTTTTTGCAAGATCCTTAGTTATTCCAGGCAGTGTTATCACACAAATGCAATAAGAGTTTATCTAAGCATTTCTTCACCTCTTCAGAAACAGAATTGAGTGAGTGACTTGTTTCCATTGTATCTTTCTTAACATTGCTTGACTTAATGTTTATTCACTGATAACAACCACTAAAATTTTAGTCTGTAATTATGGAATGCTTAATTTTGTAAATAATGCATGAAAATATATGTATAATATATATATACATATAATATATGTATATCCATTCATATTTTATATATCCTTTAATCAAGAGTACTATCATAAACATATAAAGGTTCAAGAACTAAACTATGCTGAAGTTTAGGGGATGAATATATTTTATTTTATAGTATTTTGTATGCAAATACACTTGAAGAGACTGCAAAAGAATTAAGCAATACTAAATGACCATAGCTACATTTTTTATCTTAACTATCCATCTAGTGATCTTATAACTTTTAGTTACCTGAGTCTTGGTGGATCTATAAAGACAGAATTTAGGCACACATAATGATGTTTTTATTGTATCAGACACACTTAATATGAGATATACCCTCAGATCCTCAAGTACACAGTGCATATTATGTACATTGCTGTACACAGATTTCAGAGGCTTTTCCAATAATTAGGGAACAAAAATCATACCCTACCTCATGGGCAAGCCACATCTATCATTCTGAAGAAGCTACAAAAGATGTTCAAATCTTGGTAAAATTAGATTCATACACCTTCAAATTCTATTGTTTGTCGTGTCCTTAATTTTGTTGGCCCATCACATGAGTGAAAAAAACAGCCACACACACACCACACACACACACACACACACACACACATCCTCTGTACCAAAGAACTATGGTACTTTAAAGTGGGATGTTAGCAATTTAATTAATTATTAAATATAGGTTTATTCTTGATATGGTAATTTTAAACACAGAATAAAGAAATTGAAGAAAATAATTTCCCTATGGTATTACCATTAAGAAACAATTATTTGTTGTAAATATTTTGTACTTATTTGTGTGTATATTTATGTGTGGTTGGGGCACACAACTGACACTGTTCATGTGTGGAGGTTAGAATACAGGCTTCAGGAGTCAATCCTTCTACTTTTTGGGTTCTGGAGATTAACTTGGGGTCATCAGGCTACTTGCCAGCATCTCTACCTATTGACCATCTCATTACCTCCAAGAAACAATTATTAACAAGATAATTTTTCTTGAGATATTTCTCAAAGCTTCCATATTTTAATAAGTATATAGTCTAAAGTGACTATTTATGACAAATCTAACATGACCAGAGTAATCTCAATGTAACCACACAATGATTTAATGAATGAAAAACACAAAGAATCTTAGAGATAGTTCATTTTACTGAGATCTTAGATGGGGATTTCAAAGAAGCTCAGCATAGTATCCACACATCTTGAGAGTTTGAAACTGTAAGACAACATGTTTACACAAGACCTGGCATTTCTCTAAGACCTTCATTCATTCCTTCCACCTCAGATTATACAGTCTATTTTATTTGATAGATTCTTATTTTATTTCTTTTTAAAGATATACATTTTATTTACTTACTTATTTTTATATGTGGTATTTTATACATTTACTTACTTACTTTTATATGTGGTATTTTAATTTTTAATATTATATGCAATGATTAAATCAAGTTTATTAATGTTTCCTTCATCCAAAATATTTTATGCATAATTTTATGTATTTTGTTAGCAATATTAAATGTACAGATCTTAATGTACAACTCTATTCAGGATTCTATGGAATTGATCTAAAAAGACCAGACTATTCCTACTGCCAACCTGAGAGCTTCCTTCCCTGTCCACTATCCTTCCTCCTTCCAGTGCAGACTATGACAACTGCCATCCTCTTTTTCTTCTTCCCTGAACAAAATTATTTTGTACTACACCTGAGAGATATCATTTGGTATTGTCTTTGGATGTAGGAATTATTTCATTTAACGTAATGATCTCTGATTCTACTTGTGTTGTCACAAACTCCAGAATTTCTACCTTTTCAAGGCTGAATAATTCTTTTTTCACCATTTTCATTTAAAATATTCTCCTAGTTGATAATATCAGCTGTTATTCAATTAAGACTAGAAGTTAGTTTGAACTCATAGAAAAAAACATTTTTAACTTTTTAACAATTAAATTCTAAATAACATAAAATATGTTTCTTCCATCAAAATTGCTTGATAATATAAATATTGAAAATAACATGAAGGTTGAAATTTTTCTGAAAATAACTTCTGCCCTTCCATTCCAGCCTGGAATTTTCTAAATTTGCCCTTAGACCTTTTCTCATAAGCTTTACAGATCTCTGTCTCCTACTATGGTAGCAAGGAGTATTGCTTGTTTTTTGCCAGAAGTTGCAGTACAACATTAAATTTGGAACAAAACACCATATGCTGCAAGATTTAACGAATAAGACTGAACAAAGTGTGATAACTCACTGTCGTTATGAGCAGAGCTTTACAGCCTGGAGTCTTAGCAACGGAAGAAGTTTCTCACTGGGAAACACAGCATTTTGATAATTTTTTTTTACATGAGATGAGGATGTATTCTCATTTGAGTATGGGACAGAAATCATGGAATCACAGACTTATAGAATTTATGGCAATTATTACCACCTCAAGAACCTAAGGATAATAGGTCCCCATTAGAGGCATGAGGGAGAATGGTCAGTAGAGAAAGCTGAATTCCTATGGTGTTAAATCCCTAAAGTATAGCAAGGAGATTAATTCAGAGATGTGTTTTCTATTAATATAACCTGACATCTTTCATAAATAGGAATGACATTTTTCTTCGGGGGACTGAAATGACCCTATAGTAGGTAGAAACTTCATAATTATTCTTAAGCATAAAAGTTTAAAGGACTATAAAATATATGATTAGAAAGCTTCTTTAAATAGTTTTTAAAAGAAAGTATTCATTCATTCAAAAACAAAGTTTCTAGTGTATTTGCAAAACATGATGTGTATAAAGTGATCACTAAATACATGAATTTTATTCTCCTAAAATTTTTTTTTCTAGTGAGGGCAAGAGAACATAACATTAAATGTAAAAGAAATAAAATACGGAAATGTCAAGACTTGCATAAATGTGTTAATTACCTAGTGAGGCACTAAAATAGACACATAGACAAGAGCAATAGAAGAAAAATTCAAAAATAAATGCCACATAGCTATAGACACTTGTGTCATGAATATATATTGGACAAAATACAGCCTCTTCAGTAAATGGTTCTGAGAAAATTGGATATCTACCTGCAGAGGAATTACACAGATCCATACTTCTTACCTTATAAAAAAATTCAAAAAGGATTACAGACTTTGTTGAATGACTTACACTTCTGAAATTTCTAGAAGAAAGCAGACAAAAGCACGTCAAGATATAAGCATAGGCAAGAACTTTCTCAATGGTACTCCAGTTACTCCGGAAAAGAGGCAGACAATTAAAAACTGGGACCTACAATACACTGTAAGACATAGTTAGAAATGATTACTGGTGGCAGGAGCTTTACTACAAATGTCAACTTCTGGTTGAAAGTAGTTTGGAACAGAATAAGCAAGAGTCAGGAATGTAGAAGTAATTAGTACCAAAAATATTTTAGTAAACTCAAGTAAAAATGAATGGTAATAATGCATTGGCTGCAGGACATAGAAAAACAAACCTGGAATGAACTAGAAGCTTCCTCCCCAATGCTTTTCATTCACAATGCCTAAAGGTGTTACAAAGGCTGCTGAGGGGAGTTGTCATTAACTGTCTTGTTTAACTGTTGGCTCTGAATGTTCTTTTATCAATCTGTCAAGCAGCATGGACCCACCAGTGCAATAGTGGCATGACTGGGAGCAAGCTAATCATTTTCTGATTGACTTCAAGGTCTTCTCCACAGGAGCAAACTGATATCTGGTACTAAAGACTGGTCAAAAGCCTGTGACTGAAAAGGGCATACCCTTGTTAGAGAATCTACTGCCATTGTTTTGTTAAATTGACATGTTAGGGCTGTCAAATTGCCTTCTAAATACTTATGTTTATGCTCATGTATTAGTGCCTATGTAGGCTCTGGCTAGAGAGGTTTCTTTTTGAAGTGGACAGTGGTTACTAGAGAGGTTCATAACTAGTTAAAGTGCTGAGAGCAACTGACTATTGAGTGTTCAGCCATGAACATGTCATCTATGTCATTTCTTACAAGATTTAGACACCCTAGATGAGGGGAGCCAAAAGAATATAACAGATGGAGAAAAGGTGAAATGTTGTAGAACATTGTCTTCTGTTCAGGACATACCCGTTATTCCTGGGGTTCCCATTGACTATGATAAGCTACACAAGATTGGGCCTGTCAACCTTCCATCATAGAGTGAGGAAAAGCTCAAGTGGCCCCACCCTTTCCTTGACTATATGTATAAACACACACATATGTGTGTATATGCATGTGTCTATACGTATATATGTATATATACATATATGTATATTAACATGTATATGCAAATAATGATCGTTAGGTGTAAGCAGTTCAACTAACTGCACCATTCCCTTTGGGATCTATTAGCAGTTAATTATTGGGAGCAGTGTAGAGATATTTTGTAAGTGGAATAACCACTAATACATTACCCATGCTCCAACAAATAACTGCTCACTCAAATTCCTATGAGGAATTCCTATGAGTTCACCAAAATAAACTTTTTTAAAGATATAAGAGTAGAAGAAGAAATAGTTGCAAAGAGGAAGGAGAGTAGCAGGATTGGGAGGAATGCAAAGATGATGGGGGTGGGGTCAACATGATCAAAATTCATTATACACGTATGAAATTGCTACAACAAAGCCATTATTACATATAATTAGTGTGTGCTAAGAAGAGTCTTTTGTTATAGAATGGTTAAAACACATCTGACAAAATAAATCAATGAAATGATTACTAGTGATAGTCTACGATCATTGTAGATGAGTGCTTTGTCCAGCTGTCATCAGAGAGGTTTCCTCAGCAAGAGATGGGAGCAGATGCAGAGACTCACAGCCAGACATTATGCAGAGGGAGAGTATAAATTGGAGGTCTCCACCAGATCCTTCCTTTTGGAGATCAAGGAACCCCTGGGAGAAAGAGAAGGAAAGATTGTAGGAGTCAGAGAAGATGCAGGATACCAGGAGAACATGGCTCACCAAATCAACTAAGTAGGGTTCACATAGGCTCACATACTGAAGGAGCAAGCATGGGTCCTGCATGGGTCTGTGCCAGGTCTCTGCATATCTGTTCTGGCTGTTGGCTTGGTTTTTGTGGGACTATTAGCTTGGTGCTTTGTGGAACTCCTAGGAGTGAGAATGGGTGTATCTCTGACTCTTTTGCCTGCTCATGAGAATTTTCCTCTCCTATTGAGTTGTCTTGTAGCTTCAATTAGGGGGCCTTTGCCCTGTCATACTGTATCTTGTTTTATCCTGTTTGGCTGTTGTCTCCTGGAGGCCTGATTTGTTATATTTCTTTTTTCTTTTCTTGTTTTGAATAATAATTGGATTTTAATTAATTAATTAATTAATTTACATTACATCCTTATTACAGCTTCCTCTCCCTCCTCTTCACTCAGACCCTCCTTCTCAACACCCCTTTCCCCATCTCCCTTTCCCATCTCCTCAGAAAAGGGGAGGTCGATGTATATTCTTTTCTAAAGAGGAAATGGAGGAGGATGGAAGCAGGGCAGCTATGAGGAATGGAGAGAGGGGGAAACTGTGGTTGGAATTATGAGAGAAGAGTCTGTGTTCAATTTTAAAAAGACTGGTTATAGTGAAGACTATAACTATAGGCAAAACACTTGCTTGGTGAATGAAAGGTATAAAACTAAGCTTGATCTCTGTCAAACACACACACACACACACACACACACACACACACTCACTCACTCACACACTAAAGCAAAGGGAAATTGGGGAAATGAGCTATAAAGAAAAAGTACTAGTGAATATAGGTAAATTGTTAACCTAAAGAATAGCAGTAGATGATGCCTTCTAGGCACCAGTGCCTTCTAGGCTTTCTTGAACATAAAAGGACATAAGAAGTGAATACAGCAAAAATGGAAGACATAAAGGCTACAGATGTCAAGAGTTCATATAAAAATTGGAACTCTTTTATTAGTTGGTTATTTTATTTACATTTCAAATGTTGTCCCCTTCCTGGTCTCTGCTCTACAAAAACACCCATCCCATCTCTCCTTTCCTTTGACTCTAAGACAGTGTTACCCCACTCATCCACCCACTCCTGTCTCATCCCTCTAGTATCTCCATACACTGGGCAACAATCCTCCACAGGACCAAGGGCCTGCCCTCCCTTATTGCAGATAAGGCAATCTTTGCTACATATGTAGCTGAAGTTTTAGAATCATTTTATTTAACTCTTGGACAGAAATTAGTATAGATCTTAAGATTGGAGAAAGGTATTGTAGAAGGAATCTGAGTGTGATAAAAATGCATCATTATAAAACATGCAAGGAGTAAAACCACAAACACATAGTGCTGAGAATCCAGCTATACTACTCCTGGGCATATACCCAAAAGATGCTTCAACATATAACAAGGACACATGCTCTACTATGTTCATAGCAGCCTTATTTATAATAGGCAGAAGCTGGAAAGAACCCAGATGTCCTTCAACAAAAGAATGGATACAGAAAATGTGGTACATTTACACAATGGAGTACTACTCAGCTATTAAAAACAATGAATTCATGAAATTCTTAGGCAAATGGATGGAACTAGAAAATGTCATCTTGAGTGAGATAACCCAATCACAAAAGAATACACATGGTATGCACTCACTGATAAGTTGATATTAGCCCAAAAGCTCGAAGTACCCAAGATACAACTCACAGATCACATGAAGCTCATGAAGAAAGAAGACCTATGTGTGGGTACTTCAGTCCTTCTCAGAAAGAGTAACAAAATACTCATGGGAGCAAATATGGAAACAAAGTGTGGAACAGAAACTGAAGGAGGGGCTGCCTGGAGACTGCCCCACCTGAATATACATCCCATGTGCAGTCACCAAAGGCAGACACTGTTGTGGATGCCAGGAAGTACATGCTAGCAGGAGCCTGACATACCTGTCTCCTTAGAGGTCTGCCAGAGTCTGACATATACAGAGGTAGATGCTTACAGCTAACCACTGAACTGATCAATGAGTTCCCAATGGAGGAGTTAGAGAGAAGACTGAAGGAGCTGAAAGGGTTTTTGCCCCCATGGGGAGAGCAACAATACCAACCAATCAGAGCTCCCAGGGACTAAACCTGGGAGCACATAGGGAGGGACCCATGGCTCCAGCTGTATATTTAGAGGAGGATGGCCTTTTGGGGCATAGGTGGGAGAGAAGGTCCTTGGTCCCATGAAGGCTGGATGTCCCAGTGTGGGGGAACTCAAAGGGGGGGACGTGGGAGTGGGTAGGTGGGTCGGGACACACCCTCACTGAAGCAGGCGGAGGGGAAATGGGATAGGGGCTACGGAGGGGGAATGGGGAAAGGAGATAACATTTGAAATGTAAATAAATAAAATATCCAATAAAAAAAGAAGTACTACCCCCTCCCACCCCTTAGCCAACAAACAATGAGAAGTCATGAGCAAGTGGGGCTGCCTATCTGTGCACTTTCGGGAGTTTATTCAGAAGTGTTGCAAGCCCCTAGGTCCAGAACCTGAGACCCAGAGCACAGGGTAGCCTCCGGGTTACAGAAGTGGGGTAGGGGACTTCAGTGCCAGAAAAATGCCAATTTGTAGAATGAGAAGTTTACTCAGTTGAAGAAGTACCATATTTTGAATTGTATATTTGTAGGCATTAAGAAAGTATTGCTATATAACACAAGCTGTTCTTGAACTTGTGATTTTACTGCCTCCATTTCTCAAATGCTGGGATTAGAGGCCTATACCACCATATCAAGCTGAAACAAGACTCAATTCCTAAAGAAGCCATATATTAATTTATCTCATTTTGAGACTAAATGCAAAACAAAAATCCCTGTAAAAAAAAAACCCGTGTATTGCCTGGCCTTACCATTGACTAGTATAATGTTTCTCTTTCCCTTAAAAATGGATATTAAATTAAAATATGTGCAAACCATTTTCTCTGCTGGCTTGAAGAACCAAAATAGCAATATTTATTTTCTCCAACATGTGATTTTTCAATAAATAGGTCTTGTTTTTTCTCCCTCATGACTGATGCTTTCTGAAGACAGGGTAATCTACAAATGTCTAGTAGTCTTGTGTGCCATCTACATAGGACAACAGGATGACAAGCAGAAAATGTCTCCCATTCGTGGACTCAGTTTAAAGGTGATTATTCTTAGTATCATGTAACATCAACCATTTCAGGTTACTCTTCTTGGAGACCCAAAATTTTTGTTTATCTAGTGACCAGTTAGATTCTAATCTTAGTTCCACTGCTGCAGTTAACAACCTTTTACCAGGGTCTGACAAGGTGGCTTGGTGATCAAGATCTTTTTGCTCTTGCACAGAACCTGGGTTCAGTCCATAACACCAATATAGTGTGCTCATAGCCATCTCTAACTCCAGTCGCAAGGAATCTGATGCCTGCTTCTGGCATCTACAGACAATGCACATAGGGGATTCACAGAAATACATGCAGATTCAACTCCCATTCACATAAAAATAAAACAAAAGAAATTTTTAAAAAGACCCTCTTACAACATCCAGTTAGTTAATGTTGAACTTGTCCATTTTTCCTTATAAAAGAGAAATTGATTAATAGATATTGGGTGAATAAAAAAATAGTGAACTGGTTTGTTTGGGTACATGATTATTTTTTTCCAAGTTTAGAAGATAAAGTCAATGAATTTTCAAAGCTACTCCTAGTGATAATATGTAAGTAATCTGAAATATAAGTACATATTATCATGGATAATATCGAAGGGCATTTGGTTTTATATTGGTTCCCTAGAAGCTGGAGAGACGGAGTTGTGTGTAAGATAGGCAACTTGAAGTTAGAAATGAAGGTACGTCCCAATCTCTCCAGTACCCTCATCCACAGGTTTTGTGTATTCTTAATTCGAGTTCTGTACAGCTGCTCACTCATAATGTGTTTATTGTCATTTCACATCTTTCTTCCTCGATTGAGGAATTAACCGGCAAAGACAGGATGTGTGAAAAAAAAACAAAAAAAACAACAAACCAAGAATTTCCTGGCTGTTCTTTAGCTGTGACTCTGTTGTCCTGTCTTCTGATCCTTCCAAATGCTGTGAATTTGGAATTCATGCTTGGGGTGCTGGGAGAGGCCTAGGAAGTTTGGGGACCCCATGGCTATGCAGAGGTCTTCTGAACTGGGTAGACCCTTCCAGCAGAGGGAAAGTTTTTTCTGTGTCTAGTTGCTGTCCAAATGGAAGAGTATTATGGTTATACTTCTCCAGATCAAAGAAAAGAAGCACAGAAATCTTTCCCCTCCTCTGTGATTTCTGGTTACTATAAATGAACAGAAGTTTTTCAGAGAATCTTATCCTAGCATTAAAATATTTTTCCAGTTTTGAATACTGAGAATTTCTTAATCTTTAAAAACGATGTGTGTGTGTGTGTGTGTTTTAATTTTCTGTACTCTATACTATACTCCATAATTACTTAGATACCTTGAGCCCAGTTCCCTGTCCCCACTGAAACACCTTGGCAACTCTTTCACGAATCTCCCTAGTCTTGACTCCATATACCACGGGGTTAAGAGCCGGTGGGAAAAGCAGATAGACATTAGCCAAAAGAATATGAATGTGGAGTGGGACATGGTGGCCAAAACGGTGTGTGAAAAAAGAGAAGAGGGCTGGTGTGTAAGAGATAAGGATGACGCAGACATGGGAGCCACAGGTACCTAAGGCTTTTGACCGGGCTTCCTGGGATGAAAGCCGAAAAACAGCTTGTGCAATGAGGACATAGGAAAGACCAATGCAGAATAAATCAACCCCAATGACCAACAGTGCAGCTGTCAACCCATACACACGATTAGGCCTGGTGTCTCCACAGGCCAGCTTTACCACAGCCATATGTTCACAGTATGTGTGTGGGATCACATGGCTTCGGCAGAAGCTCAGACGATCGATGAGGAAGGGACATGGAAGCATGAGTAGGGAGCCTCTCATCATAGCTACCACCCCAATGCGAGCAATGATGGTGTCAGTGAGGATGGTAGAATAGCGGAGTGGGTGGCAGATGGCCACATAGCGATCAAAGGCCATGGCCAACAGCACTGTGGACTCCATCATGCAGAAGGCATGAATGAAAAACATCTGTGCCAGGCAGCCAGAGGCAGAGATATGCCCAGCTCCACACCAGAGAATAGCCAGTAGCTTCGGTACTGTGGAGATGGAGGCAGCCAAATCAATGGTTGAGAGCATGCACAGGAAGAGGTAGACAGGTTTGTGCAAGGTTGGCTCTGTGGCAACAACAATCAGAATGGTTATATTGCCCACTATTGTGGCAGTGCCCAGACAGCACACTGGAAGCGAGAGCCACATATGGAATTGCTCTAGACCTGGGATGCCCAAGAGAAAGAAGACAGAAGAATCCAAGTCCGTGTGATTAGGAGACTCCATTGTCTGGCCTATGGTGTTGGACATCGTCTCTGGTCAGAAAACCCCACACCATATCATATTGCCTGGAAAGACAACATGGGATAGATAAATAAATGAGATCACAGTAACTTCCACTAGCTACAGAATGTTTGGAAAATTATTATTCTTAAAATGACAGTCATAATAATTGTAATTGTTTATTTTCTAAATTAGAGAATTATATGTGAAAATATTTGCATAATGAGAACATGTGACTATAACAAGCAACTATGACAAGGGCTTGAGTAAGTACTTAAGGGAACTACAATTTCAGCTTAGCTAATGGAACTTGTTTTCAAGGAAAGAAATACAGGGGATAACATCTGAAATGTAGATATATAAAGTACCCAATTTAAAAAAAACAAAAAAGAAAAATAAACAAACAAAAAAAACAGATAGTGGAACTGGTTATTGAAGTCGAACATTTGAGACATTTTAGCAGCAATTTAACATTACCCATATTATAGGGATTCCTTATAATTGGGACAAGAGACTGTGGAACAGGCCCATGGAACTTTAAAACAATATCTTCATAAAATAAAAAACGGGAGATATATCCCTGTACACCAAAAATTTATTTAAATCATATTCTTTTTAATTTTTATTTTAATATATTTTTTTTAAAAATGGATGCCAAAGAACTTTTTTTTTTTTTTTTTTTTTTTTTTTTTTTTTCTCGAGATTGGGTTTCTCTGTGTAGTCTTGGCTGTCCTGGAACTCACTCTGTAGACCAGGCTGGCCTCAAACTCAGAAATCCACCTGCCTCTGCCTCCCAAGCGCTGGGATTAAAGGCGTGTACCACCACTGTCCGGCATAGTCAAGGAACTTTCTGCTGAGTGTCTATGGCACTCTACAACTAAGCATACTTATACATAGGTGAAAGGGAAGGATCCACTTGCTGGCATAAGGCATGATCCCTATCAGGTATTAAATATGGGGAAGAGGGCATGTTTGTGTTTTTTTCTGCAGGATGCTGAAGGAATATAGTGGCTGCCAGAGCGACAGGTGAGACATGTTGAGGCCAGGACAAAGAATGATGGTGACCTGTGAGCTTGCTGAGTGCCCTGACAATGGTGACTAGGAAGTTGTGTTGGACATATGTTCCTGACCCACCATTGCTTACCTATAGCCCTAATGGGACAAGCTGCCTTGCCTCAAGTTTTTAGACCTCATGGAACAGAGAATCAAAAAGAGAAGTTATAATGACTCTTGTATTGTTCTTAAATGTGACCAGTTATTCAGACTCAATCATGGACTGATCTAGAAATCAATCCAATATTGAAATAACATCTTCATTTGGAAGTCTGGTTCTCGACATTTTCAGAGTCATATATGGAAATTAGCTGCAGTTCTTTATGATGTTATGTTAGCAAGAGATAAAGTTGGGACAGGATCTGGATTTCAAACAGGTGTTAGCTCATGTGTTAAGGCTCTTTTAATTGCCAAGTTAAAAATAATTTTGTTTCTTCTACAGTATTTAATGTAAGTTGCATTGATTGTATACCTTCTAATTGTGCTTGTGTGTTGAAACCCTGCATGTCAGTTACAGAGGTCTATCAACAAGCTTATGTTTTAGTGTTCTGAGTATCACACAACCTTTGTACTCTAAAAATAGCTTGCAAGTACTGGAAGAAATGATTCAGGCTTTAAGCAGAAGCAAGAGGGTAGTGGGCTTGATTATTGCTGGTATAACAGCTTTAATTACGTTAATTGCTAGCACCACTGCTTCTGTAATTGCTGTGACACAAGAAGTTAAGACAGCTACTTTTGTTAATCATTTAGCAAAACATGTTACTAATGTATTGAATATACAAAAGGATTTAGATAGGCATCTGGAACAATGGATTGATACTCTTTATCCTATTCAAATTATTGGAAGGAGGTTCAGAATTTAAGGGTAAGGAGCCATCTCAAGTGTCATGCCAAATACCATTGGATTCATGTTAGTATTAATTAGTTTTCAAGTTACACCAGTGGTTGGCATTCTTTTCATTAATCCATGAATATTTGTGTGTGTGTGTGTGTGTGTGTTTGTGTGAGTTCATATGTATTTTTCTTTGCACACATATTAACACAAGTAGATAGATAGATGATAGATAGATAGATAGATAAATAAATAGATAGATGGATAGATAGATAATAGAGATATTTTAAATAGTCACATTTACGTTATCTATTTAGGTTTTGTAATTTCCAATGAAATATAAAAATGAGCAGAATAAGTCAAAGGATTATATAATTATCTCTATGTTAACCTATGCTAAATATTCAAAGATTCTGTATATTTTAACTGATTTTCTTGGTTTTATGTAACAACATTACAGTAAATGTTCACAGAAATTTACACACTTAACTGCTCTACAGGAGATGTTTTGCCTTCTCCTGTATATAGTAAAGCTAATCCTCTTTTAAACTCCATTGTATTTCTGAAAGGAAAATTTCCCCTTTATCCTTCCTCCATCAATCCTCTACTGTTACTCTAGTTATAGTACGTAATCATTTGAAAGAAAAAGTATCATCAATCTTATCATTCTCATTATTCCACAATGGCAAGAAGTGATTTCCTAAAATTACCTTAATTTGTACCTGGATAATAATGACTCATCTTTGTGAAAATCATTTTGCCTGACAGTTTTCAAAAAGGAACAAGAGGCTCTCCGCCTAGAAGTCTAAGTGCTCTTATTCAATCGCAGTGTACAATACTGTATAAAACTGGCCCTATTCTAGACACTGGAGATGACAGAAATCGTTACAAAAGGACCAGGATGTGGATAGTTAAAGACACAACTCTATCTCTGTGTTCATGTTAAAAGAGATGTATAAACTCTCCTGATCTTTAATGGATGGGCTAGCTACTTGGTTATCATCACTGGAAAAGCAAGTTCTTGGAAGAGATTTCCCTAATACACAGATGTTCCTTTGCTACAATATAGAGTTATAAGAACTAAAACTAAACTAAGTCAAGAAACCCAAGCATGGGGTAAGTAAGATCAAGTATTGATAGGTTTTAATTGTCTTGATGACCTGGGGATTACCAAAAGAAATGGAGCTTGGTGAAAAAGCTATTCAATCACTGATCATTGTCAACAAAACATATGACTAGAGAAGAGAGATCTAACTGTGGCTCACAGCAGAGTTTGTAAAGGGTTGTAAACACACTGGTGTATGGGGTTATGCCTTGCAGGCAAGGTAAGCAAAGATCTATGTGCCCACTCCCTTTGCCCTAAGTACCTGTCTTCTCTAAGGAGATGCACATCAAGATGTTTTGGGACTTGATCAAATAGATGGCCCTTATTAATAAATGTACTTTCTAGACATCTGTTTGGTTAATTCAAGTAAAAGTATATCACTCTCATGTGTTAGAATCCACTGGGGATAAATCTTTGTGTTTATTTCTTATTAGTAGCATTCATATTTTTCTTTGGAGCCTTATAATTTCCTGATCCATAACATAGAAATAATCATACATTGCATAATTATAAGAATTTAAATAAAAGCACTTACTGAACTCTATGCCTATGTAAGTTGTTTAGTAAATGCTATTTACTGTACTCAGTGTAATTTGTCCTACCTTCAGGGAAACATTCGTGAAAAAAAGACATTTTTCAGATTTTCCTGTATGTTTTCTTGCATCTGATTGGAATATTGGAAAACAGATTACCTAAGTGCCCTTGAACAAGCTGAATGTATTCAGTTGTAGTGTATGTGACCTGCAATTGCTTTCTGAGCTAATGTGGTTCTCGGTTCAGCATAGACATGGACTCAGAATCAGGCTGCAGAAGCCTAGTAGTCTTGCGCACTACTAAATCTCTACCACAGACATGCTTGGCTTTCAGTCTTTTCTCAAAGGCACACACCCACATTCAGTATGTCTAACTTGGAAATTCTTAGCACTTCCTCTCTTCCTAGTAGCTCTCTGACTCTATGCTTTATTACTTGAATTCCTGTAGAAGCTGAAGAAAGTACAGATTACCATGTGTCATTGAACTAGATGTCCTAACAACATAACAGGATTTCTTACCTCCCAAGTCTTCTGTTTTATACATCGCCTGCACAAAACACTTTGTGAAACTGCTAAACTTCTGTGATCATTCTCAGTTTTCCAGCTTAAAGAAACTGTCCCTTTGACCCAATTACTATTCCAAGTCTTACTATGTCATTATAGCCAATGTCTCCAGAGCTATTAAGGTTCTAATAACTTAACTGGGGGCTTGAAGCCTCAAAACTGTGCCATACACCTAACGCTGTCAGTGTGTCTGCATGAGAGCACAGCTAAATTTGAGCTTCATCTGTCAATTATAAGAATCAAAGTGTGTGTGTGTGTGTGTGTGTTTTAGGAGGAAGAATCAAGGTTTAACCATCAGAGCCTGACTCTCTCTACCCAATTTCTTCTTTGATCTTTGCAATGTCTGCCTCACACAAATTAACTTTAAGAATTAATGTGGATATTTTTTTCTGTTTACTAATACCTGAAATGTTACAATAAATTCCTTAATCTGTCTTCACAGTCTCTCTTATTATAGATCTGGTTAGCATGTAACTTCCTTCTTTCATTATTTTTCTGAGGCCTATCGTGCTGGTTCCAAGGACTTAGTCTAATGGCAAACTAGAACTCTGAAAGGAAGTTGCAGATTAAAATCCAAATGACACAACACAAGATGATTTTTCAAGAAATTCCCATTCCCCTGCTTTGAAGCAAGTTTCTCATGACCAGTTAAGCGGAGAGACTTCTTTCAAAGGTTAGATAATCCCCCTTTCTAGAGTTTCTTCCCAGCAGAACTCACAGAACTCTGGGAGAGCATCAATGAGAAGGTGTTGCATCCTGGAAGAGCCTCAGAGAAATCAAAGAGCCTGTCTTCTTTTTACACTTCCTCGGCAATTCATCTGAAGAAGGGCTCAGAGGCAGTTATTACTCAAGAATGGACTTCATGGGCCCAGGGGAGTTTGGTGGTTGCACAAAGTTTAAAGCCATCCAGGGAGCCTCTGTTTCCTTGGAAATTAAGCTCCATGTTTTCAATCCTAGTTGACCAGGTCAAAATGTATAGATGAATCTTAAGGCAGGGAAAACAAAATTGTAGTGTATTCCCTAGACAATTTTATGTCTCTTTGATTTGTTTTGCTTTTTAGTTTCCAAGATCTCAATGCCTATTTACCAGAGAGCATCTGGCATTTTAGAGCCACAGAGACTACCAGTGCTGTGGCCATGTGACCCTAATCTCTTTCCATTTTGATGCAGCTCCATTCGTTTGTGGTTATCCCTGTCCCATTCTGCTATAGATTCTGTTTATTGCACATAATGTCCCAGACTGGCCTTTGCTGCTCAGTGTTTCTTGCTTTGTAAGATGCCTCTCCATTTGTTTTCCTCTTTATATCACCTGTGATATATTAGCAAGATGGTGATGGAACTCAAGGAAGTTACACTCATTTGTAAAACAGGTGGTGTGACTTGTTAATGGTGTTTTCACCATACAGAATCATTGTAGGAACTAAGAAAGGCGAAGAAGGCTTATACATTAAGCATCACTAAACCTGTATCTCTTCATACCTTCTAGTGGTATACCTACCTCTTCTCTGTATACCTACAGCATCATCACTCATCTCAAAAGAAGTGTTATGTCTAAGGGATCTCTTGCTTTAAGCCTCTCAGTTTTTCACAGTACTCAATCACTCTTGCCACCAGCACTCCCTCAGATAAATAATAGATTTGAAGTAAATATTACCATACATATAATTTACTCTGCTGTACATATCAAACCTCCTTCAGAACACAAACAGAATCTTAAAGTCCTAATCCCAGAGAAACAGCTCCTGCATATCTAGGTGCTGGCATCATGCAGAGAGGCTCCCTGGAATGGTCAATGTAGATTTATAGTTCCTTCTGTTAAGCACTGCAGGTGGTCTCCTCTTCAAATGCCCCTCTTGTTATTTACCCTTCCAAAATTAATTTAGATATCTTGAGCTTTGGCCAAAGCTGTACTAGGTATGAGTGCTGGTCACCTTTATATGCTTGATGACAGTTTCTGAGAGACTGTCTAAGCTAGCCACATACAAATTTTATTCGATATCCATCCTCCCTGTGGCTTTTGTTAAACACAAATTGGTAAACTATAAGAGTTACTGATTCTGTATAATAATGAGGAAGAACTCCAAATTTCCTTTTGAGGTTTCCAATTGATTTTGATGCTTCCAGTGCTGGCATGTATAGAACCACTACCGTAAGCCAATGAAGATTTAAGACAAACACAAGTGTCCACGTGTTCCTCCACAACTGCTTTCTAGATCCACTTTGGGTGTGTTTAAGAGAGCAGAGTAACAGTCAGTTGCGGTGAGATATCTTATAAAATCTAGAATGGAATCTGCCTGAAAAACTTTCATTTCCCAGAATTTTGCCCCAAATTTGCTTACCTAGCTAGAGCTAAGTAGTTTAATTCTCTTCATTGCTAATAATTAAAGCAATAGTAGAAACAAAAGAGGGAAGAAAACAGAATATGATTTAGGTGATTTGTTGTTTGGTTGAGGTAAGATCTCACTATGCTACTCAGGTTAGTCTGGCATTAGCTGCATAGCTAAGTCGGCATGGTACTCTAGATTATTCAGCCTCAACTTCTCAAGTGCTGATATTTCAAGCCCTGATCAGAAATGGACTTTGAAACTCTTTCTCTCATCCTCCATGTGTGAGTCTACTCAGCAAGTTCTGTGGAAAGTCCTGGGTACCATATTCCAAGATGGAAATCGCATCTCCACGGCAGGTCAACTTCACAAGGCTGGACTGAGTTTCTTAGATTCTGCTTTCTAGTGTGATTTAGTATAAAGGGCTAGTAGTACATCTCCTGTAACAGAAGATGCATACAAGTTCCATTTGTTCAAATACTAACCTTTG
>JAJTUV010002625.1:0-90000 GCA_021653895.1 Mastomys natalensis | reverse complement strand
TATAAATGTGCACCTCAGGCATGCAGTTCCAGTTGGAGCCAGATGATGGCACCAGATCACATGGAGCATCACTGGCAGGTGTGCTTCTAGGATTCAAAGGTCACTTTGAAGAGCACTCATACTACTTGTTGCTATTGTTATTGAAAACAAATTCTTTTCTCATACAATATATGTTGAATACAATTTCTTCTCCCTCTAATCCTCCTAGCCTCTCTCTCCATCGCTCCTTTCCTCTGGATTCACTCCCTTTTTGCCTCTCATTAAAGAACAGGCTTCTAAACACCTAAACATGACAAAAAACAGAGATAAAAACAAAAACAATTATATTAAAGTTAGACAAGGCAAACCAGCTAAAGGAAAAGAGCCCAAGATAAGGCACAAGAAGCAGAGACCCACTCACTCAAACACTCCAGATCCCATAATAACACTAAACTGAAAGCCATAATATATACAGAGGACATGGTGCAGACCCATGCAGGCTGGGTGCTTGCTGCTTCAGTCTCTGTGAGTTCATGTAAGCTTTGCTCAGCTGGATTTAGAGGCCTAGTTTTTTTGGTATCCTTCATCCCTTTCTTTCACTTCCTCTTCCACAGGGTTCCCTGAGACCTAATGTGAGGGATTCTATGAAAATACCCCATCTAGACCTGTGTGTTCCAAGTCCCATCCCCTATACACACACACATGTCTGATTGTGGGTCTCTGTATTTATTCTTATCTGCTGCAAGAGGAAGTGTCTCTGATGATGGCTAATAAGGCACTTTGTATATGGGTATAGCAGAATATCATTAGGTGCCAAAGGCCAGCTTGCCTTGGGAAAAGGCATGGAGTTGGCAGTTTTGTTCTCTGAGGGAGCAAAACTTAACTCTCTGGGGCTGGTGAAAAAGGGAGAAAGACACACACGTGTACACACACACACACAATGGATGAAGCGAGGCTCCAACAATCTCCAATGTCCAACAACTTTAATTATTTTCTCTTAGTCCTTTTACACCACCTAAAACAAAAATTCTCAATGTAAGGAAAATGATTGCCTCATAGCCACAAGTTACATATTCTCCAATAACGATCACCACAAAAACATATTCTTCAAAAATAAATTAAAAATTATTACATAAAAGGAAATTACAACATTATTATTATTTATTTATATATTCTTCTGAAATGCATACCTAACTGAACACTTACCATTTATCTTTCTCTTCACAAGTTCATCATAACCCCAAAGAAATAATTCTTTTGTCATTGATTAACAAAGTTTAAGCAAGCCAAGTCTATTATAGCAAGTGTTTCCCTATGCTTAGCTGACAACAATTTGTATTTACCAAGAAACAAATTATCATCTATCTTATGTCCTATTTTTGAAGTCTTGTTCAATTAAATTGGCTAACCATCTATTCTCTCTTCTCACACTCATAATAGAATTATTTACTCTTTGTTCATAACCCTGTCTTTTCAGGGTGCATACCAAAACCTGTGACTATATTCCTAGAACTCAGACCCAACTTAGAATGAATGTTTTATTTGATCATTAACTTGTCCCAAACCCACTTTCTTTTCCATGTACAATTACATGCTTGCAACATATGAAAGCTCACTGTGCTCCTTTCCTAAGTTATACAGCCCTCACTTCTCTACAAGGGTGAGGCACATTCTACTCTTAGGTCTATCTAATATTTTCAACCTAATCTATCCCATTAATCTTTCTTATCAACTGTTCCAACTTCCTAAAACTAGTTAAATCAAATCAGGAATTCTGTAAAACCATTAATTCATCTAAACAATATTATCTTATAAAAGTTTATCTTCACATTGATCCACAGGAAAACTGCCCAATAGAATGAGCAATCTCCCAAGAAGCAGTCACATCACACTATAGGCAGTGAGGGTCTCCCCATGCCTATTCACACCATGCTATATGGAAGAGGAATATTGCAATGACAAATATGAGAAGGCACAGCAGCAGCAAGACAAAAATCTAGAGATGAATCCCCTGGGGCTGTATCTCTCCAAGGTACATCCACCACAACTGTGCAAAATGGTGGACCATCTCCAGAAAGCTCACTTGCCCACCACAGTTCCTCCTGCATGGCGTCCACTTAAGAATCATTTTATCACTATTTTCTTTTGCAAAATGAGTTGTATTTGGTTCTACCCTAGGTCTCTAGGCTATCTAGACTCTAGTTCTTGATCACCTAAGCAGTGTTGGTTATGGGTTCCTTCTTGTGGAATGGGCCTTAAAGTCAAATCAGACATTGGTTCTTTACTTCCACAAGCTTTGTGCCTCCACTGCCCTAACATATTTTGCAGGCAGGACAAAGATCAAAGGGTTTTGTGGCTGGGTTGTCGTTTATGTTTCTCTCTTGATAACCTGCAGAGCACCCTATCATACCAAAGACACTAGAATGTAGATATAAATGTTCTATGTAGGCACCAAGTTGACCTTTCCATGTTCAATGAGTCCTGTGGGTGTTGTCTTAAGCAATGGGGTCTTGCTGTCAGTTTGTGGAGAGCAATCTATTATCTTGCCAACAGCATGAATTGTTTAGGGATTTCCCTTTGGCCAAAAATTAAATTAGATGTAACTCCATCCTGGCACTGGAAGCTTCAGTTAGTGACAAGAGATTGCCAGTTGGGACTCCATCTCCCCCACTATTTGGTGACTTCATTGTCTTCATATATTTTTAGAAAGTTTCCACTGTTCTAGGTTTACATGCCCCCACTTAAATGCCCCTCAGATCTAGCTGTCTTTCCCCAGTAATGAACTTCTGACAGTACCTATGGCGTGAAACTTCTATACACCAATCATTGCCAAGTACTAAAATATACAGTAATGCAAAAAAGCAAAATTCTCCCAAAATTACTTAGATTTCCAAAAAGAACTGCAGCCAAGTCCCTGCCATCTGAAAAGGGAGAATGACTTTACTTGATAAAAATCAAAAGAAGAAAAAAGTTGAACTGAAAAATCCAAATTTTAAATGAACCTTTGTTTTCACTGAGTGAAAGCATCACTGAAAATTTGTTCCTGTTTTCAGAAAAGTAAGCAATGAGAATTTAACATTACATGGAAACTAAGAATGGTCACAACAATTATTTTCTTTTTGGGGACTGCTTTTCAAGACATGTTGGCCTTCTAAGAAAACACCCAGTGGTATTCTCCGATGAGCTATGTTGTGCTTCCCTCTTTCCTTGGTCTCTGAAGACCTGTGATTATGCTCAGACTTCTCCTAAGATGAAATCATAAACTGCAAAAACCTCCTTTATATAGTGAGAGAGCCTTGGTCCATAGCAACAAGGAAACTGGGAACTGCTTTCCTATCCAGCTTGGTAGAAAACAAAAGCTGCAATCAAATTATGACTCTCAGATGGGAATGCTCTCCTTATTTGAAGCAAGGAGGGTGGTAAGAAGGTAATAGAATATTTCTAGGTAAGTTTTAATTTTAAAATTTAAATAATTACCTTTTTTGATTTGATTGATTTCTCTCAATGTCTACCTGTAGCCCCCATTAATTCTGTTTAACAAACATTTATTTTCTAGTCACTTGGCAACCTTTACACCAAGCACATGAAAGCACCACCTCCCTTGTGAAAGATAAGATAGTTCACAGCAGATTTAAGGGATGAGACAGTAAAGATCCAAGAATCCAGAAATTACTTTTAATAACAAAGAAATATGAACTATGACAGGATAATTATTTTACAAATCTAGCCTTTCTAGTGAGTACTTAATAAGCATGAGATAAATGGGAAGAACTTCTTAAAGAAAGAAAAGTTGGGTTAATTGATGCTTTAAAAAAACTATAGTGTATGCAGAGAGAAAAAGTGAAGATAGAAGAGGATCTGGTTTATTAATAAAGGGATATAGAAATCATGCTATCAAAGATAATGAAGATGCCCCCAGGAATCTATGTAGTTGGAGGCAAGATCACACTGCATTTCCTATTTCCTAAACAAATCAAAGTTTTTGGGTATTGTATGTTTACACACACACACACACACACACACACACACACACACACACACACACACATGTCCCTAACCAGAATGCTCCCTGACACCTTAAAAGTCTGGCAAATGTTCTTTACAATTTTCTTTGTCCCTGTACAAGAAAATTCCCCTTCAAGCACCAAAACCTCTAGGCCATCTCATTTACTAAACTTTGTAGTCACTGTCTATAAATTCATGTAACAGATAAAGAGAACAAAGTGGAGTGAGTTAAAAGAATACAGAAAAAGGGGGACCTAGCTTCATGAACTATGAACCACATTATCTTAGGTTGGTCATTCTCACCATGACAGCACAGGGAATGATTGTAGGTGCTCTAGAGACTAGACTTCCTAGGCTCCAATGCTGGATATGTATTTGGATGCAGTTGTCTGGGTCTAGGTAAGAGAATTGTTATACCTCTTGGTATTTATAACTCATGAACATGTTGTAAATCACATTGTGGCTCTGTGACATATAAATGATCTAATTGCTCATGAGTTTTTGGGCGCTGGATTTGTAATGGAAAGAGAGTATATATTCAGGCAGCATAATGGAGAACAAGATCTTATGCATACACTACTTGTACAATCTGCAGACTACAAGCAATAAAATACACAAAATTATCCTTTGTTTGACTGTGCACAATCAGTTTATGGCCTGAGCAAATTGTTTTACCCAAAAGAAATTTAAGGTAAACCAAAACAATATGGTCTATAACTTTTTTCTCTCCTTAATAGTACCTCCCATGTATATATCCATACTATTATTCCCATTCTGTGTCAATGTCCTTTTGGCTTTATAATCAATATATGTCATTTCTAAAGATGCAAAAGTCTGGCAACTTCAATATTGCATAATCCTTTGGTTTCAACAAAAGCATTGACTTTATGAGTAGGTCAGAGAATAAATACAGGAGGCAAGGGGTGATGCTCTCAGATTACTTTTGTTGTAAATGTCAGTTTACGTCAGCTAACTATATGAAAATCAAGGAGATCTGTGATAATTCTGTAAGTGCAACAACAGCAAGAATAAAAGGAAAGGTGAAATAATTGTGGATAAACTCAGATTCTATAATACTAATCGAAGGACATTGTAGCTATGATTTTTACAAGAAAATGACTGTGCAGAAAATATTTATAATAAACTACTTTATTTATGTTTCTACTCCATGAAGGAAGTTATAAAAGTCCTGACAGGTATATAGTTTTCTTCAATGACAGTGTCAGAAAATTCACAGAGTTGCAAAGTCCTACTAGGATGTCACAGAACTCCCACATCTCATCAGTGAGCTTCTAGTATAACAAGGCAGCTCAAAGCCATATGGTCAGATAAATATCTCCATTGCATCTTCTTGTGTTGCATAGGATCTGTAGATTCTCCTAGGCAACCCTCATCTGGAATGTGTGTGGCCTGCATCAGAATGAGCTAATTTTATCTACTTACCATCCAGGCAGTCCTTTCTAAGTGAATGTCACATGGTGTTCTAACATGTTTGAAATATTGGTGATAGTGTTTCTTTTCTGGCAAGGATTTTCCTGAATTTGGTCCTCTCCTCCATTCCTTATTACATACTCATCTATAAAGATTTGTTTCTTAGTAGAAATTCAAGGGAAATGTAGATCCTTTCTTCACACCAAGTGATATTACTTTGTCTAAGAACCATTCATTAATCAACCTCATGGCTTCAACAGCTCAGAAAACTAATGAATGTCATTCTATACTATAATACTAAATCTCCCAACAAATAGACACTTAAGCAGAGATTATAGGCTCACACTGAAAGTCTGTGCTCTTGAAAAAAATAGATGGAGCTAGGTAGTATTGGTGCATGTCGTTAGTTCAAGTACTCAGAAGGCAGAGACAGGAAGATCTCCCTTGAGTTTGAAACAATTCTGGTCTACAAAGGTAGTTCCAGGACAGCTAGGGCTACACAAAAAGAAACTCTGTCTTGAAAAAAAGAAAGAAAGGAAGGGGAAGGAAGGAAGGAGGGAATGAAGGGGTGAGGGAAAGAAAAGAGAGAGAGAAGGAGGAAAGGAAGGAAGGAAAAAAGGAAGAAAGGAAGGAAGAAGGAAGGAAGGAAGGAAGGAAGGAAGGAAGGAAGGAAGGAAGGAAGGGACAAAGTGGAAGATAAAAAAATAGGTAATACAGAAGTTGTTTTTAACCATTTCAAGGAAAGACCACCAAAATATAGGAAATGTATTTGAATATAATATCTTACATAGACTTCTTTTTATTTTTCTGTCTGTTTTTTTAAGTTAGTGTACAAAGTAATGGGTTTCATTTTTACATTTTCATACATTATATTTTATTTTATTTGCCCCCAACCACCTTCTCCTACACTCCTCATTGCTGGTCCACTTGTCTTCACAAATAGTCCCCTTCTGCTTTCATATTACATGTATTCCATTACCCCCAAAGGCCCAAAGTTGTTATTAATGGAATGTGGTATTGATTTGATTTCTACTTAGGTTGTTCAAAAATACTTGGAGAGAAAATATCTGCTGATTCATGATGAGAAACCAGGAATGAGTGAATATTCGTAGGGGGTCTAGTAGACTAATTTGAAGTAAATATTCATAATTAAATAGAAAACAATCTACATTCTATATATGAAGGACATTAATAGTGGAAAACAGAATGATACTTTGACAAATTATTCAGAAAGTTTACATATGTACAGTTTAAGAGATGAGGATAGGCAGTCACTTCACAGTATCCCTGCATAGATCCTTGTCTTCCATATTTTGTTTACCACACAGAGGTCGCAGGGAGAGAAAGGATGTTATTAACAGAGATAGTCCTGAAAGAAACATGATATGCAAAGGCAAAAGATCTCAAATAACAGTTTCTCTAAACTGTGCAGCCATCCAGGAACAAGGAGTAAAGAAGTGTACCTCCTGTTCCCCCCTTCCATCTCTCTGTATATGAAACACATACAAGTGAAAACATGGGATTCTATGAGGTTCTCTCAGCCTTTGTTCAAGGATGAAAATGCTTCTCCTATTACCACTCAGAGCTTCAGACAATTTTATGACTTTATTTTTGTTGAATGTGTGGCTGTGTATGTTGAAGTCAGAGAACAACTTTGAAGAGTTGTTTCTCTCATTCCACCATTATACGGGTTCCAAGAATCTAAAACTGGTCATCACTTTTGCACAGCAAGCATGTTATCTGCTAAGTTATCTTACAATCATAGTAGGGGATGGGGGGGACTTTTTTTAAAGCATAGGATTGCTGAACTGTGAAAGGTCAAAAGGAAGCCTTTCTATACATCCTTTATATTGAAGGCTAAGACCCACAAAATTGATTATGAAAACAATAGAAAGTCTTAGAGATGGGACTGGTACTGGGCTGTGCATTACATGACTGTAAGAAGACATTATGGCATTTTTGTCTAGGTCACAACTTAGCAAACCATTGGAACCAAAACCAGTAAAATCAACCAACACTCATGTCTCATTGGCAGGTATTGCAGCCTTCTTTAACAACTACTACCGGTTTCTGGCATGTTAACCTTCAACCACTCCAGCTCCATGACTTTCACCCTTATGGGAGTGCCCGGCTTAGAGCCCCAACACTTGTGGCTTTCTGTTCCATTCACTTCCATGCTCTTGGCCATCCTCATTGGCAATGGTGCTATCCTCTTCTTAGTTATCACAGACCCCACACTTCACACACCAATGTACCTGCTCCTGGCCCTGCTGATGGTGGCTGACCTCATATCTTCTTTAGCTCTTGTGCCCAAGGTCCTGTGCCTTTTTTGGTTTGATGATCGAGTCATAGCCATCTATGCCTGTTTCACACAGATGTTTTTCATTCATGGCGCTTCAGTGGTACGATCAGCCCTACTTGTTGCAATGGCCTTTGACCGCTTTGTGGCTGTGTGTGAGCCACTACGCTACAACACAATTCTGAGCCATTCTCTAGTTGGACGCCTAGGATTGGTGGCACTTGCCAAGGGTGTCATCCTTATCCTACCCATGCCTCTTCTACTTCAAAGGCTGACTTTTTGTCACACGATCATTCCTCATACATACTGTGACCACATGGCTGTGGTAAAAATGGCCTGTAGTAACACCAGATCCAATCGGATTTATGGGCTCTTCGTGATCTTGCTTGTAGTGGGACTCGATCTGCTTCTAATTGGCTTCTCGTATGTCTTCATCCTGCAGACTGTGGTACGCCTCAACTCTCGAGATGCCACCTTCAAAGCCCTCAACACCTGCTCCGCCCACCTCTTTGTCATTCTTATCACTTATGTACCGGCACTGTTTTCATCCATCACCCATCGCATTGGCCGCAATATTCCACCTCATGTTCACATTATCCTTGCCAATCTCTACCTTCTCATACCTTCTGTGTTCAACCCAATTATCTATGGTATAAAAATGAAAGAGATACGGGACAGGGTGGCCAAATGTTTGTGCAGATGAACTTCATAGGATGTAAATCACAGTAATAACCCTTCAACTAGATAAATGATGAGGCTATCTGAGAAGATCTTTGACAACCAGCCAAGACCCAGTAATATCTCCTGATAAATTGTGGATATTATGGAAAGAATAGACTGCAAAAGAGTAGTCTCACTCCATTTTTTTTCTATGTGTTCATTCTCAAGTTCTGTTTATTTCTAATTACTATCTTCTTGCTAAAAAGATCCTGGTGTGCGTCTCACTGGATCCTTCTTTATGATAATCTTCAGAAAACTGAAGAGTGAACTCAGCTCATTGTGACTATATTTGTTTATTGGATGTTTTATTTATTTACATTTCAGATGTTATCCCCTTCCCCACCCCCAGAAACTCCCTATCCCATCCCCCCATGTGTGTCTCCACCCACCTACTCCCTCCCACCTCCTCACCCTCGAATTCCCCCACATTGGGGCATCCAGCCTTCACGGGTCCAAGGACCTCCTCTCCCACCGATGCCCAACAAGGCCATCCTCCCCTATATATACAGCAGGAGCCATGAGTCCCTCCCTGTGTGCTCCCAGGCTGGTGGTTTAGACCCTGGGAGCTCTGGTTGGTTGGTGTTGGGATGGGTCAAAATATGGTGTCTTCCCGGGAGCAGATCAGCTAGGAGTTTGCCCCAGCAGAAAGCTCACTGTGACTTTTTAATTTGTTAGTAATGTGGAATTTTCCAAGAGTACTCAAATGATTGTGATGTGATGTAATATGTGTGTGTGTGTGTGTGTGTGTGTGTGTGTGCAATGTATAATCAGGATTTATGGACTATTGAAATACATAATTTGAACTGTTTCATTGCAAACTAAGTCACTCTGTCCAGAGTCATAATTCAAGATGTTCCTGTGAAAGGAAACTCTACCCTAAAAAAAAAAAAAAAAAAATGCATGTGAGTTGGAAACTACTTGCTTCTAAACCAACATCAGCCTCACATGAATTCATCCAGAAAAGCTTAGCTTCTGCATAAAGATCAACTTACATTATGTGGTGAACTATTGCTCTGTTCCTGTGTTTTAAATAGTTGTATGAATAAAATTTATGATAATGAATTATTGTAACAATGCAGCTATAAAATGTCATGTCTAAAATAACTTTCACAAAATAAAAGCATGAAATTTAACATTTGTAGTCTATATCTCTAGCCATCACACTAAATTTCTTCATTCCTTAAGAATAAACCAGTCTATCAATTCTAATAACAATTTCAACTCTTTTAGGCTAGAGCAGAAAAGCCTTTCTGAATGAACACTCTTCCCTTGGATTTTATTTGGTCCTGATTAGATTAGGAAGATACCTGCGTCAAAACCTATATGCATTTTCCACATAAGATGTAAAAGAAACCACTGATCAATTTGTTAAAACAGATCCTAGTTTACTCATAATATAAGCAGTCTTATGAAGTATTTGAGGGAAAAGTTGACATGAGGAGAACCTGTAGCATAATCATGGTCTACGGTGGCTTCTTCAAGTCTTTTCATTTCCTGTTGAAGTTCTGAGCATGCAGAGAGTATTTATACCTGATACTCACTTTCAGCCACCACGGTGATCAGCATGTCAGAATGCATTAAAAAATGCTAGGAAAATTTCATGATTAAATTTTCTGTTATCCTTGAAGTATCATATCATTTAAGAAGGATTATAAGATGCAATTATATTATAGGAGGAAAATTTTGATCAAGTAGATCAATATACTCGGTAATAAGAAACTCTAAGAAAAGTTCAGGGCAACAGCTAAGGTTGGAATATTTCTCCATTAATGGAAGTCTGCATTCTCTTACATGTTAACTTGAAAAGGCTTGGCTTCTTTATAAACCCATTTCCACACAAGCAGTGAACAGTTAAGCCAGCATTCAAATTCTGAGCCATCTCTTCCCCCTCTGTTATCCTATTTGTAGAGCACAAGGATTTAAACATTTGTGAAGCAATACTAAGTAGAACACTTAATAGGAGAAGCTTTAATCTCAAGAAACATGGCAAGAATTATGTAACTACCTCATGTTCAGCAACAAAATTAAATTTAAACTCTGCCATGATTGAAGTATAAACAGTTGCAAAGTACTTAGAGAGATAAGATACCTTCCTTTTCTCTTATGCTTTTGAAAGCCTTGACACACCTCCATCCAATTTCTAAAATTATATTTTAATTATTTCAGTTAGTATACAAAATAACAAGTTTGATAGGTGACAGTTTTGCATGTGCTTTTACTCATTCTACCATCTCCTTCCAACTTGTCACTCCAGATAGATCCCATTCTGCTTTTATGCATTATGTACACAAAATATATTTAAACGTAGATTCTGCATGAAAGAAAATATGTAATACTTCCTTTTCTTTCCCCTGATTACTGTTTCATATACTCTTAAGCCTTTTGTCCCATCTAACTGTCCTTCTTATATTTTCATGTCCTGGATATATACACTTAAATCCATGTTTCACCTATAAGAGAAAACATGAAGGAATTAATGACAAGTCTCAGCAGAAGTGTCCAAGTGAAGATTTCTGGGAATGTAGGATGGGAGTGTGCCATCGTAGCATTGGCCTTTTGACAGGCTCTCCTGTTAGAGAGATAAAACACTTGAACATAGCCACTACTGTAATCAAACACCAGGCTAATCCATTCTTCTTGAAGCCAAGGTTTACTTTCATTCGTGCAGCACACTGTATCAAGGCTAGTCTGCATAAAGAACAGTGGCAGAGATGGTGCGATATCATTTCTGAATCTAGGTCATCTTTCATTTAGTCCATTCATTCTTGGGGAAACCAAATTCCCTGCCATGGGTTGTGCATACCTTTATGAAGAGATGCCTGTGACAAAAACTGAGGTCCCCAGTCAGCAGTAATATTGGGATTTGATTTTGGAATTAGTACTACAGCTCCAATCAAATCTTAAGAAGACTTTTGCTTCACTTGACATCAATTCTAAACCTTTTGAAAAACCCTGGCCAGTCAGCATCCACCAAGTTGTCATCAGACACCCAATTCTCATATGTGCTTTATGAGAAAAAGTTGGCTGTTGTAAGTTGCTTTATTTTAGGATGAATATTTTCAGTCATTCTTTATTTTTGAAATAAATAAAAAGTGCTTTATTTTTGAAAAAAAGCACTTTCTTATTGAAAGTGCTTAGAACAAAACATATACAGAATGCTACATGTCATATGAACAATGGTTAAATGTACATTTTCATGGCTTGCTACACAGAAAGAAAAGTAAGTATGGACATTTCAGATCCAAGTTTCTCTGCCTTTCAAGTACTCAGCCCTCGACTTTTGGATAGTTACCCCATGCCCAGCTGATATATTTTTTTTCAGCAATATGTGACAAATGGTCAATCATTCCCTAATTTTCTATCAGATCTGGATTTTTTTAGACCTACTAATTTAAATAGTCAGAACCATGAAGTAACAAATCCAGGAGCTCAGCATGGTACATGGAAATTGAACCAGAGCAGGCCCACAGGGTACAGTAAACTCCCTGAGCCCAAAATGGATATCAGAATACAAAGCATTCTTTCTCTTTAGATAATCCTGATATTCTGCATGCCTGAGGAAGTAGACTTCATGATCATTTCTCATAATAAAAATCTTTTCGTTTTAATTAAACTAAGCAACACTTAAAAGAGACAGATTTACTGAGTCTGCAAGGAGACTTAGTCACCATGAACCAGATAAATACGTTTGGGAAATAGAAGCGTGTGCGAATTAGAAGCTGTGAGAATCTTATTCTGCTTGCTATAAAGATGCTGTAGAATTCAATAAGTATGCAGTGGTTCACTTATTCTGCCTCTGTATCCATGTGCGACCACAGGACCCAATGCATTAGCATTGACAAGGAGAACTGTAGTAAATGCTTGCAGATTAGGAAGATTGTAAATCACTGCCACAGAGCTTTGAATATATTAGTTGTGTGTGTGTGTGTGTGTGTGTTGTGTGTGGTGTGTGTGTGTTGTTGGTGTGTGTGGTGTGTGTAATAGCCAAGACAAATCAATACACAACTTCAATATATTCCAATTGTGTAACGTTAACCGTAATCAGCTGACTACGGATGATACTGACTTCATCATAATTTTTCTTCATAGAAGACATTTAAGATGACTATCTCTGCGGGCGGTGGTGCACACGCCTTTAATCCCAGCACTTGGGAGGCAGAGGCAGGTGGATCTCTGAGTTCGAGGCCAGCCATGGATACAGAGTGAGATTCCAGACAGCCAGGGCTTACACGAGATAACCCTGTCTCGAAAAACCAAAAAAAAAAAAAAAAAAAAAAAAAAAAAAAAAAAAAAAAAAAAAAAAAAAAAGATGACTATCTCTTGTCAAGGGTATGCTTTTCTTAAATTCATTTTAGTCATTTAGTAACATTTAAAATATTCTTCCACCAAAAACAGTGATCCCCAAGCTGTCCCATCTACCCAGACATCACTGATCCACTTGTAGTTACTATATTTTTTAGGTTATCTAAGAAACCTTTCTGATTATATTAAATGAACAGTGGTGTCATTTTGATGCTTTGTATTGAAAAATAATATTTTAAAAATTTCCAAAAACAAGATTGAATAATTTTACCATTAAAACTATATTTCAGGAAGTTGCAGAAAATTCAATAAAATTGAATGGGATGAGACTATATACAAATTACAGTCTCTTGACTTATCACTTGTCTGACCATTGTTTAAGCTTTATCTTATTGAATCTCTAGAGAGTTTCAGTAAACATAAAATTGGAATTGTCTGGAAACAAAATTGCTTTTTGAGACAGCTGTGTTGCATTACAACTAAAATCAACAGTCCACAATTAATATCAAAAACTTCTATAGACTGGTGAAGATTTTATATTTTGGTCCTAAGAAATGTGTAGTTGTATACTCCTCATTCTTTGTATATTATTTACTTCATTTAATTTGAAAATATTCAGTGTATGTCTTCTAAGTGAGATGTCTCCATCAAATCCCTCCCCTTGGAGCACAGGGAACATTGAGGGGAGGAAGTAGAATGGCTGGAAGAGACAGAGGGGCTGGAGAAGCTCAGGAGAACAAGGTACTCTGAAACAACTGAGCAAAGCTAGAATAAACTCACAAAGACCCAAGCAGCAAGCACAGAGCTTACAAGTGTTTGCACCAATTCCTCTGCATATATACTCTAGCTTGGAATTTAGCACTTTTATGGGACTCCCAAATGTGTAAAAAAAAAAAAAAAGAAGGTCTCAGGATCCTTGTATCCTCTCATGGGATTTTTTACTTTTCTGTTGGCTTTTTTTTTAAATATGATAAGTTTTGTTTTTATCTTATTAATTTTACTTTGTTGAAAATGAATGTATGAGTGTCCCCTCTCTTTAAAAAAGAGAAATCATATATTTATTAACATTTTTAATTCCTTGTCTATCAAATCAGTAAAATACTTTAATCACAAAATATTCAATTTGTGTCTTCTTGCTCATATATCGGTTAAAATTTTCAGATTTTCTTACAGAACTATTATATATACATACATATATACACATAACACACACATATACATATATATATAGTATATATTATGTATCTAGCTAGAAGGAAACTCTTATATTGAATAGTTTAGCACACTTGACTGCCTTATCAAATGCACATATTTCTTTAATAACAATGTAATGGAGACAATAATAATAATATTTTATTACCCTTTATTTGAAAAGTAAAACCCAGAAAGATGTAGGGTTTGGCAACTATCCAACCTGTAGAAGCTCCTTCTAGAATTGTTTCATTTATTTGTTTCCTGAAGAACACTTTTTCTAAAGCATCCCGAATGAACTAGAGTTGTACTTTCTGATTTTTCTTAACAAACATAAATTATTTTTGTACTAAAAATTAGAATTTTTAATAATCTGTGAAGCTGGTTATGAATGTATGCCCCTTTAATCTTAGCCAGGGGAAGGCAGCAGCAGGTGGCTCTCTGAGTTTGAGACCACTTTGGTTTCCATAGAAAGCTACACTCCAGTCAAGTACATAGGCTGTCTCAATTCAAAGCAAAAACAAGAACTGTGGGACTGGCTGTGGATGAACTGACGACTAAGCCCAGAGTAAATCTTGGATCTGTACTCAGTCCACAGATTTTTATGCCAGACAATCCTTATACATGATTTCATTGTAAAGCTGACTTTCACAGCTTTTCCACTTAAGACATTCTCAAGAGTTTCTTTTGGAAGAGACTCTTCTCAGAGCTAGAGAGATGGCTTGGGAGTTAAGAGTATTGACTACTCTTCCAGAGGTCCTGGGTTCAGTTCCCAGCATCAAAATGTCAGTACACAACTGTCTTTAACTCCAGTTCCAGGGAATCTGAGGCCCTCACACAGACATATATGCAGGCAAAACACTAATGTGAGTGAAATAAAAATAAGTAACAAATTTTAAAACAGCTCTTCAAAAGGAGAGAGAGAAGGTCTTCTCACATACTGGATTTGGTTGTGAGAAGTGTAAATGCTGATTCCAGTTTTTGCAAGTATAAAATTAAAACCTTATCAATCTTTTTCTTCTAACTAGAGTTTCAAATGTTTTTCCTTCTTCTGCAAAGTTTCTCTAGAAACCTGAGCTTGTGTCCAGTATGGACTCCCTTGGTCAAAAGGAAGCAGAAAGTTTTGTGATCTAAGTGTCAGGTTTCTGCCTGGGAAGATAAAGCACTGACTCTAAATTCATTTTCAAGCTTTCTTGACCCCTTTCACTCCTCTAAAACAGTCTTTTCTATCTCCCATCCTCCTTTCCATTACACAAATACATTGACAAAACCCTGTATCAGGCTTGACTGTGCATACATTGGCAAGTATATATTATAATATTTGACCACTTATTGAGAATAAGAAAGTTACAGTTTGCTCTATGATACTCTGTTTGAAAATCCTCCACATTCTCTCACAAGAAAAAAGAGTGGATGGTGGCATTCAAAGTGCTTTAATATACCTATCACAAGTAGTTTGCTCAACACTGCTAAATAATAAGAGCAGATATCATTATTTTATCCCATGGGGAATAATTGCATTGCCTTTGAGTTACTCAAAACAAGAAATTATTCCCTATCTTAGCTCCTCTATGCAAGAATAAATATCATGGTTGTTAATCTGACATTTCAATGTATTTCTACCATTAACCAATTTCCCCTAGACACTTACCATTGATGCCTAATACAACTGCTAGATTATCAAACAAGTTTTTGATTGTAAGAAAAAATTATAGGCTCCTTTCTCCTGTATAAATATTTGGTAACTTTGTCCCGAAATTCCTTGGTTTTCACTCCATAAATAATAGGATTGAGCATTGGTGGTACAAGGAAGTAGAGGTTGCCAAGAATTGTGTGGACATGAGGTGGAATGCCTCTCCCAAAGCGATGAGTCAGAAAAGAGAAAAGACTGGGGGTGTAGGAGACAAGCATGACACAGATGTGTGTGGTGCAGGTGTTGACTGCTTTGTGGTGAGCTTCCTTGGAAGAGAGATGCATGATAGCTCTTAGGATTAACACATAAGATGAGGCAATAGCTGAGATATCTATCCCAACCACCAGCATAGCCACAACTAAACCATATATCCTATTGACTGTGGTATCGACACATACCATCTTCACCACAGCCATGTGTTCACAGTAGGTGGTGGGGATGACTCGATTGACATGAAAAGGCATACGCTGGAGGAGGATAGGCATGGGGAGAATAAAGAGGATTGCTCGTACCAGACTCGCTAGGCCAATGAGCCCAATGCGACTGTTGGAAAGAATGGTGGAATAACGCAAGGGCTTACAGATAGCCACGTAACGGTCAAAGGCCATGGTCATCAGGACAGATGACTGCATGGTAGAGATGGAATGGATGAAGAACAGCTGGACCAAGCAGCCTTCATAGCTTATCTGACTCTGTCCAAACCAGAAAATGCAGAGCACCTTAGGAATGGTGGTCGTCGACATGCCCAAGTCTGTGAGAGCCAAGAGGAAGAGAAGCAGGAACATGGGCTTGTGCAGGGAGCGTTCCATGGAGATGGTGAGGAGAATGGTGCAGTTCCCCATCACAGTGATAAAATACATGGAGGAGAAGGGGATGGAGATCCATCTGTGTTTGTCTTCCATCCCAGGAATGCCTTGGAGAATGAAGAAAGAAGGGTGGCTGCTGCTGTTGCAAGGCATCATGGTGGTACCCTGGTGAAGTACCTGAGGGAGCAACAAAGAAACTACCTGGGTTTAAATTATAAAAAAATTCAGATACTTAAAATGGGGGGAAATAATAGAATATTAAATACACAAAATAATTTGAACTAATGATAGTGTTTGTTATGCAGCCTGGCGCTGTGCTGTGGTGTGCAGTAACAGTGTAGTGTTAGCATGCCAGCATCAATGTCTAAGAATGTATACAGGAAAAATACTATTAATGAGGAAAAAATGATTGATGGCTCATTGTTAAAATATATTATTAAATGTAGGTGAATATACAATGAAATACATACATTGTCACTAAATATCATAGCTTAAAACATGTCAGAAAAATGAACAAACAATGCAAAAAGAAATAAACACATCTTCTCCCAGAAACAATTAGAAAAAAAATAAACCTACAAGAGAAAAATTTAACTTAAGAACATTTCAAATTCATACAAAATTCATCTCAAAATATTCATTTCTCGCAGAAGTGGGATCTGGAAAATTTTTTCTGTGTGTACGAGAATGAGAGAATTTGGCAATGGCAGTCACCGTAGAACCGGGCATTGGGTAACTGGGCAGCTGATATTCACTGCGCATGCCACGTAGCAGATTCAGAGTGTAAATGTTCCTGTCACCTACATGCTCTTACCTGAATGTAAGGGAGTGAGAACCTGGGCAGCTAGTCTCAATTGTCTTCAGTAAATATTTTGAAATGCGTGTGTACATCTGTATGTACATATATTTCAACAAGTACCCATGCTCACAGTCCTGCATCTCTCCACTCCCCTCTCAGGCACCCAGAAGTCATGATGTACTTATTTAAGGCACCTAGGGAAAAAGCCCCAAGGTATATGGAATTAGCTCCTTGACAATCCCCCCTGCAACACAAAACCACAAGGTTGGTTGTGGGTAAAACTGACCCTGGAGATTGACTGAACTCCCAGAAGATAAGGCTGGTTTATCTTAGCGATTCTGGAAATACTCCATGTTAACTGAATGATGAGTCAATGAAGAAATAGTGGAAGAGATTGTGCAGTGCATTTATGTCTGAATATTGTTAGTCTCAAGGAAGAAAATCCTTACTCTTGCCAAAACAGAGACAGATTTGGTGAAGAATATCTTAAATAAAATAAGCCACATGTAGAAAAAACAAACAATGTCATGATCTTACTTAAATGTAGAATCTGGGAGGAACCACAGAACTCAGAGAAAAAAATAAAATGGTGCTTGCTGTGGAGCCCAGTGGAGCAGGAATAAGACAGAGATTACAAAGTAGCAGATACATCAGATAAGAACTGCAAAGCTCCAGCTACCAGTGAGAGCTAGAGTTGATACAGTGCATTGTGCTCAAGTCTAGGCTCAATAGAAGAAGATGCCCCCAGTCCTACTGAAACTTGATTTGCCAGGATGGGTTGATATCTATGAGAGGTCAACCCTTCTCTGAGAAGAAAGGGAAGGGGAAGAGGAGAACGGAAGGAAGAGGGGACTGGGAGGGGAGGAGGGAGAGGAAACCACAATCAGGATGTAAATTAAATTAATTAATTAATAAAAAAGAAAGATATGCTGAAAAATAGCTTATATCTTCTTTGACACCGGGAAGGAACCATGGCTAATTAAGATGATAGGATGCCTTCATCTTTTTCCTTATACTATTTGTCAAAAATCAAAATCACAAAATTAGGAAAACAGCACAAAAGCCGAATTCAGCCAAATTCTGATAAAATTCTTCTTGCAGACAGATCTTGTAGAAAGATAGCATTAGAGATGACTGTCAGCAAGACTGAAGCAAGGGCATAAAAAGAAGACTGGAAATGAATGTCCTGTGACATTCATAAATAGAGCAGTGCAGGTGTCCTTGGGTGTAAATATGTACCTCATCATACACAATAGGAGTTCTGTTGGCAGAAACTTGTAGTTTTAATAACATTCAGAAATCCTGGCATCTGCTATTTATCTCCTGTTACAAGGTGATCCTGAAAAATAATGGTGGCAAGCAGGTGCTGGTGACTAGTAGCTTTTACCGGATGAATCCTTTCTCTAGTTTTGCTTCCTCACATTCACATCCCTGAATGCAACTCCTTAAATAGATAATCTGTGTTATAGACAGGGACCCTAGACTTTTTAGAAAACAAAACAACAAACAAAACAAACAAACAAGTTAACCTAGTTCTTTGGATAATTGCACTAAGGAAAACAACCCAAGCCTCTATTCTCCTCACATCTTGCAGTCCAAACGTTTGTATAATGCTTGGCACATATAGTAAACATCAAATAAATCAGTAAGATGATGAAGAGCCAAGGAAATAAACTAAGAGTGAGTCCTAGTTCATGAGTTCTTATTCATTTTATATATATATAAAATCATGAAATACAACTAGTACAAAGGCTAGTCCTTCTTAAATGAATTTCTAACATTCAATGTAAAGCCAAAAAATTTCAATGTATGTCAAAGCATCACATCCATGATAATCCTCTCTATATAAGTATTCTCATGTGTTCCAGGGTTGTGGACCAGGAAGGGCTCTTTAGCACAGATCTGACTTATACTCCCTTTCTCTTACCCACTGCCTGCTGTAAGAAACAGCATGACTACACCTCCATCTCATCCACCTATTTCCACATCAGAAGATAGCAGAGAGGATTACACTGCATAATTTTCTCAGTATAATTCCTTCCATACTCAGGCATGTTCTTTTGGGGCAGAGAGCTAACCTCTTATGTCTTATGAGCCACAACAAAGGCTAACTATCAGCTACTACAGCCTGCCTGTATTCCTGTCCTAAATGTGCTACTTTTAAAGACTGCAATTCATAGTCCATCAGTCAGCCATTTTGAATATGTCCTCAGACCCACAAGATGGGCCCCCATTCGTCAAGGAGACATGCTGTCCTACATTATATAAAGGAAGACAGCCACCATGGAATTCCCCCAAGGCTAATCCACCCTCAGATAGCTCAGCTTAAGATGTCTTGCCACCCATTAGGGAATGTGCCATTATAACAAGGACATATAACTACATGCTACAAGGGAAAAGGTTATCTATCATTAGGATTGTCCCCAAGTACTCTTTATGCTAAATGAATCGTGATTGAATTCTTATTACTCACTACATGTTAGGCCACAAAATTACTCCTCACTGATTCTTTTTTGTTGTTGTTCTATTGGAATCATCAATAGAAGCACAAGCCTGGTGACCTGAGCCCAATTCTTGGAGGCCACATAAAAGCAGGGAAGAACTAACCCCATAGAGTTGTCCTCTGATGTTCACACACACCATAACATATGCATCCACATATCATGCACACATAGACAAAAACAGACATATACAAATAATAATAATAGTAACAGTATAAGAATTTAGGGTCCAGTGATATGGTTCAGAAGGTAAAAATGTTTGCCCTCCCCCATCATGATCATGATCAGAGTTAGATCCCTGTAGCCACGTGGTAGAAGGATAGAAATACTCCTGAAAGTTCTCCTTTGATCTCAACATATATGCCACAGTTCATTTGTGTCCACACATACACATGTACACATACACATATAAACACATTAAAGGAATGGATGAAAGAAAAAAGTTAAACTAAAGATTTACTATAAAATCTTACATTTATTATAAAAGCTGTTTTAATTTATTAGGGTTACAAATTACTATACATGCTGTTTTAATAACGTTCTGATATGACTGGTCATGTTTTAAAACTAATGTTATTGCCTCTGAATTTACAATTTCTTCATTATAGTCTCATGTTCCTGCATTTCTAACTATATATTTCTATTTCTTTGAGTGTATGCTTAATTTAAGGACATTAAATTATTCTAGAAAGTAATTTAGGAGCTCAAAAATATGTATCTTTAAATATTATTTTGGGTTTTGCTACATTGAATCCTTGTATCAACAACTCTTCTTTACAAAAAATAAAATTTTCATAAGCAAATTTTTATGATTTTGTGTTTTAATACATGATTTGCAACTATTTTTGACTTGATATAACTGTATTTTGTATTTGTTTACTGTTTTGTTTATTCTTGGTTTCACTAAGGCCTTAATTTCAAAATAATAAAAACCATAAGATGTCTTTTACACTAAACTTTAGGGTCTTGACATGATGACTATGTATCATAAACATTTGTTTGTATGCTTAAAAAGAGTATCAGATGGGGTGAATATGATCAAAATATACTATGTGATCTATGAAATTCTCAAAAACTTAATTTAAAATCATACTTTTCTTTAATGATAGAAATACTTAGATGTTCTATTTTCTAAATTCACATAATGATATTATGGGAGTTTTCTCTTTATACAGTGTAGGAGAAACATATTTTGGTGAGTGTTTGCTTTTGGAACATAATGAAATATTCATTTTCACCTTTACTGTAAATTCAGGCTTCAGAAACTACTTATAAAATACACCATCAAATAAATAAGACTTGGAGATATATTAAAAGTTTCAGTGTCTGTAACTATTTTTGTTATCAGAATAATCACACATTGATAGTTCTTAAAACTTAAATGCACTTTATGTGTCAATTGGATGATCTTTTTGTACCGTTTTGATAACGATGGTTGAAAAGACAAACTGATTGATACTCTTTAAAATTATCCTTAACAGGTAAGGGCTACCTCCCTTCACTAAATTCCTGTTTACCTTCTACCAAATAATCTTTTAAAGAGGTATTGGGTGTTTTAGAAATCAAGAAACAAAAAGATTGCTTTTGATCCTCACTGGAGGAAATTTCTCAGGTGCAGATAACAACCAGCCATGTTCTGATAAGTTCATTACTGCACTTATGTTTTCAGATGACGGTGCCTTTGTCCTGTTTTCAGAGTACGTTGTTACTAAATCACCACCCAGAGGCAACTTAAAGTGCGCATTCTTAAGCTCATCATAATCAGGGGCTCCTGAGAGAGCCATCAGGCAGAGCCACCCTCCTTCATACCAATGATACAAAGCACACAGCCTCTGGGTAAGACAGCGGAACAAAATTAAGATTTGTTTCATCATTTTCCTTTGTTTCAGTACTAGTATTGTTTATTATCTTAGTTCATTGTATCTTAGTAAGAGTTTGAGGGTTTTTCGTTTCACTGAAACATTTTTACTATAATCACAGTCTAATTTCATAAAGTGTTTCTCTACTATCTAATATAAAATGCAACTTATGAAACAGCACATGTGTGTATATGAGAGAGAGACAGATAGACAGAGAAAGAGAGGGGAGAGAGGAGAGAGAGGAGAGAGAGAGAGAGAGAGAGAGAGAGAGAGAGAAGAGAAGAGAGGAGAGAGGAGAGAGAACAGTTACTCCTCTTAACCCAATGAATTTTTAGATTTGCTGACCCCATACAATCTCACTTAGCATATTTATTAGCTGTTTTAATTGTATGAGGTTTTCTTCATGTAATTTCAGTTGTGTTTTCCTTCCTTTGCTAAACTTAATCCTCAGTGTTTTCAAGGCTGGATCTTGACTCCTAATCAATGGAATTCCTTATCTGAATTCACCACGTCACTGGTAGTACAGAAGACTCCCACACCATTTACACCGAGTCACTGCAAAGGGCATGCTTTGGTGAAACCACATCATCTTCTCTTCACCCACATAGGCTGTGAGATTTTTAAGACTATTTACCTTTAAACTAACTGTATACTCAGTATACAGTGGCTCCTCGATAAATATTTTTAATGGAAGGTAGCTCAATTGCAATAAATAAGCCATGCTCTCTTAAAGCACCTACAACAGATTTGTTCTTGGTGAAATTCCTTGGTTGAGGAGACTGAGGAATAGGTAGTTATTTCTAATGGGTTACAGAATTTCTACTTGTAGTGATGGAGAGGTTTATAAACAAAATTTGAAGGTTTCCCAACATTGTAAGCATAATAAGATCACTGAATTGTATGCTTTGATAAGGCTAAGATGACAAAGTCATGGTATGTATAGTTTTATGATACCACAGTAAAAGTTCATGTTCTTTGTTGATATGACTCTTATCATCAAATATCACATAATAAATCAAACCAACTATGGATAGGCTGAATATTACATCATTGAAAAAGAAAGATACAAAGTAGGATGAATGTCCTTGATGATCAAGAACATCTGGGAATGGGACTGCAGAGATGGCTCAGTGGTTAAGAGTACTGACTGCTCTTCCAGAAGACCTAGGTTCTATTTCAGCTCCCATGTAGTAGCTCACAACCATTTTAATTCCAGTTCCAGAACTCAAAGGAAATATGCAGGAAGGCCAGCTGGTTGAGGATTCTTGTCACTCTGACTGGATGCAACTAGCAAGAAACTATCCTTGAGATCCTTGTACACCCAGGCATCTACCAACTGAGGTAAACAAAAGATCACACCAAGTGCACAGTGACCCTTAAAGTGTTTTTGTATGTTGAACTCATCATGCTTCGAAAACCAAGAAGCAGAGGTCACAGTCATGAGGTAAGTATATTCTTTACAGAGTGGCATCTTTTGAAGTAATTCCTTTAGAAACTTCTGCTCTGCATTCCCTCTCCAACCACATGCTTCTAGACTCAGCCACCTGTTATCTTAATCTATTTCAAACCCGACCCAGGTCCAAAGGGCCTTATTCTCTTCTACCTTCTAAGACCAGGGTGAGACTCCCATTGAAGACACTGGTTCTAAGAAACACCTGTCATTGATGAAATAATAAATATATATGTGCATTCCCAACTCCTTGAAATAGATCTTTAATCCCACGTTCCCTCTACTTCTAACATATGAGCTTCTGTAGAAAGGCCACAGTAAACTTCCAAAGCTCTTCTTTCAAGTGATCTACATTCCCTCCTAACCTATTCCTTTTCCTTTCAAGACTGAATATCCATCTATAGCCTTTACCTAACTTTAGAGGTATGAAGGAATTGCTCTCAGATCTTCAAAATCTTAAATATCACATGATACTGACTTACTGAGATTAGAAGCAGCAGCAAACCCAAGCCAGGAACTCATTAGTCTTTTGTATATGTGGAGATTATTGTCACCTTCTCTTTACAAAAAGGTCAAGTATTCTCAGGCGGATTTGTTTGGTATTGATGCCATAGACTAGGGGTTGAGAACAGGAGGCACAAGGAGATAAAGATTTGCAAGTATGATGTGTACTTGAGGAGGCACATGGTGGCCAAAGCGGTGAGTGAAAAATGAAAAGAATGCAGGGATATAGAAGACAAGAATTACACAAATGTGGGCTCCACATGTGCTGAATGCTCTGAACTGGGCATCCTTTGAGGGTAGTCGCAGCACAGCCTGCAGAATCAGGATGTAGGAGGTAGCAATGAGGACCACATCCATTCCAGTGACTGAAAGTGCTACAGTAAGACCATAGATGGTGTTAGGCTTAATGCTGGCACAGGCCAGCTTGGCTATGCCCATGTGCTCACAGTAAGTGTGAGGGATGATATGATGTCCACAGAAGGGTAAACGTTCAATGAGAATGACAAAGGGAAAAACAAAGAGGAGGCCACGCGTCACACATGCCAGACCAATCTTCCCAATTACAATGGCATTGAGGATGGATGTGTAGTGGAGTGGTCTGCAAATAGCCACATAGCGATCAAAAGCCATGGCCAGCAGAACAGCTGACTCTGTGGCAAAGACTGCATGAACGAAAAACATCTGGGTGAGGCAACCATGGTAGGAAATGACATGGGATCTGAGCCAGAAGATCGCCAGCATTTTAGGCAATGTTGTTGAACAGAGGACCAGATCAGTAATAGAAAGCAGACACAAGAAGAGGTACATTGGCTCATGGAGAGCCCTGTCTGTTATAATGATGTAGAGGATGGTGCCATTTCCAACCAGAGCAAGGATGTACATGGAGCAGAAGGGAATAGCAATCCAAACATGCTGGTCCTGCATCCCAGGGATCCCAAGCAAAACAAATGTGGAAGGGTGGAAGGCAGTTCCATTGGGGATAGAGGCAGAGAGCATCATGATGCAAGGTGAAGACCTTCTTCCTAAAAGTGGTTAGAAAATGAAAGGATGTTATCTTAAATGTTGTCTGTGCCTACTAAATGTCCATTCAAGTTCTTGTTATTTGTTCATACCAATGCTGCACAAATTCATGCCTTCTTTGTTTCTAGTATACATTATTAAGATTCTTTAAGTAACAGTGTTTAACTCACTTCCAAGATCTCCATCTTCTAATAAGACATCTACACTATGTTCCAAATGTTCTGATATGAATGCAGTCAATTTAACTTTTCTTAGTGTGAATACATTATGTAGAATATTTTGTATTCAACTTCTCTAGCTTGCCCTCTACCATCCTGTGTTGTGTTCTGGTCACTGGCATGGATTACGTTCCTCACATTCTTACTAGTAGAAATGTTTCACCATAGAAAATAGCAGTCCTGCTAGAGAGGAAGGAGATGAAGGGTAGGTATTTATTTCTTGAAGAAGTGTTGTTAAAGGTTTCCTTAGCTGAACTGTCATTTTGGCTCTGGCTTATTCTGGTGATCATATCTCCTTATCCCCTCAGACTAAATGTTGTCACCTATGAAACCCCACAGCATCTGTGATGGCCTTACATACCCACTACTTTGTAAGTGGTTTCTCAGTAACAATTTCCTAAAGTATCTAATTAAAAAGTTTGATCTCTTTCTGTTGCGGATGCTAACACAAGACATGCAAGTCCCCTCCTATACTTGTTTTTGCCTCCCCGCAGAGCATATTTCACCTCATATTTAACCAAACACTTCATGTTTCTATCATCTTGAATGCTGTGAAATACCTGACACATGCTTTCTCAGACACATGCCTTTCATATGGCATTCTTTCTATATATAAAAAAAACTGTTTGCATATATCACCTGACACTCTGTTGTGTCAGATGTTAGCTGAATACATTTTCATCTGACATCTGCTCTCATGTAGTGGTATGTATATACATACATACACACACACACACATACACACACACACACACATACACACACAGAGAGAGAGATTAAAAAGTTGTAAGAATTTTAATTCCTTAATAATTGTGTTTTCCCCAACCTCATCCCTGTTAAACTGAAGTTTCTGAGTCATACGTGCCTTACAGACATTAGACCAATAAATATTGTTGAATGAGCAATGAGTAAGGCTTAGACTCAGCAGTTAAGTTTTGTAAAAGACTTGGATAAATGACTGTTGTTGAAAAATGGGAAATTCCTCCTGGGAACTTTCTTTAAGAACAAATAAGACCTTCCCTCCCTAAATGTATGGTTTCTACCACGTTCTCCACACTGTATATATTCCAGGAAAAGTTCTTATCTCCTCTTATTTAATATACTATAGTGTGAATAATATTAATCAACTATTAAGATTAATAATGCATAAATTAATTGAATTGAATTTATATAATACACATCTGTCTGTTTCTAGACACACCATATTCATAGGTCTGCTTAAGGACTATCTCCAGAATATTCTGCTTTGGAGATTTAGAGTATAATATGTAAGAGCCACTCAGTCCTGATATCACCCAGATAAGTAGGACAGCTCTGGGACAGCTGTCAGGCAACAGAGGAAAACAGACTTGTATGGGAAGCATGCCATGTGAAAGGCATGCTAGTTTGAGAAAGCCTGTCTCAGATACTTCACAGCTTGATGCTACATTAAACTCATAGATGCAATAAGTAGATATACTAAATGAAGAAATGTCATTATAAGAATGGAATGCTGCTTTGGTGAATACTGTAAAGAAATGTCACGTAAGCCAATTTCTACTCACAGATGTCTTCCTGGAGAAAATGATAGCTACTCTCCAAATCTGAATCTTCTTCAAATTCTTCAAACATCTTTCAGACAGCTTGGCTTCCACTATTATCACCCTTTTGCAGATCTTGTTTTGTGGTCCAGTCTGAAACATGAGAGCTAGAACCTAGATTTAGACTACCTAGTTTCAAAATACTTCTCTGCTGCAATTGCTTGCTAATTGTACTAACTTGTGTGTTTTTAAAAAATATTCCCTTCTGTCTTTAGAGTCTTAGTAAAATACAGATAATAGTGCTAATTACTAAATCAGAAGGCATGTGAAACCTATGGTGTCACCTAAATAATTAATGCACATTAATTAAACTGTTCACTGACACCTCTCATGATTTTGAAATCTAAAAAGCGAAAACTTCATTTCAAAAAGTCAATTTGAAGGGTATAACAGCCTTTCTTGAGTTGTGCACATTGGTGTGAGCACACTATGATTTGACCATTCCTCAAATCAAGACTTCACTTTGAACATATTTAAGGCAGGTCCTCATTTAGCTAGACTAGGTAAATTCCCACATTATATGAAATGGATAACTACCTAACAATCTCAATCCTACGAAGCTTCCAGCATTGTTAAATTCTACTTATTAATTGCTTGGGGGTCAAATAACTATTACAGCATTTGTGGTCCTTCCATTTATTAGTAGCAAACATAGTTTTTTGTGCTATAAAGAGCAGAGTAAAGATGTAAGTATAATTACCTTTTCTTTATTGGGTAATGTAACTAAACATTGACTTTATTAGGTAATCAGTCACCAGTTTTCACGAGGAAAATGTTACAGCAAGGATATATTTGCTTGTGACTCTCTAAAATTTATACACATGAAATTCCAAGGCTATCTACATGGAACAAATAAAATTTAAAAGGTGTCATCTATGTTCAGATACTGTGTGGTCACATTGGAGTTTGTAGGGATACTGTATGGGTTCTAACAAACTCAAAAACAATATTACACATTAATAAATACAAAAGCTGTTGCTTATACTCAGTTGGTCTGATATGAGTGAGAGCAATATGAAGATGAAATTAAGATTTTACTGTCTAGTTCCTCATACTATCTGTTTTATACCTTAAACATACAATAACTACTTTTTTCAAGACTCCACAAGTGCCAACCTTGTTGTTGTTAGGATGATTGCACCTAGAAATTCATACACCCTATCTTGAGACCACAAGGAAAACAGCCAGAGTTTAAAACCTGCCACAGAAAGGATTCATGCATGTATGTGTATGCGTGTGCACACTTATGAAACTTGCTTATGAAACATTGGTATGTATGCAGTATGCATTGTACCTACACAAATACCTGAGGCATTCAAGGAACTAGATTCTGTAGAATAGGGCTCTGTCTGAGGTGACCTAGAGAAAAGTAAAAACAAAGAAAAGCCATCGGTATTTCTGCATACCTGTCATCTCTCCTGCACACCCCTACCTCTCTTTCTGTCTTCACAGAACTATTTTTGACTTCATTTACAATCCATTATTATTATCAAACACTCACCCAGTCTCAGTGGTCAACAGAAAACTCACCTCAGCACATACAATGTAGTTCCTGGTAAGTAAGGTCTGGTCCTTTTTTACTCATGTGATGGTGCTCTTGGTCCAGAGAGGATGAGGTTGGCTCAAAGCACTAATGGCTCCAGATGCTAAAAATAGAGATAAATTTTCAAATATGATCTCAGGGGATATGCACTAGGCATGGCAAGATCTGCTTTTCAAGTGTGAGTATTTTTTTCCTAATTCAAGGGAAGGAGTTACTGTAGTCATACACTAATAGGATAATAGACTCTCAGACTTTGGAAAAAAATAATATAATCAAATTGTGCCAGGCTGTTACTGAAAGTAATTTTGGAGAAAGGAAGGAATCAATGAGTAAAGGAATCAACCAAAATGATAGATGAAAGGATGATGAGTTGAATTTGCAGTTTTGTTGTGTTGCCAGCCTTATTTTACCTATTGTCAAGAAGAGATGTATCTAATGTGAATTCCTTTCAGTTGATGTGAAGTTGATCACTTCCCTTTATCATTTTGGTGTGTTTTCATGGTGATTCTTTTTCTTTTACTCTTCACCTAAGTATACAAGATTATAAGCTATTTAGTTACTACTTATTATGGTTCAGTGTAAGTGAAGGGGTCCAAGGAAAGGACACCCTACCCATGACTTTACTTACCCTAAGCCCAAGACCAGGGAGAAGGGAAAAAACACCTTGCCTCTGACTTGACCCGGAACTCTGAGACATGGAAATCCCCATGCCCCTGACTCAGCATTAACAGCCCAACAATGTTTCAGAGTTAAAGGTCAAGCAATACTTTAGGCCTTGCTGTGTTTTTCCATTAGTTCACTATGCATTCTCCAAAGACTCTATCAAACTAACCCTCTACCCAGTGCTCTGCTTTCTCTTTGCATTCTCCCCCAGTAAATTTCTTGTGTGAGATTCATTGCATGCTGTGACTTTGTGGATTCCTTGCTCCCAATTGCCAAGATGGCCTTGCACCAGAAAAAAATCATACATTGGTATCATGACTTGGATAGTTTTTCCTAGTGCCTGTACTTCCCCTTGGGGTCTGAGATGAACTGGGCCCTGTCCCTCACCTCCATCCACCCACAACTGATTTTACCTTCTGACTCACAGATTGCTCAGCATCTCATCCATCAGCAATAATTTTGTAAGTTCCCCTTTGGTTGGTAGAAATGCTTCCCTGCATCTGAGGAAGTGACCATGGAGCATCTGGCACCCCTTTGATACTCGTGGAGGTGGAGGTACTCCACCCAAGGTCTTTAGAGTTATGATTGGCTCTCTTCACTAATCCCATTCCTCACCCCACAAATCCTAGGAGCTTCCTTAGGCCCAGCTTGGCCGTTGTAACCCTTTCCTTTCCCTTCCCATTTCCCCTCCTCCCCCCTCTTGGAGCTCCCTGTAACCCCACAGCTTCTCTATGTCCTTGTAGCTTTTATGACATTATGTGGCCTTGCTCCCTGTCCCTTAGATGAGACCTCATTCCTGATCTTGGATTTTCACTGTCTTCTAGCAAACATTCTGGCCATGTTGAAAGCCCTGGTACCAGGTGCCAAGTGTCCTCAGGAAGTTAGCCATGACCCCTGATGAGTCCAGTGATAACCCATTAATGGCTTGGTCTTCATTTGGTTCTCCCTGAGTCCTGGGAAAGCCTTCAACCTCAGGCTTATGCAACCAATTTCCTCCCACTCCCCATCCAGTGACATCCTTATATCCTTATAGGCTATTCCCCTAGCCCCCCCCCCCCTAGCCTCAACCCACAGCTCCTTGTCCTCTTCCAGCCCCTCTTGTCTCTCTTTTTTCCTATCTAGGAACAGAGCACCATAATCAATCTCCCTGGTACCTACTTCCTGCCCTTAGTCCTCTAGCTACTCATTCCCACTCCAGCATGGGATTCCTCCCCCATACTTCCCCCTCTCCTGCGTAACCCAGCCACAGTCTCTCTGTGGGAAGTTTCCAGGGTAGATAGCATGGTCAGGATACACGTCCCCTCCTCACTAAGTGAAATCTCTCAGAGAAAAGATTGGGGTCCCCTGCTGCTAATTCCTCCACCTTTATTGAAGAATTCTCATGTGTCACCAAATTTTACAACCTCACTTTTCATGATATTTATATTATTCTCACCAACAATCTTCTCTCCAAGGAGCACAGGGAAGTTTGGGAACAGACCAGGGTGCATGCAGATAAAATCCACCCATCCACTCTGGGATGATGTGGTCCCTGATTAGGATCTGGTATGGGGGGGGGGAGTCATTTATGCTAGAGATTAATTTATAACTTGCCTCATGGTCACTCTTACCATGTAAGGCTTCCCTTAAACTGGTAAATTATGAAGAAATCCAAGGAGTCATTCAGGAAAAACATGAAAGCCTTTTCAATTCCCAAGCTACCTTACAAAGGTTCTCTTACAATATACCTATTTGGATCCTGAGACTCTGATGGAAAACAACTCCTCATGGCCTACTTCTCCCAGAGATTCCCTGACATTAAGGCCAATCTTAAAGACCAGTCAGAAGCCAATCTGATGCAGTCACACCAGGGTCTTCATTTGAGCTAGCTGGGGCCTAACTCACTGCCTGACCCGCAGGACTGTTCCAGTGGAGAAAGGCTCTAAACATTCATCAAGACAAGGTTTACATAGAAATCGGCACTCAAGGAGTGAGTGTCTCCACCCTGACAAGCATCTAATTGGGTGCTACTGGGGCCTTTAGCATAATTGGTTGGTGCTGGGAGCCAAACCATGTACTTAACTTCTGATTTCTTCCTAGCTGGTGGTTGTTAGGCAGGAGGCAGGCTTGTTGAGGGTTAATCTGGAAATGCTGGATTTGTTGGGGGAAATTAACCTGGAGACCCAGGTCTTGTTGGAGGTAGCCTAGAAACTGGAGCTAGGCTCAGATTTTGTTGGTGGTGACTCGGAAACTGATGCTAGGTACAGGGTTGTTAGTGTACTTGAGTTTAAACCTAATTCAAGTTTTCTAAAATGGAGTCTGAACCCAAAAAATTTGGTCTTTCATTTGGTCTCTCACTAGGCAACCTTTAAGGTGTTATGGGAGAGATGAGAAATTCTGAAAACAAAAATACCTGCTGTTGTTTAAGTCATTCCAGCTGGCTTTAGCAACTGCCTAGGCTCCCGCACCACCAAAAGTCTTAGAACTTATAGATTCCTGCTTCAAATATGGTCAGGAAGGTTGCTAGGCTTGGGCCTGCCAGAGCCCTTGTAAATCACCTGAACCATGACCAAGGTGCCACCAAGAGGTACCCTGGGTTGTTGACTGTTCTCATGGTCCTCATACCATCTGACACAGATGGTCCTTCAGCAGACCTTGCAGGTCTGACCATGAATGACTGAGGGAACCCCTGGTATCATCCTGATATCAGGGCAACTCACTGTAATAGACCAAGTTCAGAGCCGAAACCTAATGAGAGTACAAACACCAGATGATAAAGTCACTAGAGTTTATTAACTGATGGCCAAGTGTCCCTTCTAGTAAAGAAAGAACTACATGCCATCCTCAGAGAAAATCAGTCTATCATATAATTTTTTTTTTTTTTTTTTTTTTTTTTTTTTTTTTTTTGCTGGGCAAGCAAGAGCAAGCAGGCAGATTACAAGGGCCAATGAAAGTGCTTAGCTTGAGCTGTACCACATTTTATAAAATTGTTCCAGCTGTGATCCAATTTAAATAACTTCAAATATTATCCCTTTCCTGTAGGACCCAGTCCGAACAACTTTTGATTCTATCTCTTTCCTGTGATTGCACATTCCTTATAGTACATTGAATCTGGGCACAGAAAAATTTAACCCCTCAGTTGAATTTTTTTTGAGAAGATATTTTTTCTCCTGGATCCTATCACCATCTTCTTCCTTCTGGACAATGAAATCACCTACTCGGTTCTGATAGAGTTTTTGGGATTCACCTCTCATTTCCTTATTTCTGGGGTAGAGGGACAGCCTTACCAACCAAACCCCACCAAATATTTATATCTTTAGGGGAACCCCTTACCCATTGCTTGTTAGTGGTACCAACCTGTCTCATCTCACCGGCAAGGAACCTCCTTGCCAAAATGGGAGCCTTTTTTACTTCATTCCCCTATCCACCTTACCCCAAGCTCCCCAGTCATTCCCCTCCTTCTCCAACAAATCACACAATCCATCTTACTTTTTCCATTGTCTGCCTCCCATGTGCATCCCTGGGTATAGACACTCAGAATCCTCTATATCCAAACTCCTCCCCCTGTGTCATTCAATTATAAAACCTTCCGTGCCTATGTAGAGCAAGAAGTGAGGCAGTGCCCTCCTGCCTGGTTCTGGTTGTTTGAAAAGTTGTGTCTGTCTGATTTATATGTGGCAAACATGGGAGCTGGGATGGAAATATATCAGGTTCAGTTGAGTGTATGAACAGAGGTGGCCATTGCATGTTTTGCTTCTGACTGATCTCCTTTGGGCACTACCTTTCTGGGATCTGTGTTGGTTTTTGTTTTGCTTTCTTTGCTGCTGCCGGCACCAGTCACCACTCCTAAGGTGACTTGCTATGACTGATTTGATAGCCATGGCTCAAAATTTATCTCAAAATCCAGTTTTCTCGTCACTGTATTCAGTTTAGCAGGGATTCAAATGTCATTTGAGTGTGAATGGTATTAATACTGTTCTACTGTATTGGAAAGCTAGCCCTGGAGTTGGATTATGACTCTCTCCTCTAGATCCAAGCATGTTTGTTTAAAGGTTTCCTCCAAAATCTTTATCCCTTGTCAGGTAGAGCACCTAATTGTGATAGAGAAAGGTGAGCTAAATGAGACAAAATGATTTCAAAGAACTTGCTTTGCAGTAACTGCTCTCAGTAACTCCTCATGTCTCTGGTAGATAGTTGGATGGAAGATGCTAAAACTTAAGTTCTGAAAGAAAGGACTAAGAAAGTGTTATAAAGGTGTGAGGATATAAAAACTTAAATTCTTAGGGGTTAAGAAAATGTCTGAGGATGCAGAAGCTAGTCTTTTAAGTTATGTAAAATGCAAGTCATAACTGAATAGTAAAGTAATCCAAGCTAGTGGAAACTGCTTCAGATTTATTTCCTCCTTTATTTTGAACGTTCAGAGTTTTAATTGATCAATGGAGTTCAGATAAACTAATAAAACACTGACTATAATTACCAGTCACAATCACAAGATCTTAAATTTCCTTTGGTTGTCTTATAAGTATAGACTTAATGGTGCTTTTCACCATGCTAAAAACATCTCTGTCCAATCAATGTTCAGGCTTTGTAAACCTATGCTTCTGCTATGACTTGAGGGCATGATACCCGTTAGCTACTTTTTCTACAATGAATATTTCACTACAGATTACAAGTAATGGTAATCCCAATATATCTAAAATTTTGTCTTCTATTGTAAAGAAAAAATTCATATGAGCTTCAGGAATTCAAGGGAGTCATAAGACTAGGATTCACCTCTCACAGGTCAAATGGATGCCAGATAAGTACAGCCTATGTTTCTCTACTTTCCTATTTCTGGGGGCGTGTTTTCTCTCTCCCATGATCTCCTCCCCTCCCCCAACTACCAGGATTATTGGCCCAAAAGTTCCAAATGTATGATTTTCCTTTAAGGTCCTAAACTTTAGCTTCTGACTGTAGTCTATATCTGTTTCAGCAAATTTCCTATTGGCTGACAGACACCATCCAGGAATTAGTAGCAAACTACAATCTGCTCCAAATGGCTTCAACCCCTGGACTTACTGAAAGTTGATTGTGAACCAACCCAGTCAATGTTATTGTTCTTCACCTGGGTCAGTAAACCAGATGCTTCTGGTGAATGCCCCATTGCCTGAATCCCCTCTTGACATTTGACTAGTATTCCAGCCTTTCTGGGCCCTGACAACAATATCCTAATTTCAGCAGGAAGTAGTTACAGAAGAGATCATGTCAACTCCTTATCCTCTACAAAAGGCTAGAATGTTTGTTATGGCAAAAGATATTTTTCTGGCATAGGGGACAAAATGGCTACCCATAGTGCTCATAGGGATCCCAGGAAAGGTACCTGTTAAAACCAAGTAAACCCAAATCGATCAACAGGTAAATTCATTACCTGAAATAGTTCTACAATTTGTCAGGGTACTTGAACTGCTTTGTGTAGGACAAATAGGCTATTGTGTGGGTGTGAGAAAAATTGTTTCTTTGCAAGACACTTGAAAACTGTTGGAGAAAATTGGTGAAGATTAGATATACTAACATTGGAGAAATGTGTCCTCAGGGAGAAAAGTTGCTTCTATGTCAGCCAATCAGGTATAGGAAAAGGCAAGATCCAACAACTCCAGACATATCTGGACTATGTAAGGAATAGCTCAATGCCTCTGGCAAATGGAGCATTGATAGTCAATTATGGAATGAGATACTGTCTTTTTTTTTGTTTGTTTTTTTTTGTTTTTTCGAGACAGGGTTTCTCTGTGTAGCCCGGGCTGTCCTGGAACTCACTCTGTAGACCAGCCTGGCCTCGAACTCAGAAATCCGCCTGTCTCTGCCTCCCAAGTGCTGGGATTAAAGGGGTGCGCCACCACCGCCCGGCGAGATACTGTCTTCTTAACTCCTCCTCCTTTTCCTAATTCTACTAATTGCTCCCTGTTTTATAAACTTCTTGTCTAGATTTCTTCAACAAAAATTAAAAAAATAATTAAATCTTTAATCAGTTGTTAAAAGATTAAAGATTTAGTTAATTTAGTTAATTAAAGGATTATCAGACTTGAGGTACAGAACCAGAGCCCATAACTATATCTCAACAGTGATTATCAAGTTAGCCCTATGGATTTCAACATCCCATATAGCAGAAAATAGCCTAATGATTACATCACTCTCTTTGCTGACCCCTGTTTGGTTATCAATAATAAACAAAAGATGGAGGAATATAGGAAAGGGGGGCTAAGAAAAGAACACCCTATCTGAAGGGGACCTAGCACAGCAAGGAGTTCCCTATAGGACCCTGGATTAGACATAAACCATAACCAAACACTTGTTTTCACAGAGAGATCCTTTATTAAGTGGGGAAGAAAAGTTGAAGTGGCTGCTTTCTCACTCTAGCAGAAGAATAATAGCGCCTTGCTATTGGGGAAGATCTGTGTAAGGGGAAACCTGTGCTAGAATGGGCTAGGATGCAGTGGTACGTTTTGATTGGGCATGGTAATTATGTGAACCAAAGGGAGATTTTGATTGCTGGGCCTTAGTAGTCAACCTCAGGAATGAGTCTGGCATAGGAAAGTGTTCAAATGAGGGAATAGATTTTGATGGATAGCTTCAGGGATGTAATAGGCCTGCCAGAGCTATGCCTGCCATCTTCAAGCTGGCCAAAGTCCCCTCACTGTCCCTACTTGACCCCAAACCAAGCCCAAGAGAAAAGTACCCTGCTGTCGGGAGCAGCCTTGCTTATACAGTGAAGGCCTAAAAATCAACAATAGGCCTAAGTCAGCTTGCTAACACAAAGTCTTGGTCTCTGTGGAAAAACACTGAACAGATGGCTATAGGATCTTGTAAACAAGTAGCCTTGGTGGAAATTTACCAGCCTGGATAATAGTCATAGACCTTGTGGATAGGAAGCCTTGGTGGATAGTACCAGCTTTGATGAAATGAATGAATCATAGACAGAGTCATAGTGACCTGTTTGTTCCCTGAACCTTCACCCAGCCAATACCCTGTTCTGGAAGATATCTGTACACCTACGCTCCTGCGTCATCCCCTTCCCCACATCCTGCCTTTATGTGTATATAACTCCTGCGTGAAAAAATTAAAATCAGCAGTTTGATCAGACTATAGACAAGCCATTCATTCGTTCTTTGTGTCCCCTGTCTTCTAGTTCTCTCTTCTAGGTCTTCTGATCCCAGTTCAATATCCCATGGGACTGGGGCACCCTGCCCTTAACTTGACCAAGATCTCCTAGATTTGGAAATCGAGATCCCCATGATTCAGCATTAATAGTCAAATAATGTCTCAGATTTAAGGCCAAGAAATACTTACAGATGGGGCTGTGCTTTTCCACTCACTCACAGTGTATACTCCTAAGTTCCTATAAAAGCCAGCACCTCTGCCCAACCCTCTGCTGTCTCTCTTCCCCTTCAGAGGCAACCACCATTCTGTTTTTCTCTTTAATGAATCTCTTGTGTAAGTTTTGTTGTGTGACTTTGTGGTATTCCTTGGGTCCCTAGCTGCCAAGGTGCCTTTGTGCTGCAAAAACCCTTACAGTGAGGTGTAGATTTCCCCCAAAATCTACTAAGGAACTTATAATTTAGGAGTTATTGTATTGTATGACAAACTTTTCCTAGGAAGATGCAACAGTAACACACACACACGTACCCACACATACATACAACACACACACACACACATGCATGCACGCACACACATGCACACATGCCCACATGAATACAAATATATCTATTCTCCTCAAAAAGGGAACCCACAACAGACCAAAATAATGATTATACCAATACTAAATTTGTTGCACCAATGAGATTTTATTGAGATTATCATCAGAAGTATGAGTGAGGGGTTACTTACAGGAGCAGAGATGACTCAAAAGCAGCTACATCATCAGAAAGCCCACTCCAACACAGGTGATGACTCCTAAAAGCTGCATGCTTTGAGCTCTCTCTGCAGTTTGCAGGAAGCTCTACCATCCTAATGTCTCTTTCTTTTCACCATGGTTGGTTGGTCAGAGTTTCCACTTCCAGATAGTTGATTAAGGACTAAAAGATCTTGTAGTTAGCAGCTGAAATGATAAGTGATTATTTCCCTTCACTGAGGCAGAATAGTGGGAAAGAAAAGATTCAACGGGAGAGGTAGGCTCATGAGAGATAATAATGGAGGTTAATTTGATCAAAATTCATTATATACATGCATAAAATGATCAGAAACACTATATTAAATTGCTAAAAAGGTACAAAAACTTAAGTGTGATTTTAGAAAAGTAAGGAGAAACAATGTAGGTGAGGGCTACTTTATGAGAATGGTATGGGAAAGAATGGAGAAGAGTGGGCACAGGCAACTGTTTCCAGGAGGTGTTCTGCAGGAGAGGGTACAGAATTGGGGCAACATCTGGAAGAAAATTGGCATAGAAAAGGAATATCCAGGGAATATGAATGTTATCAAGTACTGAACTGACATGGAAAAGAAACCCCATGGAAAGAATAAATTACTCAAGAGTGAAGAGAGGATCGATGGGTTCGTGGCTTCAGGGTTGGACTCAGAAGTTTTGCTGTGATGCTTCAGAAGACTAAAATAGTATGTTTAAGGTGAAAAGGGAAAGAATAGGAAGAGGTAAATAAGGGGAAATTTTTATGACGTGGAAACTTCTAGTTTCTTTGGAAAGTTAGTTATGTCAAATAATGTTTTGCTGGGGCACACAGGTAAAAGGATGTCTTGCTAAAGGAAACACCTGAAAGAACATTTTACTGAAGCAGACACAGGTGAAAGGATGTTTTGCTGAAGCAGACATGGGAAAGAATGTTTCCCTGAAGCAGACACAGTTAAAAAGATGTTTTGATACAGCAAACACATAAAAGGACCCCACAGACATGAGCACTGAGCATTGGTTTGGTTTGCTCTGCCTTGTTATTCTTTACTAATGACAAGTGAATATTGGTTCTCTATACACAGCATTGTTGAGATCAACTTGTGATAATGCCTCCATTGAGAGAAACTTGCCCAAGAATTGCTCATGAGGTTCCTGTGGCAGCTTACTGCTTCCACGACCTCACCTCAGACTAGTTGGCAAGTCTTGTGGTTTCTTCAGGATTAAACTACAGTTGCCTGGTATCTGCCTGCTGTAGCTGCTGATTCATATTTTGTGTTTGCTATAGGACTGAAATGCTAACAATGATTGACCTCACATCCAAAGAACTATTGCTAACAGGGCTACTTCCCTCATATCCTAACTTTTCTTTTCCACTACCTCTGCTGGGTGGTAGGCTAGAGGAGAGTTTGAACCCTTATTAAAAAGTAGGTTGCAAAAAATTTATGCCTACAAATTTATATTCAAAATGAATTCTAAGAATTAAGCATAAAATTGATGTTTGCAAAAAAGACAATTAAGAAATGAGGAAATTGAGCCTGAAAAGACAGTGAGAATAATTGGTATCATTGAGGTCAAAGAGTGTGGAACTGGGATTCAAAAGAATGGGCTCTGGAGAGTAAGTAATGATGTGTCAGGGATTAAATGCCTGAAAGCTAGATTAAGAATAATTTGAATGTATACAAATTTCAATTTGAAGGCCTTTCCAAGGGCTGAAGTAGTAGGGATGCAGATGTTTAAGCTTTGAAAGATAAGTCAGAATACTAAAAATGTAGCTACCTCAGGCATCAGTGTGAATAGAAAGGTAAATGTCTGAGTTAAAAACAATTTATCATCTCTTACACAGTTTCACTGAGACCAATTTCTTACTTAGGTTTTCCTCTTGGAGATCTACAATCACATACTAGATGATGTTAAATCAGGACCAACTTTGATCAGAATTAGTGCAGCAGATGCTGGCTGTTAACTAGAAGCCCCGCTAGGATTATCCACATCTGCATACAGTTTAATATTCTCATGTCATGGTGGATATGAACTAAAAGGTATCCAAGATATAAATGTTTAAGAGCATTAAAGAGAAAGTGGTAAAGTTTCTTATAACATGGTCTTAAATACCACAAATGATACTTCCATTTTTTAAAAGAAATCAGTAAGATCTGTCTAGAGACAAATGGAAAAATTAGGGCACACATTTTTTTTAATTTAATATTTTATTTGATTATATTTCAGATGCCATCATCTGCCTTCCCCATTCCCCCCACCCATTAATTCCCTATCCCATCCCTCCTCCTCCTTTTTTGCCCTTACACTATTTAAATTACATGCAAGTATTAAGGTCAGTTCTAGTTGAGGAACTAGCAATACAATAGATGCAAATAGTCCAGGAACAAGGAAGACAATAAACCCAGATAATTAAAGAACATGCACAACAAAACAGAGTCCTGTGATCACTCCTGTGATCACTATTTTTAAGGGCTTATTAGTATGATCAAAATATCTGAGCATACTTCCCTGTCCTAGTCCAAAGTCATTTTCATGCCTGAAGCCTACTTCTTTGTTGTAGCTTAAGATTTAGATTTCTGCCTAAAATTACTTCTTTGTTCTAGCCTAAGATTTAGATTCCTGCCTGAAATTTCTTCTTTGTTCTAGCCTAGGATTTAGATTTCTGCCTGAAATTACTTTTTTGTTCCAGCCCAATGTCAGATTCCTGCCTGTAATCCATTTCCTTGTCCTTGGCCTATGTCAGATTCCTTCCAAGCAGCCCATTTCCTTGTCCTTTGCCAATGACAGATTCCTGCCAGGCAACCCCTAAAGCTCTCCACATCTCCCCCTTTGCATAAACCAGTCTAAGCCTGTCTTAGGTTGTTCTGACAAGAAAGCCTTCCTCACTCGTCGTGGAGTATGCATTATCAAAAGCAATGCACTTCTGTCTTAGGTTGGTAAGTCTCTGTGCAGAATCTTAGTTGTCCTTGGCTTGCCAGCCTGTTAAATTAATAACTCTGTTGGGGGTCCATTATCAGTTTCAAGTCATGTACTCTGGCTGCCAGCCTGTTGATGTAGTTAGAGACAAGCTTTAACGCAATCGGCGGGAATAAAAGTATTCCCAGGACAAGAAGGGCTAGCCTGATCAAGCTATATATGCCATTCCTGAGGTTTGACTAATGGAAATATTAACCTCAGGTCATGGATAATTTTATCGGCATTATCTGTAGCATCAAATCTCAACAGAGCAGCATTTTTAAATTCATAATCTCACTATGCTAAGTTGACACACCAGAGAGGTGTTAGAATTATGCAAATACCCTACAGGTGTCTTTAAACTTTTTTCTAATTATAATGACAATCATTGTAAATTTTAGAAGTAACACTACTCCAATGATATTTGTCATGACACTTGGGATGGCTCCGAACTCTTGAACCCTGAGCCTCCTTCAGATAATTTGCATAGGTTATAGAGAATCATCCATTGTTCCAGATACCTATATACATCCTTTTGTATACTCAATACATTAGTAACATTTTTTGCTAGATGATTAACAAAAATGGTTGTCTTAACTCCTTGTGTCAATGCTATTGCAGATGCAGTGGTGCTAGCAATTAATGAAATTAAAGCTATTATAATCAAGCTTGCTACTCTCTTGCTTCTGCTTAAAACCTAACTCACTTCTTCCAGCATTTTCAAGCCTTTTTTTCAGAGAATCAAGGTTTTCTAATACTCAGGGCAGTAAGGCGAAAGCTGGTTGATAGACCCCCCCATAACAGACATGCAAGGTTTCTACACACTAACACAATTGGAAATTATACAGTTAATGTAACTTACAATAAATACTGTAGAAGAGACAAAACCATTTTAAATTGACAATTAAAAGAGCCTTAAAACATGCACTAACCCTTGTTTGAAATCCAGATCCTGTCCCAACTTTATCTCTTGCTATCATAACATCGTAGTGAACTACAGCTAACTTCCAAATATGTCTCTGAAAATGTCCAGATCCAGCCTTCCAAGTGTAGACTGTTATTTCCAATATTGAATTGATTTCTAGACCAGTACATGATTGAGTTCTAACAGCTGGTCACCTTTAAGAAAAATACAAGAGACATTATAATTTCTCTTTTTGATTCTCTGTCCCACAAGGTCTAAAAATTTGAGGCAAGGCAGCTTGTCCCATCTGGGATATAGGCAAGCAAAGGTGGGTCAGGAACATATGTCCAATACAGCTCTTCAGTCACACTGGTCAGGGCACTCAGTAAGCTCACAGGACAGCATCATTCTTTGTCTCAGCAACAGCATGTCACACCAGTCTTTTAAAAGTTCCATGGGTCTCTTCCACAATACATTGTCCTTGATGATTATATGGAATCCCTTGAATAAATTGTTGACAAAAGTCTCGACTGCTCAACTACAATTGCCAGCTCCATTATGTTTTTTTATTGGATATTTTATTTATTTACCTTTCAATGTTATCCCCTCTCCCATTCCCCACCAAACCCCCTTATCCCATCCTCCCTCCTCCTACTTCTATGAAGATATGCCCCCACCCATCCACCCATTCCAGCCTCCCTGCTCTTAATTCCCTAACACTAGGGCATCCAAACTTTCAGGGATCAAGGGCCTCCTCTTCCACTAATGCCTGACAAAACCATCCTAAACTATCTATACAGGTGGAGCCATGAGTCCCTCCCTTTGTGTTCCCAGGCTGGGGGTTTAGACTCTGGGAGCTCTGGTTAAGTATTTTGATACTCCTTCTAAGAAGGAGCAAAACACCCAAACTTTGGTCTTCCTTCTTCTTGAGCTTCATGTGGTCTATGCGTTGTATCTAAGGTATTGTGAGCTTTTGGGCTAATATCCACTTATCAATGAGTACATATCATGTGTGTTCTTTTGTGATTGGGTTATCTCATTCAGGATGATATTTTCCAGTTCTATCCATTTGCCTAAGAATTTCATGAATTCATTGTTTTAAATAGCTGAATAGCACTCCATTGTGTAAATGTACCATATTTTGTATATCCATTCCTCTGTTGAAGGATATTTGAGTTCTTTCCAGCTTCTGGCTATTATAAATAAGGCTGATATGAACTTGGAGGAGCATGTGACCCTGTTGTATGTTGGAGCATCTTTTGGGTATATGCCCAGGAATGGTATAGCTGGGTCCTCAGGTAATACTATGTTCAATTTTCTGAGGAACTGCCAGACTGCTTTCCATAGTGGTTGTACCAACTTACAATCCCACCAACAATGGAGGAGTGTTCCTCTTTCTCCACATCCTTGCCAACATCTACTGTCACCTGAGTTTTCAATCTTAGCAGGGTACATATCTTGATGCAGGAGCGAGTAATAGCAGAGATAAGTGTACAGGACACAAAAATTATTTTATTATTCTTGAAAAATAAAACTAAATGAATTTATCTTCTAGTTGCAACTGCACATATATTCTCCCATAACCATTTCCACTATAGAATTAGTTAAAACCCAGAACTCATAGAAGTTGAGAGCAGACTAGTTGCAGAGACTGGAGCACAGAGAGAAGGGGGTGAAAGAGTAGTTGGAAAAGGCTCCATTATTAGAAAAATAGGGTCAGGGCTCTGTGTTTCACTGAAGAAAATATAGTTGAGAATAATGGATCAAACATCATACTTCTGTCTACTTGATATGCAACATCTGATACACCTGTGAACTCACAAAACTTCCAAGGATCAAGGCAGCTAAAACTTCCAGTTGAATGGGTGAGGGGATACCCAGGCATACCTCTGGCTGAGACACTATAGGTAGTTGGCAGATGCTGGGGGAGGAAGAGTCATTTTTTTTTTGGAGGAGTAGCTACTGATAGGTTGTCTATGCTCCAGTGGATGGCTCCATATCCATGCACACATTGACAGCATTAATTTGTTTCAATAGGATAATACAAATAAGTATATAACTATATTTACCTGATATATAGTTATGTATGTCATTAAAAATTATTAACAACCTATAATTATATCTGAAATTATTTTTGAGCCTGTCTTCTGATGGAGAAAATTGTAGGCTCAAAGGTTTCTGTTTCTTGAACAATGCCTATCTATGCTCCTTTAAGCAGTCGCTGATGATGTTATGTTTATAAGCACTTCTCCTAGTGACTGAGTTCTCTCTGTTGTGGGTTTTTCTCCATTAAACAAACATCATATTAAATACTTTCTACATTGTCTACTGTATAATCTGGCCATAGAGTTATAATGTTATAGGGTAATACCTTTTAAGATTCTTAGAAACCTCTTTGTCCAGATGAAAAGGTTTGTTACTTGCACTCTTAATATTTCTGTTTTGAACAAAGAATATTCTTATAGCCATTTGCTATACATGATACTATTCCCTGCTGATATATTTTGCTTGTAGAGTCTTTCATTGTTTGGAAATACTGGAGAGGGGGACATTTTTATTTAAACATTGCCAGCCCTGGCACTTTTACATTTATTCTACTTGAAACAAATAATTTCATTTTATCTTATCTCTTAATCGCATCACATGCGGTAAAATATTATTATCCATTCAGCACTACAACATTCTTCAGCCAAATGCACCAGTGAATTGAGTACATTTCTGTCCTCCATATTACTACTAGACTTGTCTAGAGTCTCAGACTGATGTCCAAGTTGAGTCTCTAATAGAGATTGCAGGTCTTATTGGTTATTAGAATCAACATTAGGGCCATACACTAGAACACTGAGAGCCTGTAAAGTTCTCTTCTCTCTCTCTCCTCTCTCTCTCTCTCTCTCTCTCTCTTTCTCTCTGGAAGGCAGCAGTTGAAGGGAAGCATTGGTGATTGGAGCCATGCTGATAGAAGACAGCTGGTGACAGTGATGGGGCATTTATAGGGTCAAAGCTACTGACAAAACAAAACGTAAATATCTGGGGCTAACAAGAATGCTCAGTGAGAAACTCAGAACTCTTTTAACTCTTAAGTGTACATACACATAGAAAGACAGGTATACATTTAGTAATTAATTCCTGCTGGCAGCAGCAGAGAATTAAATAAGGATTGATTGTTAGATTTCCTTTCTCTCTGGTCCAGGAGTCACCATGCCTCTCACTGGCCAGGTGAGAGGGAGACTTGAAACAATGAACTCTGTGAACCAGAAAAAGAAAACTTTGTCAAAAACTTTCACATAAGCAAATATGCATAGACACACACATTCACACACACATTTATATCAGGCCCTGACTACCTCTCTCATTTACTCCACAAGTATTTACATAACACATACATACATACATACATACATACATACATACATATACACACACACACACACAGAGCAAGCAAGAGAGAGAGAGAGAGAGAGTGAAAGAGAGAGAGTGTGTGTGGATGGAGCAAAAGCCCCCATGAGCCATGAGTAGGTTTCTTTGAGAAGCACCAACACAGAAAGAGCTCACTCCTTCTGGATGAAAAACAAGCTCCAACTTTTATTGCTCAGAGGAAGAAAAAGCTTCTATCTCTTTATTGCTGAATGAATGAAATCCCAGTCTATAAGAAAAAAGCACTGTCCTTATCAGAAAGAAAAAGCCTGCCTCATGCTAATAAAAGCCTGCTTGCTCTTTCTGCTCTGCTCTTCTCTCTGCTCTTCTCTCTGCTCTCTGCTCTCTGCTCTGCTCTGCTCTCCTCTGCTCTGCTCTCTGCTCAGCTCTGCTCATTGTTATCATTTAGTTCTTACGCTTCTTCAGGATACATGATCACATGGTATTCTTTTTCAAGTTCACAATAAGTTTAAATCATAGATTGAAGAAGTTACAGCAGAAATATTTACATATGTTTTTATTAAGACTAGTTATCTAATTAAACATTCATTATCTGCCACTAGCTCCACAATCATTAAGAGCTTAAAACAATAATTTTTGTGTCATAAGTTAGCTTGGTTTTGTCAAGAGGCAAATCATCTTCCTTGTGTCTCAATAGTTTTGAAGCTTTATATAGATAAAGCCAGTCAGTATTTTATTTTCTGTCCTTGCACCAACAATAAATTTTCTATTCCAAGTTTATGACTTTAATCAGATAATGGTTTCATAGCCAGCCTAGAAGAAATATTTTCCATAATCCTAATTTTATTTCAAATCTGCTTTCTATTTTAGTGCAATTATCCTGTGACATATGAAGGTTTACAGAGCCCTAATTGCAGCCTTTTCTGTAGGGGCCTCAAAATTACTAGTATAAATTTAGGAATTCTCTAGAATCATTATTAGGAATTATGAAATCATCAATCTACATACATAGCATCATAAGACAATACATCTTTGTTGATTTGCAGAAAATCTGACCAGTAGTGTGAACCAATGCCCAGGGATCATTACACTATATAATAGTGACAGGAAAGGCATATCAGCAGTAAGAATCAATCCTGAGGTGAGATTTCTTAAGTCTTGTAATTCAGCATTATCCATTGCAGCCATTCAAAACGATGAGTCATCTCCAGAAAGTCACTTGCATGCCTCTAGCCTTTTCTAGATAGCTCCTGACAGTTCAAGAAGGTGATTAGACTGTAAATATTGCCATAAGAAATTACAAGAAGTTCATAGTACAAGTAAGTATGGACATTCTAAGGTATTTTTGTGACTTCATTGGAAAATAAAATCTGCCACGCTGAATAATTGAAGGATCATTTATATAGATATTAAATTTTCCAATAAATATGGCAGCATCTATTTTTGTGGTTGTTCTTGTTTTATTTTGTAGAAAATAGCATTGTACACAAGTAGAAAAAATATTCAAGGAAAAAAGTCTCAGGCTGAAGAGAAAGCTAAAATAAGTAGAGGTAATCAATAATATATTTGAATATGGAGCTTAAGGGTCGGAAATTTTTGATAAATGGTTAATGTTAAGTAACAATTATTTCGAACAAAGAACAATGCTACCTTTAATCCAGAAAAATTATAAGAACTAACTCTTTGGAATTTGTTAAAAGACTGGAACTTTTTAATCTGGAAGTGGCAGAGATTTCTTGAGTATAAAAGTCTTCTAAGAAATCATTACATATTGCAGAGATTCATTAAAATAAGAGTGAACCTGAAGTTTAAATTTTATCAAGTTCGAAAATCCAGAACAGTTCAGAAAACCACTGTCGTAAGTGATTTCCTTTCAGAGAATATTCTTTCAAAAGAGTAATCATTTGCTGGTTCCAGTTATCATCTGAAAAGTATCCTACAGAAATTTGCCATATTCTGAAGTTATTATTCATCTATTCTAACTTGTTTTTAGTTATAACTTGTCTTCATTCTATGTATTTAATATGCTGTGTCATACATCTTGAAAGTATTATTTGATTTTATACTTGATGTCAGCCCAAAGGCCAAGAGATGATTAAAAATCTTACTTAAAGTGAAAGCTAAACCTCCCTTTTCTCTATCTTGTCATGCAAGATGTCTTCTTCAGTTCTTATTTGGCTTTTGTAAACATGTGTTTATCTTCCACACGTTCTATCATCCAGAGTAGATGTTCTACAATTTTATATAAATTTAAGTCAGCATTATGATTATTCAACCTTCAAGAAATATGAGATACTCCTAAATTGATATCATTGACTGTTATCTTTCTCAAGCCCTCAATGTCATGTCAATGGTTGACTTTGGGTATGAATAGGAGGTTGATTTTGTCACGAATCTGCTTGGTTTTTACCCCATAGATGATTGGGTTGATGGCAGGAGGGATGGCTACATAGAGGTTTGCAAACAGTATATGGAAGGAGTGGGGAATATTGTGACCAAAACGATGGGCAAGGACAGAGAATATGGCTGGTGTGTAAAATATAAGAATGACACAGACATGGGAACCACATGTGCTAAGAGCTTTCTGGCGGGCATCCCGAGAGGGAAGGTTAAAGACAGCACGAAGAATAACACCGTAGGAGATGCCAATCAAGATCAGATCTGACATGACAGTCATTATAGGTACAGCAAAACCATACCAGATATTGATAGAGATGTCAGCACAGGCCAGACGAGCAATGCCTATGTGCTCACAGTATGTGTGAGGAACAATGAGCTCTCTGCAGAAAGGCAGTCGTTTTAGCAAGAACACACACGGGAAGATGATACAAAAGCTCCTGCTGATAATCGCCACCACAATCTTAATAACAATCTGATGGGTGAGGATGGTGGTGTATCTTAGAGGGAAGCAGATAGCAACATAGCGATCAAATGCCATGGCCAGCAGGATTGCAGAATCCATGGCAAAGCTGAAATGGAGGAAAAACATCTGAGTAAGACATCCAGGAAATGTGATGTGTTGAGGACCCAGCCAGAAGATGCTGAAGGTTTTGGGAACACATGTATTACACAGGATGAGATCTGTACCAGCCAGCATGGAAAGAAAAAAGAACATGGGCTCATGCAGGCTGTGCTCCATAAAAATGAGGTAGACGAGGATGCTGTTGCCTGCAAACGCCACAAGGTAGATAATAAAGAAGGGGATCCCAATCCATATGTGGAGCTGCTCCAGCCCGGGGATTCCCAAGAGGATGAAAAAGCCTGGATTGAAGCTACTGAGGTTGAATGTAGCCATTATGGTCATGGTTTAAATGATTCTCCTAAACTGAAAATGAAATGGCATGATAGTTACAGTGATACAGGCAAACTTTCCCAATATCATTCCCTCTAAGAAATCATCACTTTATCCCTCTTCTCTTCTATCTATGAATAAACGTTTGCCAAACTTTCAGTCATTTAATATGCATCATTGAAGTGTTTTCCTGGAGACTTAAGTCATATGACTGAATCAGTCCTGACTACTGACAGCAACCCAGTGAAGTTTCCTTGGAAATTTTGTGCATTAAATAAAACCACACAAAGAATGAATTAGGTATGTTGCTCTGAGATAGAGCATTTGCTTAACATGTACAAGGTCCTATGTTCAATCCCCACAAATGCAAAAATGTATATTTTAAACTACGTTAAATATTAGTCAGAGATCCATTTAATTATCTAGTTGCTAACTGAGGCTTCACAGAGACAGACTCAGTGTCTGAAACCTAAGCAGACCATCCAGTGCCTTCTTCTTCCCTGCTTTTCTACACTCAACTCTACTATACCCTCTGTGTCTGCCCTGGTACTTATAATTGCTATAGAAGGTTCAGGCATAAATCAGAGGCATGTGCTAAGCTCCCTTCATCAAACTTTAAGTGTTAGCAGCTTATCTCACTCTTTAAACATTCCTAGGCTGAAGTCTATTCAAGAGATGACAAGTCTATCAGTGACTATACCAGATTTGTTTCAGAAAACTAAAGCCAACCTATTATGCACAATGAAGGCAAATCACAGAAATAGACACTCAGGCTCCTGGCAAAACAACACAAAAGTACTCTTGTCTCTGTCTCTTGAATGACTCCTGTTTGTGTAACTTCATTGAATCAGAGAGTCTATCTTTTAAAAACTCTCACATTTTGTGATCTGATATACAACTGTTTAACTCCAAAGCCAATACCCCTCATGTTTATTATTTCTATTTTTTTTCTTTGTGAATATTGGAATCCTATAGTGCTATGCCTTTGTTGTTTTCTCACTATGCAAACTGTAGTAAGTGGTGATCACTTAGTGATCTACACTAATAATGTAACATTAACTGGACCCCTATGGTGAACATTCTAGTTTTTGATGCTAAATGCAATGATGTTCCAGTTCTGATATTAAATTCTTTGGTTTTGGAATTATGTATCCTCCACCTGTGCTTTTCATCCAGATTACTGTATTGGTCTTTCTCCTGTTTCAACCTCATTCCTATTATAATACTTCCAAGTCAAAGACTGTTCAACACAGTCAGTTTTCCATGTCTTCAAATTGTCTTAGTAACATCTACCTCACACAAAGGATCCATCCTCACCTCTAAATGATTATCATATTGCAAGTGTTCACTGAATATGTATGTAACTTAAATGAACTGCTCTAACCTACATATCATCCACTCTTGCTGAAATATCTGCTTGCTAACATAAATGCATCTGTTTTTTTTTCATTTGTAGTTATAAGTTTAGAAAAGATCCAGAAAGGATTTTCAGAAAATGCAAAAATGCAAGACATATTTTAAAAATATGTCCCAATTTACTCCTTGTAGTTTACCTGTCATCAAGGCTGACCGTGGAAGTAGGGACTTACTGTTCCTGGAGAAAAGATGAGAGCTGAGATCTATCTGTCCCAACCACAGAGTAAAGAAGGTTGGGATCCAATCACTCCAAGAAAGGAAGATACAACCAGGCTGGTGTCAACAATGGTTCTCACTTAGATAGGCAACATCTCCATTACAAGAAGATCCAACTGAAGGAGCTTTTAATCTATAAGGTGCTTTAACATGAGTGCAGTCAAAGGTACAAGGATTCTTGTTGGATATTCCAAAGTTGTGTATGAACTACCTTCCCCACATGTCGCACATCTATAAATATACACCTAGATGATATCTGTAGAAAAAAAAGTAGAAAGCTTAAAAAACGTAGATGTAGTAGTACATTACTTTAATTCCAGTTCTTGGGAGACTGGAACAGGAGGCTCATCAATTTGAGAACAGCCTTGCTACACAGAGAGGAAAGAAAAGAAAAAAAAAGGAGATAACAAATTTCATGACAAAATTACAGTAACTAAAGATGACTTCTAATGAAGCCCTGTGATTCTATTAATATTCAAAATATTCTTAGAGATTACAAAGCTAAAGCCCATTGATCCAAAGAAACTTGATAATGGATATAAATAATTAAGTAATTATGAAATATGAGAAGAAAATTCTGTCCTTTTATTAAAATTGCTGTAAAACAGATAAGTGCCACTAGTTAGCAGCTTAACAGAGATCTCAAGAGGCTGATGATACTCAGTTCTGTGAAGTGTCTGGTGAAATAAGGAGGTGATATAGCTATTTTTGTAAAAAAAATTTACTGTCAAGCATTCCTGAAGATTAATTTAGCTGTATGTATCAAATAAATAAATAAATAAATAAATAAATAAATAAATGGAACATACACATTCTCCTAGTGGCTTCAAATACAGAAATGTTTCTGAAGAGGATGTTATACAAATACATAAGGTTATAATGTGACAATAATTAAATTACATTATGAATTCAAATAAAATTATAATGTAGAAAATGAACACTGTCAGAGTGACGCACATTTACACTTCAATTGAGAATATATAGTGTGTTCATTTACAGTGTAAGAGGAGAGTACACAGACTTTAAGAAGAATGATGTAAAGCTGTGCACATGAAAGTCAAAAATCAATGGAGTATTTTTGTTAAATAAAGACCAACTGGAGCACACAGCTACTATATGTTATTAGCACTGATCGGAAGTCTCAGCATTTGCATCAGTATAAAGTCAGCTGTCCTAAGGGTATACTAACGGGCACATCATTTTGAAAGTTAAGTGGGGAAGAAATTTTTAACTTTTAGCTTTTATATACATATATGTATAAATTTATCTGCTGTCATATGTATGTACTTTGTATTAAAGTGAAACTTTTTTCTAGGCATGGTGTCTCATGCTTTCAATCCCATCACCTGGGAAGGAAGGGCAGGCATATGAATTACAGGTCAGCCTGGTCTACATAATAAGTAAAAGACATTTTCTGTATGAATAATGATGAAAATGATACACTTAAGTGAGAATGAAAACTAAGGGCCACTAAGATGACTGTGAAGCTACATGTATGTGCTTTGCTTGCTACCAAGCCTAACTCCCTGAGTTCCATTCCCAAGACCCATTTAGTTACCAGAGACAACTGACTCTTCACATCGTCTTCTGAAATGTCTTGACATCTGAAGCAAAACAGATGAAACTCAGAAAAAATAAATTGACAATATTGTTCACGAGTAAATGTAAATAGACTAACTTATGCAAAGTAAATAAAAAGATTCTCAGAAATTATCTCCTTCCAAGCAATGCCTTATTCAGACAGTTTAAGATGATTTTTATTCTATTTGTTTTGTTTTCATGGTGCTAGGAACTGAACCCAGAGCTTCACACATGATCTGCAAGCACCTTATCTAATTGTATTCCCAAGTCTATCTTCTTATGCTTAAAGAAGAAATAACTCAAGGAATTTTCAAGTAATTAATAGGCCTACAGAAACGTAAAAGTCTTCTATGCTTACTGTAAAAGCTACTTTAAGCATTTTGTGAAAACCTAGACATTCATTCATTCAATCATTCAAATAAGGGTTCTCTGTTGACTGGAGACAGCTTTGTGGTAAGAGTGCTTGCCTTGTACGCACAAAGTCCTGGGTTGAATGTCTAGTTTTCTTTTCTTTTTTTTTTTTTTAAATTTTCTTGAATCAATATGTCTCCACATGAACTAGACCATAATTATAATCTGTAGAAAGTAGTTATTTTAAAATGCTCTAATAAGATAAATAGTGGCAGCCTGGATTACTCTAATAAGAGGATTAATATATTAATTTGTAAAGTGTAAGAATATAAACAGTAAGACTCCTCTGTCCTTAGAAACATCAAAGGTGTTAAAAACAAAAAAGCTCATGGATATGAACTTCAAACCAGGTTTTCACTTGTTCCTTTGTTGCTGTAGTTGTTGTCCATAGATCCTACTTTATATTTTAGCTTTAGAAAGTAATTTTAGCAGCTATTTAAAACAGGCTCACTTTTTTGCTATCTGCCAAGACTAATAAGTTCATGTTAACTTGAGAACACATTTCTTGAGTGTTTGAGTCCTTCCCATATTTTTGGCACCCTTGTGAGCATCCCATCTGCGATACATGAGTGAAGAATGTCCATGAATCTCTTGCTTCTCTACTTTACCAGCCTCTTGGTGTGATTGACTTAGTTGTAGATCTATGGTTCCGAGACAGCACTCTAAAGACTACCGATAATTCCTTCTTCCCAGACAAATTATTACATTAACAACAGACCTAGGTGAGACTTTCAGTGGGAAAGGTTCATATGGCCTTTCTCCATATCACAAGTGAGATAATTTCAGTTTACTGTGTCACCCCAACTGAAAAACCGCCACCCCAATCTGCTCAAATGCCTTTCTTTTGCTGAAAATGTATACTTATCCACTGTCTACCAAATTTCCTCACCATATGAAAGTGGGAAAATATATCTAGGCATTCATGATTATCAAATCACAGTGGTAATTCTACTATTTTGTTTCCTGATGCTCTCACATTTAGGAAGCTGTAAACTTTAAAAAGTCAGAAATCATGAGTGTTTGTTTTATCTCCTTGGAACGCTGTCTCACTAAGTGCATATAGTATGAACAAGTGAAGGGGGCGCTTGTTGACACAGTAATTAATTTGATCAGTCAGTAACTATAATTTATGTTATGCATAAAGTTATTCTTGTTCCCACCATGAGATTCACTCATTTCTCCCTGTCAACCTTCTATCACAACACCCCACCATAACAGAGAAGACAGACTCCTGAAATTTACCTCTGAGAATTGCAAGATCTGGAAGGGCATGAACATTAGCTCCCCACATTTAAATGCTTCTGGACTGGTAAAAGGGTTCCATCATGTATCCACCAGAGCTAATCCTCACTAAAGGATAATCTCCGAAGAGACTTATCTAGATATGGGAAATTAATACCTTCTCCAATTATCGTTAAAATCCTAAGGCCCATTCCAGAAATTATACTTGCATTAAGTATGTATGTTACCCCATGGTGTGCAGAGAAAGTAACTATCTTGTACTTGGCCTCATCACCACCAAAAGAATGTGTTCATAATGCAAACCTCTGCTTGCTTATATGAAATAACATGTAAGTCTCCACGGTGGTATTCCAGTCTCCATTTTCCAGATGGTTGCCTGCAGTTTGGTATGTCCAAGCCAAAAAAAAAAAAAAACCAAAACCAAAAACAAACAAACAAAAACAAACAAAAACAAAAACAAAAACAAACAAACAAACAAACAAAAAAAACCCCAAAGAAACCAAAACAAACAAAACAAAAACCATTGTGAATTAAAGGTTCTCATGTTCTTAGAGTTACAACATTTGCCTTCCCCAAAAGCATGAAAATGCTTTGAGGAGAGCATTCGGATGCACTACGATTTAAATTGATAGACACTTTTCTTTTACACTATTGTGATTATATGCTGTAGTAATATAATCAAGATTCTAATCTGACTCTTTCTATTTCATACAGCCCGCCTTTGCCACAGTTCTTCTTCACTCCACCAGTTCTATTTCTCTCCAGATCTAGCAGTTTGACTTCCTCTAGGAGTTTTATCCTGCTTCTCACCAGCTTATGCCTTGGAGGTCTGGTCCTTTTGCAAAAGCAGAGTTAAGACTGGAGAGTGCAAAAACACAGCAAGGAAGAGGCAGATGAAAGAGCTGGAAAAGCAGTCTCAATGTCAGGATAGACAAACAAAGGAACAAAAGTAGCATGCAGGGGACCATACTCACAGCAAGGAGGAGCCAATGCATAATCTAGAACGGGGAGTGTTGATAAACATCCTAGTCTTCTCCAGGGATCATAAACTAGTAGAAACAGATAACCTTGAAGCCTGGGAGAATTAGGTATTAAAATTTCAAGTTAGCCTAGGATATGAGCAAATATCAAGTCAAATTAACACCTTGATTCCTTAAGAGCTTATCCTGCTCATGTTAGTTGAAGTTTGGAGATCTTAGAAGGGAACGGAGTGTACAGTGAAAAGATAGAATATATTTTCTTTTTCCTTAGCATCGACAGCACTCCAAAAAGGGTTGAATTCAGCAAAGAAAATCAAAACATACATTTTTAATGTTCATATGATGAGGGGGAATTAAAAAAGAAAGAACAAAAGATCCAGGAATTATTGTATGTTTTTAAGTTTGGGATTTTTTTTGAGATACAGTCAGCCATTACTGGTACTAAATTAGGTGTTTTAACAAAACCTGCTGGATGTAGATTCCTATTGTCTTCTATCATTTCTCCCCAGATAGTAGATATCACACTTCTAGAATGCGGTTTTTCTGATATGCTAACAGGCAAGGTACAGCATGACCTCTCTAGGTTTTATTTCTTGCTTTGGAATAGAATTATAGTTTCCATGATCTTCTTTAAAGAAAAATTTTATCTCTCACAGCATGCTTCCAAGAGATATGTGAGGGAAGAAGAAAGAGAAAGGGAAGTAATCTGAAGAAATGTTTCGCTTCCTGAAGTAAATAGCATGCCAAAAAGCTGAACTTTGGGGAATCATGCCTAAGCACCAACAGAGACATTGCTGAGTGATTGATCTACAAGGTTCATAGAGTAAGAACTAGTATTCCCACATTCCAAATACAAAATTCCTTAAACTTCTTGTTTTTGTTATCTTCTCTATCCATGAATGTAAGCAACTTTATCATGCATGGTCAATTAGTACCATTGAAATAAACTCTTTTGGAAATTTAGAAAACAAAACTCTGGAAACATTTCTGGCATTAGCTGCAATCTTTGCAGGTTCAAAGCAGTCTGTGTTTCTAAACTTCAGCACCACATGGTTCTCCCACCTTCCCTGTGTGATAAATCAACATTAACTTTGGTTGAGCTTATTTGTCGGAGAATAGGATAATAACCTATCTGATAGAGGCCTAATATCCAATATATACAAAGAACTCAAGAAGTTAGACTCCATAGAAGCAAATCACTGTATTAAAAAATGGGGTAGGAAGCTAAATAAAGAATTTTCAACTGAGGAATCTTGAATGGCCATGAAGCACTTAAATAAATATTCAACACCTTAGTCATCAGGGAAATGCATATGAAAACAACCCTGAGATTCCACCTCACACCAGTCAGGATGGCTAAGATCAAAATCTCAGATGACAGCAGATGCTGGTGAGAATGTGAAGAAAGAGGAACACTCCTCCATTGTTGGTGGGATTGTAAGCTGGTACAACCACTCTGGAAATCAGTCTGGGGGTTTCTTAGAAAATTGGACATAGCAGTACCTGAGGACCCAGCTATACCACTCCTGGGCATGTACCCAGAAGATGCTCCAACATATAACAAGGACACATGCTCCACTATGTTCATAGCAGCCTTATTTATAATAGCCAGAAGTTGGAAAGAACCCAGATGTCCTTCAACAGAAAAATGGATACAGAAAATGTGGTACATTTACACAATGGAGTATTACTCAGCTATTAAAAACAATAAATTAATGAAATTCTTAGACAAATGGATGGAACTAGAAAATATCATCCTGAATGAGGCAACCTAATCACAAAAGAACACAGATGGTATACACTCACTGATAAGTGGATATTAGCTCAAATACTTGGAATACCCAAGATACGATTCACAGACCACATGATGATCAAGAAGAAGGAAGACCAAAGTGTCCAGGCTTCCATCCTTCTTAGACAGGGGAACAAAATAATCATGGGACCAAATACAGAGACAAAGTGTGGAGCAAAGACTGAAGGAAAGGTCATCCAAAGACTGCCACACCTGAGGATCCAACCCATATACAGTCACCAAACCAAGACACTATTGTGGATCCCAAAAAGTGCATGCTAACAGGAGCCTGGTGTAGCTGCCTCCTGAGAGGCTCTGCCAGAGCCTGACAAATACAGGGGTGGATGCATGGGGTCCCCAATGGGATTCCTAATGGAGGAGTTAGAGAAAGGATTGAAGAAGCTGAAGGGGTTTGCAACCCCATAGAAAGAACAATAATATCAACCAACCAGACACCCCCAGAGCTTTCAGGAACTAAGCCACCAACTAAGGAATACACATGAAGGGACCCATGGCTCCATCCGCATATGTAGCAGAGGATGGCCTTGTCAGGCATCAAGAATAGAGAGCTCAGACAAGGCTCATACAGAGTGATTGGCCTGGATCTTAAAGGTAACTAGGAATGAGAAAATCCTCCTTTTTTAACTTTGTGTGCATTTTCCTTTATATTCTCCAATGATGACAAGTGGTGACACGTACCTACTATGGACACTGTAGGAGGTTTGTTATAACATCAGGGATTCACTGACATTTAGAACAGAAACACAAACCATTACTTGAAGTCTCCAGATGTGAAAATCTTCAGCACAATGAGTAACATAATGATGTGATTTGTGTTCCAGAATCTAAGGGGAAGGCTTGCAGGATGCACGACTCAATCGTTTGTGTCATTGGCTAGATTTTGAGTATATTGGCCAAGAACTTTACCAATTACCCCTTATAAATCAGAGAGGTTATTCCTTCTAATTAATTCAATTAGAAAAACATGTGAGCTATTTCTACCATTTTGTTGTTTGTGTGTTTTTAGGCTACATCGTTTTTACTGAACAAGTGTGGCTTGAATATATATTTCTCTAAAAATACATGTAAATATTTCTCTCAAAAAAAAACTGACAAAATTTTCCACACTAAGTAGTAGTCACTAAGTAGTAGTCATAGTCCCATAAAACCCCAGCAACATACCAAATACAGCTTCTAGGATGACTATTCACAGATATATGACATATCAAAAAGTATTTTCTTTTTCATGGGTACAAGGATCCTTCTACACTGTTGTTGCAGTGTGAACAAAATTTTGTATTCACCCAGATTAAACAAATACAATTTTCACAAGCTGCAACAATGTTGATATACATTCATCATGACCCAAACCTAGATTTGAACAAAACTTGTGTGTGAATATTTTAGCACCTCTTGTTAAAAAGTAAACCATGTGTATAACCCTTTAAATGCTAATTTATAACAGATATATAAATGTGGGTACTTGAAATAAAGTTTATTCTGGAAAGTGGTTAAAGGGAAGTGGCCAAAGAGATGGCTTGGTAAAGACACTGAGTGTCTGAGTCAATTGCCAGGACCCACATATTGGAGAGAGAGACATGACTTAGACAAGTTGGCTTAGGGTCGCCACATGTGCCCCACCCACAAATAAGTAAATGCAACTTTTATAATGGAAAAGTAATCCTGTAATAACAATATCAGTTTTGTTATCATCATCATTTTACTATCTGATGATACATCCAATAGTATCATAATATAAACTTTAAAGTGCAGAATATAATTGATATTTTAAAATTTTGGCTTATGTAAGGTATGAAAGAAATGCTAAACTTGGCCAAAAAAATCACACTATTGTTAAAATTTCAAGTTAATAGAAAGCATAAATCTCAGAATGAAGTACAATGAAGCCCCCACGTCCCCCTGAGCACCCCCACCCCACCACTCTACACACCCACACATCACCCGCCCCTACCTCTCCACACTACCCACACCACTCCCACCCCACTAAAACCCCCATCCCCTATCCTCTCTGTAGGCAGCCGATTTAAGATGGTGCCGGTTTCTGACATGGCCAGCTCAGCTTCCTGTATAAACAAGCCTGTTGCGCATGCGTTGGCCTCGAGCCCCTCCTGAGAGGGCTTATGCTAAAGAGGCATTGGCCCTAACCAATCCTGGGGCTTATGCTAATGAGGCATCAACCCTATCCAATCCTGAGAGAACACGCCGCCTGGCCCGCCCCTTGGATGGGTATATAAGCAGCGCATTTCTGCTGCTTGGGGTTCCCCTTCGATGAATGAAGATTGTTCCTGGAATAAAGCTGTCTGAGAAGGATCCAGCTGTGTCGTGTCTTACTTGCTGGTCGAGGTGGACGGGACAACTGGTGGCCCATATGGGGAAACCGAGGAAAGCCAACGTCAACAGAGAACCGAGAACAATGGGAGAGCCGAGGACAACAGGAAGACCAAGGACAATGGGGAAACCAAGGACAATGACCTCGTTGATTCAGAACTCTGCAGCTCAGGAACGGTGGAACCAGAAAGTCCTAGGACAAGGTAAGATCCTAGAAGTATAAATGTTTCTTGTAGACCCGATGTTGGTCGGCTTGGGTGTCGTAATAGCGTTTTTTCTGGTGTATGGTCTCTGCCTGTGCTTAAATTGTCATTGTCCAGGGCATGAGTGCACCTGCTGGGGAGAAGGATCAGAGAGGCAGGTTGTAAGTTGAGTGTAGATACACTCGCCGGCCACCTCCTCAGTAAGCCCTGCGTAAGTAGGCAGGCGAGGAGATCTTCCACTCTCTGTCTGTCTGTATGTCTCTCTCTCTCTCTCTCTCCTCTCTCTCTCTCTCTCTCTCTCTCTCTCTCTGCTGTCTCTGATAACACCCTACAAGGCTCGCGGGTTTAGCGACAAAACGAGAACTAAGTGTTAGAACAAAGTGCTACCATGGGGAATTCACCTTCGTGCCCCGTGAGAAATGCCTTGGAAAAACTAATGCGCGCACGAGGCATTAAACTAAAAAGGAGAATAATTGACAACTTTTTGCATGAGGTTGATATTGTGGCTCCATGGTTTGCAATTTCGGGAAGCCTGATGGTTCCTAGTTGGGAGAAGTTAGGAAAGGATTTGAACTTTGCAAGGGAACAGGGGAGCTTGAAGGGAGGACTTAGAGGCCTTTGGAAGATAATACGCAGCTGCCTAAAAAGTGAGGAATGCGAGTCTGCTGTCCGCAAGGGATGGGAAGTCTTTGAGCAAGTGAAAGAGGCTCGGTCAGAAAGCTCTTAGGCAGGTTCTAGCAAAAGAGACAAAGGACCAAAAAGGGTCGCCAACATTTATCCTAGCATAAAAATTTAGAGACAGAGAGTTCCTCTACCTCCGACAGTTTGGATGAGGAGGAAGGGAAAGAAGCTGAGATAAGGAAGTTGCCCACTCTCTGGTGTGTTAACAAAAGAAAAACAAAAAGCTTATTACAGAGCCCTCCAGAGAAGCAAGAGATGATTTGGGGATGCCCTAGTCTCTCTGGCTATCTCGAGGAGAGATTCTCAGTTTTGTTTTCTATGTTTATTGTCTGTCATTGGTATACTAATTTGTCCATATGTGTTATTTGTTTGTCTTTGTTTGGAATGATTGTTGTCTATGTCTCATGTTTGAAAACTGCTTGCTCGATTTAGTTTGAAACTTGCTTGGGAAGCAGTCTCAATTTACACAGCAAAAACTGATAATTTACCCTGCTCTGTGGCTGGGAGAAGAGCACTGGCAGAAGCAACCTTGAAAAGAGTTAACTGTTTTCATAAGCGGCTCTTGGAAGGAGGCTAACAGTTTCTGCAGTAAGGGTATCTCCCAGTCTGATAAGTGCTTTTCTCTTAAATTACAGTTAGAAAGGTAAGAAAAATATGTTTAGATGTACATTTATATATAAGTATGTTCTATGCGTTCTGGTTATATGTTATTGGGTATGATTGCAAATTTATAAATTTGGTAATAAAAAACTAGTAATTCAAAATTGGAGTCACTCAAAACCAGATGTGTGAAAGAGCTTTAACATTTGGAGAGTGCTTGTTGCTCCAAAAACATCCAAAGACAATATCTTTTAATATTTGAGACATCAGCTATATTCCTAAATAAATTGTGACATAAGACTCAAAGGTTTCTAGGAGATGCTAATTGGCTAAGATCTTATTTTAAGCTCTCCACAAAAGAATTTAAGCCTCTGTTTAATGTTCTCAGGGGAGATACAAACCTTAATTTCTTTTGGCTGATAGAAGAATCATTTTATAGAAAATATAAGAAACTATTATTAATAGATATGTAAATTAATTAGTTGTTGGCTGTTTTATAACAGTCCTTTGATAAAAGAGATTTTATATATATATATATTATATATATATATATATATATATATTATTTATTTAGATTTATATTTCTTTATTTCTAAAAGAGTTTTAATATCCTGTTTTGAAGCTATTGCTATGTTAATATAAAATTATAGGTTAAGATCACAAAGGTATCTTAATGAAGAACTTAATAAAATATTTCTTATTCCAAATAATAATATAATTGATTATTAAAAATACTGATATTTGGCCTAACACATGATCAATTTGTTACAGCTTTTCTCTATACATGCTCTTGTATTTCTTATAAATTTATATATATAGCCCACAAAAGGTGTGTTTACTATATTAGTAGACAGCTCATTTAATAAAAAGACAATATATATAATTAAATTACATATTTACTCTCTTGAGTTCCCCTGCTTCAGTACAAATAATTAAACTACGTTCTGTAGTCACTATTTAAAATACAAAAAATTAGGCTTTTAATTGGGATACTCATAGTCAAGATATGAATCATGGTTTATAATTGCTTGAAATTATTTCTTTTTAGATATTGCTAATTTTCAAATTTCACGAATATGGCTCAATTTAAGAAACATGTATTTTCCCTTAATTTTATAAGACATTTAAGAGCTTATACTAGATTGCCTGGACCCCAGGAAAATGCCATGACAAATCTGTATGTGAGATAAATTACAGATCTTACAAAACAATTGTCCATGTAATTTTGCCTTTTACACTGGGGTCACTATATAATAAAAGTTTGTTTATCTAGATTGCTGTGCCACTGTAGTTCATCTGCCTTTTGTGATCCCTGAGACCAGAAACTACAGTTTTTGGCACTTAGCACCTCAAAACAGCCAAAGATTGAGTAGACAGCTTTGTTTTGTCTCAGAAAAAAACTGCTGGGCTCTGATTTATGCCTACGAGTCTGAGGCCACTTAAATAAGTTATTGAAGAGTTTGTTATTAAATATAAAAAGGTTGCTTCCGGAGCATACCTGGTGGAGAACTCTGAGCCTGTGCTGTGCCAATTCCAGCCTGGATTGCCGCAGGTTGTTGAGTTGCAAATAGTTCTAGAGGTTTTCAAAACCTGTCATTTTGCCTTTAATTTGCTCTCTGATTCGGCATATGTAGTGAATGGTGTCAGAGTCCTGGAGGTCGCAGGCCCCATCAAAGCCAGTAGCACAGTGTGCGCTCTCTTTAGAAATTTGTAAAAAATAATTAGACAGCGCACCAACAAATTCTTTATCCAGCATAGTAGAGCTCACACGGGATTACCAGGACCCTTGAGCGCTGGAAATGACACGGTAGACCTACTATGGACAAAGAAGGAATGCATCTTCCTGAGCACTGCTTGGGATTGTGCAGCACAGTTCCATCAGTTGTTTCATGTAAATTCTAAGACATTGCAGCAGAGATTCAACCTGCTGTGGGCTCGATTGCCCCCAATGCATTATACACCTACATCCATGTGGGCATCAACCTCGAGGCATCTCACCCCTCAGGGTTTGGCAGATGGACGTCACACATCTCTCAGATTTCAGGACCCTAAAATACATCCTTGTATCAGTAGATACTTGCTTGAGAGTGATCCATGCCACTCCCCTATCTGGTGAAAAGACCACCAATGTAATTGCTCATTGCCTAGAGGCGTGGGCGGCTTGGGGAAAACCCCAAACACTTAAGACTGATAATGGCCCAGCCTATACGGCTCAAGCCTTTTCTTCCTTTTGCCAAAGGATGGAAGTCTCACTCACTCATGGACTGCCCTACAATCTTCAGGGGCAGGGCATTGTAGAACGAGCGCACTGCATGCTCAAGGAATGCCTTCAAAAAAAAAGGGGGGAATAGGCCACGGCCTTACCCCCAAGCATAGACTATCCTTAGCACTATTTACCTTAAATTTTTTAAATTTGGATGCTCAGGGTCAGTCTGGTGCTGGCAGACATCATAATCACCTATGCCCTCCGCCAGAAAAGGTAAAATGGAAAGATATCATAACTAACACATGGCGAGGGCCCGATCCTGTGCTCATAAGAGCACGAGGTTCTGTTTGTGTCTTTCCACAGGACCAAGAAAAACCCTGTCTGGATCCGTGAGAGACTGACTCGGAAGATCTTCAGTCCGGCCGTCCCAGACAAAAAAAGGGATGATGAAGCCACGGATCCTGATATTGATCCTGCTGCTGCAGTGGATACTGGGTGATTGTATACAGCTGTGGGCAATTACACGCACTTGGCCGGTGCCCATGTCAGTCCATTCTAACTCCCCGGTCCTCCCTACCTTTTTTTTCCACTTCTTGTGCTTGCAATGTGCCTGCATTGTCCCAAACAATGAACCCCCTCAAAAGTACTCCGCCACCAATTATTCTCTTACCAGTGCACTCTGCTTTACTTTGAACACCAAGGCAGAGTGTATTAAGCTTGTTAGAGCCAATGTGTCTGCATGGCTAGAACCCCTCGAGTATTCTAATGTTGGTGCTGGGGTCTTGGGGACTGTTCTTACTCAAGTGGCAGTGGGCCAGACCCAAGGATCAGGAGGCACCCCGATGGACGCCATGAGCAGCATTAACATCACGACATTGCTCATGGTTCACAATGCCACCATACCTTTACCTTATGGAAGCGGTAAGAACTCCACTAAACGCAGAGTGCTCCCGTTGTGCCCTCCTTATGAGGAGTTTCCCCCTGATTTTATTCCCTGCCAAGGCCAACGTGACACCTCTCCACCCTCAACCACCCCCTTCCCTGCCTCCCAGAAGTAGTGAAGCAGTGCTGGGATTACTGCAACACAGTGAGCCTGGAAGATATCAAGCTTACTGATGGGAGCTGGCACAAAGCTGCCTAGTATACAAAAGTACGGGTCTGCTACAGGAAACTGCAATATCACCAACTCAGCTGTTGTCAGGAAATGGATGTTGAGCACAATAGTGAGAGCAGCTGGCTACCAGCTGTTGAACTTCCTTCTAGGAATTCCTCTGGACGACCCAGGAATTACATAGTAGCTGCTTGCTTGCAAGTCTGAATGAAGGGAAAGCCACTTGGTTGTCTGCTTTCAAACCATGTAAAAAGATTAGCTTTAGAATGTGTGATTTTGATCTCAGTAAAAATAGTAAAATGTGATGAAATTATTTTTTACATATGTATTTTCTCTAGTTTGCTGGAAAATAAAAAACAGATTTCAATGAATTAGACTGTGATTCCAGGACTGTGTAAATACTCAATAAACCTTTATTTATATAGGGTAAGACAGATTAACCCTGCTATAAATCTCTTTAATACATTATGATAATTGATAATCATGAAATTTAAATTTAAAATAGTGTTGTTTGAATGTTTTGTCAGAAACATACCAAATAATTACATATTTAAAATGCATTTTATGATGGCCACCAAGGAAACAGGCAGCCTAACTGCAGAACTTCACCTCTCCTCCTTCTCTTCCAAACTCAAGTCCCCAGTTTCATCTCTAGCTCTGTAGCAGACTACCTGCTGTAGCCTCCCTTTCCTCCTTGCTCTATCTCCAGTCTTATTGCTTTATCCCATGCCTCAATTCAGCCAGCAAAACCTGCCACACAAGCAAGTAGACCATGTTTCTAATTTCCCAGTCCCAATCCCATTCCAGCTCTGTGCAGACCACCTTTGTGAACTCTCCCCACTCTCTGTTTCCATTCCCAGGAGACTAAGCAGATCCTGGTAGAACATACTGATTTCTTCCCTCCCATCTATCCCCTCAGACTCTCCCTCGAGCTGATCCCATTCTTAAGTGTCAGTTCCCAATACCTAAAAATATATTTTACCTAGAACCTCTAGTGACCATATCTAGTAGAATCTCATAAGAATTTGACACCAAGCAACACAATCATCACACCCTCCTAAGAACTAAAGAGGGCAACAGAAAGCAAGGAATGAAACACCCACCCAACAAAGACAAGGCCAGATATCAGCACCTAGAATTACAATCATCCCAAACCCAGATTCCTAAACAGCTATATAAAAACACAATAATGTCCTGGACAAAGAGTCTCCATTAGAGCACAGCAAGCCTACCTCAGTAGGCCACAAACAATGTAATATAACCACAGCAACAAGATAAAGACCTTAACAAAGCTATTATAAACATGATAGAGGGCCTTACAGAGGAAATGAATTAATAACTTAAAGAAATACATAAAACCACAAACACTGGAAGGAAATGAATAAAACAAAAAGTTCAAGACCTGAAAGTGGAAAAAATATATATATATATATACCCATATGTACCCAAGCTGAAGGAAATGGGGAAATGAAAAACTTAGGAAATCAAACAGGAACCTTGGAGGCAAGCTCACACACAGAATACAACAAATAGAAAAGAGAATTTCAGGCACTTAAAATATGCTAAAAGAAATGAGTACCCCAGTCAAAGAAAATATTAATTCCAAAAACTCCCTGGCACAAAACATACAGGAAGTTTGGAACACTATGAAAACACCAAATCTAAGAATAACAGAATAATAGGCATGGAGGAAGAAAAACTTCAATCAAAGGTATGGACTATTTTTTGAAAAGCAAATTTATGGAGGAAAATTGTTCTAACCTAAAGAAGATACCAAACATGGTACAAGAAAACATAATGAACACCAAATAGACTGAACTAGAAAATAAATTCCCCTTGACCTAAGTATAGACCAAAGAAAAATATTAAAAGCTAAAAGGGAAAAAGACCAAGTAACATATCAAGGCAGAGTCATTAGACTAATACTTCACATGTCACTGGAGACTCTAAAAGCCAGAACCCTGAAAAAATGTTCTATGCACTCTAAGAGGCTTAGATGACAGATCAGACCACTATACCCAAAATTTCAATCAAAATATTTGGAGAAAATAAGATCCTATGATAAAACAAAATTAAGGCAATACCTATCTACTAATCTAGTCATACAGAAGGTGCTAGAAGTAAAATTCCAACCTAAAGAAATTAGCTGCATCCAGATAACACAAGAAATAAATAATCCCAGGCCAGCAAATCAAAAAAGGGGGAAACACACACACACACACACACACACACACACACAACACACACGAGGAGAGAGAAGAGAGAGAGAGAGAGAGAGAGAGAGAGAGAGAGAGAGATGTCATAACGAGAAAGTAAATCAACAGACATTGCTCACTGATATTTTAGAATCTATGGCTTCAGTTCCCCAATAAAAAGACACAAACTAACACAACTACAACTGACGTCACTCTGCTGGTGCATTCAAGAAAACACAGCTTAACATCAAGGATTGACATCACCTCAGGGTAAGAATGGAGAAAGATATTAAAAAACAAAAAAAAGAAAAAATAGACCAAAGAAACAGGCTGGTATATCTGACAAAACAGTCTTCAAACCAAAACTAATAGAAGAGAAATAGAAATGTTATGGTTTATATATTCTTAGCCCAGGGAGTGACATTATTAGAAGATGTGGCCCTGTTGGAGTAGATGTGGCCCTGAACTTTGAAAGGCAGCCTGGTTTCTGGTCATGCACAGCCTGGAAACCATGGTGACCTCAGGTGACCCTGGGGAACCCCAGGTGACCCTGAGGGATGGCAGGCATTTCGCCACACCCCCAAACTCCAACCTCCTAACATGAGGCCTTCATAGATTCGTGTCCTTCAGTCATGTAAGGGCAATGCTCCTAGCCCCTCCACAAGTCATGTAGCCGCAAGACAAATCTCTGTTTTAATGAGGTACCTAAAGGCCTGAAGAGTTTAATCAATTAAACTTTCCTTGCCAGACACTCCTCCCTGTAAAAGGTGTTTAACCTCAGGCCTGCCCTGAACAGAGAGGTATGGTTTTCTCATCTACTTTCTGCCATGACAATAAACGTCTTAATACCATGGACTGTCTCTTTCATCAGGATCTGCCATGGGGAGCAATGGAGAAGTCCTTCACTTACAGAGCCACCATCTAATTTCCTGCAGAAGGTTTCTCAGCAGTCTCAGCCATGGAGACCAACTCAACAAGCCAGGAACTCTCATCCCTGCTGGACCCAGGAGAGCATTTGCTCTCCTTCTCTCCCCTTCAGCTTCAAGCCAGTCCATCCCATGCCCCCCTTTTCGTTCTCAGCTCTTCTTCAGCTTTTACGCGGCCTGGGTGCCCAAGAGCCTGAGAACCAGATGGTCCCAGCTGCCCTGCAGGCTGGGGACCCCTGAGCCAGCTCCAGCAGTCCCCACCCCAGAGAGGTGTCACATAGCTCCTGCCGTCACTGGTTGTGAGGTAAGTGCAGTCAAACTTCCTGCTTTCCACTTCCCTGAGCCACCCTAAACCTGTGGCTTGGAAGTGGAAGCCACCTGCCCCCCATCCCATTAACCCTACAAGAAATGTTAAGATTTGTAAATGCTTAGCCCAGGGAGTGGCACTATTAGAAGGTCTGACCCTGTTGGAGTAGATGTGGCCTTGTTGGAATAGGTGTATCAGTGTGAGGATCGGCTTTAAGACTCTCATGCTAGCTGCCTGGAAATCAGTCTTCCACTAGCAGCCTTCAGATGAAGATGTAGAACTCTCAGTATCTCCTGCACCATGTCTGCTGGATGCTGCCATTCTTCCACAATGATGATCCTAGACTGAACCTCTAAACTTGTAAGGCAGCCCCAATTAATGTCCTTAAAAATGTTGCCTTGGTCATGGTGTCTGTTCACAGCAGTAAAACCCTAACAAAGACACTTATCAAAGGAAAAAAATCCACTAAGAGGACATTGCAATTCTAAATATCCATGCACTAAACACAAGGACACCAAGTTTATAGCAAAAGCATTATTTAGCTCAAATTACATATTGGGATTACACAAAGATAGGAGGAGACTTTAGTATCCCACTCTCACCAATAGACAAAAAACTAAACAGAGAAATGCTGCAGCTAAACTGATGCTATAAGTCAAATTGAACCTAACAAATATTTACAGAAAATTACACAAAACACAAAAGAATTTACCTTTTCCTCAGAACCTTATGGAACGTTATCCAAAACTGAACACACACTGGGGCACAAAGGAAGTCTCAACAAATTTAGAAAATTCAAATAACTCCCTGCATCTTGACCACCATAGTTTAAAGCTAGATAGCAACAACAGGAGAAACAACAGAAAGCTTACAGACTCAGGGAAATTAACAACTCACTAATGAATGAGAAAATGTTTTCAAGACAGAAATTAAGAAACAAATTAAAGACTTTTTAGAATTGAATGAAAATGAAATACCAATATATGCATATTAGGGGACACATGAAAGTGGTTCTAAGCGTTAAGTTCATAGTACTAAGTGCCTAGACAAAAACATTGGCAATATCTCACACTAGTAATTGAACAGCACACTTGAAAGTTTTCAATTTTTTTTTTAAAAAAAAGGATATCACATTCAAAAGAAGTAGATGATAAGAAATGATCAAACTCCTGCCTGAAATTATTAAAATAGGAACTAGAAAAAAAAAAAACAATCATCCCGGGTGAGGTAAACCATATCCAGAAAAAAAAGACAAATATGGTGTTATTTATCTATGTGTGAAATTAGCTGATAAGTCAATGAAAACCAACCTAAAATCCATAGAATCACAGAGGCTAGGTGTTTAGTAAGGGACTAGGCAAGACAGATAGTTCTCCCTAAGAAAGGAACAAAATAGTTTTTGGTGTATAAAGAAGACCAGATAGAACAGGAGAATCAAGTGGATAGTAGGAGAGAACAGGGAAACTTAAATATCTGTTATTTGGTGGCACAGTCTTATATAGAATATCTAGCACTAATAGGACTGTCAAGATTGGTAGTGAATTCAGTAAAAGTTGTAGGTCACAAAATTAACAAGCAAAGCACTGTAGCATTGAGGTTATTGTCTGTCCAATTGACCATTTGCATGAACACAAGAAGACAACTGTGTTTTCACTGGATTCCAAATAAACCATAGGAATTTAGTAAAACAAAAATTTTAAAAGTACATAGTGAAAGCTACCAATTATTGAAGAAACATATTGAAGAATACATAAGTAAATGGGAAAAAAACAATTGTTAGCTGTTTATCACAATTGATGTTGTTACATTTTACATGGGACACAAAATGAGCTACAGATCTGACCTAATCCCTTTAGAAACACCAGTGAAAGTCTTCAGAGGAACAGACTAAAAAAATAACCACAAAGCATTTCAATTGGCCCAGGAGACAGTGAGCAAAAGGAGCAAATCAGGAAAGTCACTGTTTGACTTCAAACAAAATACATGCTAGAGTTACCAAATATCATGGCAATGTTATAAAAACAGACATGTAGGTCAATAAAAGAAAATGGAAACCTACAAATAAGTCTACACGTTTACAGCCAAATTTGTTTATAATTGTTTTGCCTTATTATTTTATGTGCATGAGTATTTTGTCTGCATGTATGTATGTACACCACAAACATGCCTGGTGCCCACACAGGTCAGAAGAGGGCAGCAAACCCCCAGAACTGGAGGTATAGATCATTGTAAGATATACTGAGGGTGCTGCAAATTGAATTTGTGTCCTGCTAAAGAGCAGCCAGTGCTCTTAACTACTGATCCATCTTTCTATTCTCTAAAACTGGTTTTTATAACCAGTAGCAAATATCATAAACAGGGAACATGTAGTCTCTTTAATAATGATGTGTTAGAAATACGGGTGCTTCCATTTAAAGTTAGGAAGTTGGGCCCTTATATGGCACATACATAAAAAGGCAATCCCAAATGAACTAAAGTCTTATATGCTATATCTTTAAACACAAAGACAATACTGTTTTTTTGAAAAAGAGGGTATTTCCAGAGCTGAGTTAGCTGTGGCCAGTGAATTCCCTGCTGAAATTATATACATGCAAGTAATATATGGACAAGAGGTTGTATTTATATGTATTTATATATTTAGGAATACACACACACACACACATAGCTACAATTTTTAAAAAAGGCCATTAACCTGAGGGGGGTACTAGGGAAAAATTGCAGGAAAAAAAAAAGAGAAGGATCAAAAGAATATAATTATGTTTTAGTTTCAAAACTTTAAAAAAGTCCATGCTGTGAGAGTAAGTGTTTAATTTGCTTTCCGTGCTGCTCATGATTAAGCAGAATGAAGTTCAGATTTTCTTATGTTTGTGCATCTGTTTTATTAAACAAAATTCTCTAGTAAGGCAGTTTACGTAAGACTTGTGGACTAAGAAAAAGTGAACCGATAATTCATCTTTACATATGATCTAATCTACATATGTGGTTTCTTGTGTGTTAATTTTCTCTAGGGAAGATAAAGTGTTGCCTCTCAAGATCCTTACATCCTTACAATGATCCCTTTATAATACTCATCATTTCCCCTTGCCCAGAACTGCAAGCATCCTCCAGATGGAGATATTTGAAAAGGAATTTTTTTATTTTTCATCCAGAGTGAAGGGAACTTAGTTAAAAGCACTATTCAGACTTGCCTAGAGCCCCTCTGCCCAATTTACCTTGCTGTGACAACATAAATGATCTTGGAAGACATAACCTGAGTGAAGTATACCAGTCCCCCACCTCGCGAAAAAAAGACAAGTATTGTATTATTTCAACTATATGTGGAATCTAAAAAGCTGAGCTCATAGATGTTGAGAATAATGTTTACCAGAAACTGGGGCATTTTTAGCAGAAGGTGAGCAAACATATACAACTCCATATGTCTAAAGAATAGTATCTGTAATTTTACTGTAGAGTTGAGAGATAGTAGAATTTTGAGTATTATTTTGAGAAAGAAATGATATATAAGGTGACAAGTGACAGACATGCTCACCAACCCGATTTGATCATTTAACTATACATGAATTTTTTTTGGTTTTTTGTTTTTTGTTTTTTTGTTTTTCAAGACAGGGTTTCTCTGTGTAGCCCTGGCTGTCCTGGAACTCACTCTGTAGATCAGGCTGGCCTCGAACTCAGAAATCCACCTGCCTCTGCCTCCCAAGTGCTGGGATTAAAGGCGTGTGCCACCACTGCCCAGCACTATACATGAGTTATGACATACCTTTGTATCCTACAAATATGCCAGCTGTTATTTATCATTCAAACCTAAATTTGATTGAAAAGAAAATATGTTATGGTAGTTTAGACAGACTTTTCTCTTGTTTTAACATTTGCTTCCCTTAAGGACAACTCTAAAAGGCAGATTCTTTCTTCCTAGACACAATATTGATATATGCTCTGAAATATTCTTTTTGTCTGATTTTTAAGCCAGCTCTCACTGTCTGTTTAGGATGGCCTAGAGCTCATGATTCCCTTACTTCAGTATACTGAGTGGTTGATATTATGGATGTGCACAGTTGGGCCAGGCTTACTTTGACTTTTTATTGCTGTGGGGTTTTTTTTTCTGTCTTTCTACAATACATTTGCAATTTTATAATCTTCTCCTGAGGAATTTTAACTATCACTTTTTCTTATATATGATATGAATGCTGTGATTTACTTAATATTTTAAATTATCTCCTTGATCCTATTCCATATAAATGTCTCTACTGTTTAACTAGCAAAATATATTCTCAGACATCTCTGAAAAATGTGGATCTTGGAAACATACTACAGAAAAGATTTGGCAATATCACTGTACCAATAATGAAGGAATCAAAATCCTGAGTTGGGCTGGGCAGTGGTGGTACATGCCTTTAATCCCAGCACTTGGGAGGCAGAGGCAGGCGGATTTCTGAGTTCAAGTCCAGCTCGGTCTACAGAGTGAGTTCCAGGACAGTCAGGGCTACACAGAGAAACCCTGTCTCAAAAAAATTTAAAAAAAAATCCTGAGTTGCTTGTAAAGTGATCAATGTTCATACTCCACAGTCATTAATATTATATGATTATACCCGCTCAAGAATTATTAGTTTTCAATTAATTCATTGAGAATGTAAATAAATTCAAGAGTCTCAGAATCACAGCAACAAAACTTTCTCAAGAAAAGCCAAAGACATGGACTTTTGAAGTTGATGTTGGGGTAGCAGTAATCTACTTACACATACTGTGTATACCACACATGTTATCATACACTACATATGTGTACCAGATATACACATATAGACAGTCTATATGTTTACAAATAGGTACATATATACTCTCTAGAGAACAGAGTAGGTACAGATGTAATGATTGATCCATTGTGTGTAAGAGAGTGATTAAAGTTCAGATACATTTGGAAAAGAATCATCAGAAAAACAAAGTAAGCACATACACGAGAATACAACCTCTTTGAAAGAGCATGCTTTGTAGTAATTAGATGAAGGAGATTTTGAACAGAGAGATTTTTTTCACTATAGTCTTGTCTGTATTTTTATTATAATTTGTACAAATATGCAAATATAATTTATGCTAATTTTAAACACTTCTGAAAGAAAAGAAACTATATACAATTTATAAACCATGTATAATAAAACCATGGAAGGTAAAAAGAAATGTTTCAAAGATTAGACAGTTGGGGTATTTCTCAGTTCATGTTATCAAAAACAATAATTAGATGATATGAAGAAAAAGTTTACATCATAAATAAAAGATTCATGATTAATCTCCTGTCATCATATTAAAAATATCTCAGACACATCCTTCTTTACATGGTGTCTTACTCTCAAAAGCAAAAATTATTCTAATGTCTAACATCAAAGGATAGTTTGCATGCTTCTGAATTTTATTCAAAGGAAAGAATTTCATTCATTATTATATTTTATTAAGCCCAAACTATTTAATCAATTTGTTTGATATTGATGAATACTGATATAACTATCTCTAGAGAGTATGTCTTCTATGATTCACATATCTTAAAAGTTCTTTTTGTTAGCATGTGTATGAATTACAAAATGAATAGATAGCTGGGAAATTTGGGATTAGAAAACAGATGACAGCACTTGGGAGGCAGAGGCAGGCGGATTCTCTGAGTTCGAGGCCAGCCTGGTCTACAGAGTGAGTTCCAGGACAGCCGGGTTACACAGAGAAACCCTGTCTCGAAAAACCAAAAAAAAAAAAAAAAAGAAAGAAACAGATGACATAGGAAATAACAATAAACTCCTAGTGATTTTGGAAGAGAAAATTAAGAAAATAAGCACAAATATTCCTGAAGATAGGCCACCTGTTGACAGTCACTCTTAATGATCCAACTACTATGCTGTAATGTTTGGAAAATTATAACTCAGGAGCAAACAACATGTCTGTGATGATTGGAAGCAGTCAACTTAGAGAGCTCAGGGGAAGAGATGTTGAGTTCATAACAGGCTCTCTACTTACATGAACATGATTGCACTTGTTCAAAACAGGTAGAAGAATCTGAGCCACATGTATGTACTTCTTACAGTCAGACACAGGATTTAAAGGTTTCTCTGACCTAAAGCAAGCTAAGGGAACTATGGCTTCTTAGAAGTGTCCATTAATTTTTTCCCTTTTTTTTTTTTTTCCGAGACAGGGTTTCTCTGTATAGCCCTGGCTGTCCTGCAACTCACTCTGTAGACCAGGCTGGCCTCGAATTCAGAAATCTGCCTGCTTCTGCCTCCCAAGTACTCGGATTAAAGGCATGCGCGGCCACTGCCCGGCGTCCATTAAATTTTATGAGAAGAATTTTTCTCTCCTTTAAACAAGAACCTAATGACACTCTCTCGTATCCTGCTTGGTTTTCACCCCATACACAATAGGGTTCATGGTGGAGGCATGAGTAGATAGAGATTAGCCATAATAATATGTATGTGAGGAGGGATGGTATGCCGCCCAAAGCGGTGTGTAAAGAAGGTGAAGAAGGCTGGGACGTAGGTGATGACGATGGCACAGATATGAGCAGTGCAGGTGCTGAAAGCCTTCTGTCGAGCATCTGCTGATGACAGACTCACAACTGCCCGTAGAATCATGGTGTAGGAGACTGTGATGCACAGGATGTCAAAGCCCCAATCAGGAGGGCAACCATTAGACCATAGATGGCATTGATCTGAACATTGCCACAGGATATTTTAGCAACAGACATGTGGTCCCAGTAGGTGTGAGGGATAACATTACCCTTGCAGTATGGCAGGCGCTTGGTGAGGAATATGAAGGGGATGACAAGAATCACGCCCCTAAGAAAAGTAAGCACTCCTGCCTTGGCAATGACCACATTAGTGAGGATAGTGGCATAGCGCAGAGGATAACAGATGGCCACATAGCGGTCCAAGGCCATGAGCAATCAGCACTCCAGACTCCATTCCTGTGAAAGTGTGCACAAAGAACATCTGAGCCAGGCAGGCCTTAAAGTCAAATCTCCTTGGCATTGAACCACAATATGCAGAGAGTGTTGGGAAGGGTGCTGGTGCACATGAGCACATCTGTGAAGGAAAGAAGGGCTAGGAAGATGTACATAGGTCTGTGTAAGACCTCTTCCGAATAGATAAGATATATAAGCCCAAAGTTTCCCTGTAAGAGCGATGCTATACATGGTAAATAGTGGGAAGGAGATCCACAAATGAACCTCTTCCAGACCAGGGATGCCATTGAGGATGAATGAAGCTGGAGTCAGGCTGCTGACATTTACAAGTGGCATAATGAGTGTTGGAAACTCATGGTAGAGCAATCCAGAATTTTCTCTGTAAAAAGAAAAACACTCCTAAAGATCACACAATATAAGACAAACATACTTTTTCCCCTATAATGTCCATTTGTCTTTCTTGAAGGTCTATCTCTGTCTGAGTATATGTGCTCCACCAAGGTTTTATGTGTGGTACATGCAGTTTGCATCCACACCTTTAGTGCTAGATGTTTAGAAGGTAAAGTCTGGTCTCTGTGTCTGGGTGCTGTCATGTCATCCATTTCACAGACTACAGATGGCCTCTAATGTGGCAGCTAGATTGACAAAACATTTGCTGTGTTCCAGATATTGCTTATCCACCACATGGTGCCTGGTTTATACTGAAATATTAGCAACCATAGTGGTTCTTATGTGTCTCACTTTCAAAGGCTTTACTTTGTAGTTCTTCTGGCAATGATTTCAACTACCTTCTGGCTTAAACTACTCCATTATGACTCATAGAAAAATTAACAGCCCAAAATATATAAATCACCTATGTGTACCAACATATTCTTTAAATCAATGCACTCTCTAAAGAATAAAACTGAAATACCATAAATAATAAATAAATGCCTAACCCCTACCAGAAAATCATCTACTTGGTGAACAGAAAAGTAGCGAGAGGATAAACAAGTCACTAGAAATACACTTAAAAATGCTAATGTTTTCCTCACAATAGCATCTAGTCTAGTGGACTCTAGAGTCAATTGGATAAGAATGAAGATGATTTCACATCATAACAAAGAAACTGACATTCCCATAAAACAACATTTATTTTCTGTCTGAATCACAAATTCACAGAACCATGGATTCAAATTTCTTTCAGGACATGTAATCAAACTAAGCTTTTGCATGTAAAAAAGATAAATTAATCTTTATATGCTCTGACAAAACAGACTAGTTAATTAGCACCAATGTTCACAAATAATTAATATATAACAAGAGAGGGGAATACTGCATGCACTAGTATAAATTTGATGGAATGAAATGAAGTTATGGGCCATTAAACAGATTCAGGTAGGCAACACAGGTTATGGAGAAGTGGTCGCTGTTGACCAAATACATGGAGATTGAAAGTAGTAAGAAAGGAACAAATACAGTTGTGGGGATGGTTTATGGTTTCATGAAGAAGGCCATTGGAGGAAAAATAATAATCTTTAATTCAAAATTATTAATTTTAAATTTAGGAGTATCTTTTTTGGAATAGTTGAAGAGACCCACATAAAATCCAATAGATGTCTACACTGTACTTTGAGGTTTATAAAACTTATTTGCCTTTCTTCATATCCTTTATTTAGTTTTATATTAGGATTAATTTCAAAAATAAAGACAAAGATGAAGTCTAGGGACACTTTGATGTTGGAATGTAATTTGTATATTATAACTACAGAATAGAAGCATTTCCCTAAAAAGAAAGTATAAGAAATGAAAAATTACCAGTCAGATTGGCTAAGATATCAAAACACAGGTTGACAGCAGAATGTTGGCGAGGATGTGGAGAAAGAGGAACACTCCCCATTGTTGGTGGGATTGCAAGCTGGTACAAACCATATGGAAAGCAGTCTGGCGATACCTCAGAAAATTGAACATAGTGTTACCTGAGGACCTCCTGGGTATATACCCAGAAGAATATTTCAACATTCAAACAGGGCCACATGCTCCACTATGTTTATAGTGGCCTTATTTATAATAGCCAGAAGCTGGAAAGAACCCAGATGTCCTTCAACAGAAGAATGGATACAGAAAATGTGGTACAATTTACACAATGAGTACTACTCAGCTATTAAAAATAAGACTCAGGGAAATTCTTAGACAAATGGATGGAGCTAGAAAATATCATCCTGAGTGACATGACCCAATCACAAAAAACACACATGGAAAGCATTCACTGATAACCCGGAAAATTAGCCCCAAAACACAACAATACCTAAGATGCAATGAAATAAACCTCTGAAACCAAATAAGGATGAAGACCAAAGTGAGGTGCTTTTGTCCTTTTTAGAACGAGTTCAAAATTCAACCAGAGCTCCCAGGATCTAAACCCCAGCCCCTGAGAACAGACAGGGGCAAGCTTCCTCTAAAGAGGCCTCTAACCACCCAGCGACTCAGACAGATACAGAAAACCGACCAAACAGGGGGATGGACTTGAGGCCCTTATAGAAGAATGGGGGGAAAAGGTTTTGTGGGCCCTAAGAATAGGAACTGCACAGGAAGATCAACAAGTAAACCAACCTGAACCCTTGGAGCACTCAAAGACTGAATCCCAACGTGGAGCATACCTAGTCCAACCAGTTTCAAACCTCCCTGGGCTGGACCTAGGCCTCCCTAAAACATATTTAAAAAAGCCCCAGCTTGGTTTTCAGTGGGCCCCAAAAAACTTTTTGGAGTGGGGGGCTCCCCCAAAAAATGCCCCTTTTAGGGAAAAAGGGTTTTTCTAGCTGGGGCCAAAATCGGCCCCCAATGGGCGAAGGGAAGCACCTCCCTCTCAAGACAAAAATTGGCAGGTGGGGGATAAAAGGAGGGGGTTTCCCCAAAAAACAAAAGGGGGGAAGGTTGGGGTTGGGAGGGGGTGTTTTGGGAGGTTTTAATAAAGTGAATAAAAAAAAAATTTAAAATTTTTAAAAAAAAATAAAAAAAAAAAAAAAAGAAATGAAAAATTATGTAATAAAATGATTTTCCCCTGCCAAAAATAAATTTTTTTCCTAAAAAACCTTTTTTTTTCCTGTGTGCATTTTTCCCCAAGGGGGTTTTTTTTTAAAAAAAACTCCCTGTTGGAGTTTTATTTTAGAAACAAAAGCTAAATTTTTTTAAAAATTCAAAGTAAACGGGGGCCATTGGCCTTTCCCAATTTTTTTAAGAGATAAATTTTTTCTGAAACTCATTACTCACCCCCCTTCCTTTAAAATTTAACCTGTTTTTTTTTTCCCCAATATTTAAAAAAACCCACCTCAAAAAAATGTAAAAAACTGATATATTCCCCTTAAAATTTTAGGGTTTCCCTTTTGGGGGGGGGGCCAAACCCCAAAACAAAGGTAAGGGGTTTCATTCATTTTCCCCCCCCAAAATTCAGGAAAATAAGACCGACCCCCGGGATTTGGGAGGGCAAGCCGCAATGGAAACATGCCCCCTTTTCCCTTTTTTCTCCCACTTCTCTCCCCTCCCCCCCTTTTTTTCCTCTACATGCATTTGTTTTTTGTAATCTACATTTTTTTGGGGTTTTTGTAATTGTGTGGTGTATGTTTTTTGTCCTGGAGACAAAGAGAGAGACAGAGAGAAAAAACCGGAGAGAGGAGAAGAGAGAGAGAAAGGAAGAGAGAGAGAGAGAGGAGACACTAAGGGGGAAGGAAAACTAATTTTAGTTTTTTTCCTTTTTTACCTAAACCCCTTAAGGGGAAAAGTGATTTCTTTTTTGGGGGTTGTATGGGCCCCTTAAAAAACCTTTTATATCTGGATGCAAAGGCCCCCTAGCACCTGCTGGGAATTGACAATGGGAATTTTCTGATGAAAAAAAAAAATTTTTTTTTCCTTTTAATTTTTCTAGAAAACCTGAGGGAATAACTTACAAGTACAGCATAGACCAAAATTTTTCTATCACTTTTTAATTTTAGTGTAGTACACACAAATTAATATTAAATTTTTTAAGATTCAAAAAACCCCTTCAAAATACAACTAAAGGGGAATAGGGGGATGTACTTAATTCCCCCTTAAAATCTTCTTAAAAAATCAAAATTTTTCTATGGATCAGGAAAATTAATCGGATTTTGGGGGCATAAGGTATCTGGGAAAAGGGGGAGAATTTTTTTTCCCTTTTTTTTGGATCCTTTTTTTTCCCCTTTTTAAAATTTCCCCTCATCTCTCTCGGGGAATTTTTCCCAAAAAAATAGAAAAATAGATGTCTTTGTATTGGTAACTGAGTGTGATGGTTTAAAAAAACCAAAGCCCCCTAACCCCCTCAGGTATTTTGGACAGCTTCCCCCCCCAAGGTTGCACGTTTTAAAAAGGGTTTTTGGAAGTCCAGCCTTGCTGGATAAAGTCCATCACTGGGGGCATTTTTTTAAAAATAAAGGCCCCCTCTAATTTGGGGTTTCCCCCCTTTTTTTGTGCGGGAATAAAGATGGGACTCCATTTTCATGTACTTTTTTCCCCAAATTTTTTGCTGCTTGTTTCCATCCCCCTTCTATCTTTGGGGTACCTTTAAACCCAAAAAAAAAATGCTTTTTCCCCAAAAAATTTTCAAGAAAGGGGAAATTTTAAAAATGAAGGGAAAAAAAAAAATTAACTATACTTTTAAAAAATAATGAACCTTTTCCTGGTTTTTACAGACAACAATTTCCCCAAGGGCCATAGAATATTTTGCAAAACCGGGAAAAAAAAATTAAAATAAACCCTAAAATTTTAATTTTGCATGCAAAGGGAAAACCCCCCGGTTTTTAAATAAATGCAGGCCCCCCCAATTACCTTTATAATGTGTTTTATTTTTTTATAAAACTAAAAATTTTTTGGGGGCGGAGGGGGGGTTTCAGGGTTAAGAGCACTAACTCCTTCCAAAGGTTTTCCCTAAATTTAAAATTTTCCAGCAACACATGGGGCACAAAAACCACTCAATGGACCCCCGGAAGCCCTCTTCTGGTGTGTCAAGAGCCCCAAGGGAGTACTTTTATAAAAAAATAAATAAAAAAATTTTTTTTAAAAGTCACATATTATTCAAGTTCCTTCTGTACCCCCCAAACAAAAAAGGGGTTTTTGGTCCCCTTCCCCCCCCAAAAACGGGGAAACCCAACCCCCCTGCTTTGTTTATAATTTTTTTTCCTCTTCTCCCCCCTTCCTTTTTCCTGCCCAAATTTTTTGCCCATCCCCTTTTGGGGCCTTGTGTGTTCTGTGTTACCCCCTCGTAGAATAAGAAACCGGAGTTTTACAGCAACAGTAGAATTTTTTTTGAAGTTTTTTGGTTTTTCCCCTTTTTTTTTTTACTTACGTGCTTTGGAACAAAAAACTCACACTGGACTAAAAACTAACCCCTTTGGGCTCCCCCTGGCTGGCAAATACACCCGGGGTGATTCCCCCAGTTAATTTTGGCTAGTACCCGGGTTTTAAGCTCGTCAGAGCAACCCCAAAAACTTTTTATATTTGGTGTGTTTTTTTTTTCCCCCTCCTTTTTCTGGTACATAACCTCAATTTCCTCTCATTGCTACATTTTATTTGCCCCTTTTGAAATTTTTCTTAACCAATTTCCCCATCCCCCTTCCCCATGCCCCAAATTTTTTCTTTTCATTTTTTTAATATAAAAATTTTTTTCCTGTTTTAATTTTGCATGTTTTTTGTTCCCACAAAACTCACCAGAGGGGGCGGGGGTATTGTCTGTTCTTCCCCCTTTTCGGGGGAGTCCCATGTTTGCATTTAAAAATAGGGTAAATAAAACCCCCAAACGGACAGCCTCGGGCCCTTCCTTTTTAAAACCCCCCTTAAGGAAATTTCCCCTTTAAAACCCCCCAAAATTTTTTTGGCACCTTCGTTCTCACATCTGTTCTCCCAACCTCCACCCCCCACAGCTCCCTTTTTCCCCCGGGGAGCCCTTTTTTGCTACTCAGGAAAAACCACCCCTCGGGGGGCCTCCCCCCCCAAGGGCCCCCGGGGAAAAAACCAAACCCAAGACAATAATTTGGGGCTAAAGGAAGCAGAAAACACACAAAACAAAAGGGGGGGGGGGGGCCCAAAAAACCCATCAGAACTCACCTTTTCCCCCTACAGCTAGCCCAAAAGTGAAACCCCCTGAAGAGCAAGAAAAAGGACCTTAAAACCCTTTTTAAAAAAGATGATAAAGGTTTTTAAAAGGGGGAAATTTTAAATGAAATCCTTTAAAAAAAGGGGAAGGGGAAAATTTTAATTTAAAAACGGGGGGAGCCTTTAAAAAAAAAAAGAAAACAAAAAAAACCCTTTTAAAAATAGGGGAAAATTTGCTAAAAAAAGGGGAAAAAGGAAAAAAAATTAAAACTGTTTCCCCAAAAAAAAAACCCTAAAAAAAAAAAACATGAATCCATAAAGAAAAAAAAAAAGGAGGAACCCAAAATTGGAGAAAAGAAAATTTGGGGAAACAGAAAAAAGAATTACACCCCAAAACCCCAACCCAACAAATACAAAGAAGAAGAGAGAATCTGGGGGAAATAAAGAACAGGAAAAAAATTTTTAAACCCCAAAAATCACAAAAAGTCCCAGACCTAAAAAAGGGGAAAAAAAATGTAAGGGGCCCCACCCTTTCAGGGGAAAGGGGGAAAAGGGGAAAGAGAGAAAAAGGAAACTCTAGGGGAAGGGCCCGGGGGGGACAACTCGGGGATAAAAATAAATAAAATAATTAAAAAATAAAAAATAAATAAAATTTTTAAAACACATAAATTTCTTATCAAAAAAAAACCCGGGGAAATTTTTTGGTACCCCTATGACAAAAAAAACCTAAAAAAAAGGGGAATTTTAAAAAAAGGGAAAAGAAAGTTCCCCCAGCAAAGGGCCAAAAAATTTTTTTTAAAACAAAACCATAGAAGAAAATTCCCCCTAATGTAAAGAAAGAATCCCCAAAAATTTGCACAAAAAACTTAAAAAACCCCAAATAGAATTGACCAAACTAGAAAAACCCCCCTGAAAACAAAAAAATCAAAATAAAAAATGTAACAAAAAAAGAATTTAAAAAATTTTTGAAGGGGAAAAAAAATGCCAATTTTAAACATATAAAGGCAGATCAAAAAAAATTTTAAAAAACTGCTTCTCAGAAAAAAACCAAAAACCCCCGGAAAGGGCCCCCTTGGGGACAAATATCTTGCAGACCTAAGAACCCAATCAAGAAACCCTCAGACTACTTTACCCAACAAAAATTTTCAGCCCCCCAAAAAAATTAGAAAACAAAAATATTCCATAAAAAAATCAAAATTTAAAAAAGTATTTTTTTTACTAATCCCTCCCTACACAGGCTACTAGGAAAATTCCCCAACACAAGGGGGTAACAAAAAGAAGAAAAACACCAAGAAAATCAACCACCCAAACCCAAACCCAAAGGAAGACACACCCACAACACACACAAACTCACACAGAACCAAAACCCCAACAAAAAAAAACCAATCAAAAACCATTAAAAAATTTTTCACAAAATAAGGACTAAATTCACCAATAAAAAAGACATTTTGGCCGGGGGCAGGGGGGGGGTCCCCCCCCCCCCGCCTTTTTTAAAACCCAGAACTTGGGAGGCAGAGGGGCGATTTTTTTGGGAGTTTGGGGGCCAGCCTTTTAAAACAAAAAGGATTCCCGGGGACAAAAAGGGGGCCAAAACAAAGAAACCCCTTTTGTCCAAAAAAAAAAAAAACCAAAAAAAAAAGAAAAAATTAAAAAGAGGATAAAAAAACCCCGGGATCCCCATTCTGCCCCTAAAAAAAAAAACACCAAAAAATAAAGATAGATTTTACCTCAGAAAAAAGGGCGGAAAAAAAGATTTTTCAAACAAATGAACCCAAGAAAAAAGGGGAGTACCAAAACCCAAAATTTTTAAAGAAAAGGGGAATTTTTTAACCAAAAAAAAAACAAAAAGATTTTGACAAAGGATTTTTTAAACCCCCATCAAAGAAAAAATCCACCCTAAACCCCTCAAAAAATTTTTTAAAAACCTGGGGCCAAAATTTGAAGGGGGCATCCCCACTTTCCCACTTACAAAAAATTAAAATAAAATTAAAAGCACCCATCAAACACCACCACAAAAATTTTAGTGAGGGGTTTTCAACATCCTACTTTCAACCTTTTTGGCGGGCCCCTTTCCAGAAAAAAAAAAAAGCTAAAAAAATTAATGAAATTAACTAAAAATTAAAGGGGGGGTCCCAAAACAAAAATTTTAAAAAACCAAAAATTAAACCCCACAAAAAAATTTTTTAAATTCTTCTTCAAAAACCACAAAAAAAATTGGGAATTTTTCCTTTTTCCCCGGGAAAACTGCCCATATCCCTTAAAAGTCAAAAAAACAAGCCTCAACAGATAAAAGAATTTTGAAAAACCCCCCTTGCATCAACTAGTTTCCAAAAGGTTAAATCGGGTTTTTTCAACAACAACAGAAACAAAAAGAAAACCCAAACTCAAAAAAACGAAAAACGTCAACCCAAAATGGAATCATAGCCAATGGAAGAAAAAAAAAAAAAATTTAAAAAACTTTCAAAAATGCAAAAAAAATAAACACAATATACCCAAACTTAGGGGGCAAAAAAAAAAGTTTTGCTACAAGAAAGTTCATAGTACTAAGTGCCTTTTATAAAAAAATTTTACAAAGATAAAAAATTAAAAAACTTAAGAGCACACGGGAAAAGTTTTTAGAGAAAAAGAAACAAAAACGCCAAAGAAAGTAGATTTGGGGAAAAGCAAACCGGGGGTAAACCCAAAAAAAATTAAAAGGAAAAAATTTTTTAAAACAAAAAACCCAAAAAAACCCAAAAAACCCCGGTTTTTTGAAAAATCCCAAAATGGGGCCAAAAACCAAGCAAAAAAAACCCAAAAAGGCCCCGAGAGACAGTTTTTAAATGAACAAAATCAAAAAGGGGAAAAGGGGGAAAACATAAAACAGAAACGGGGGGAAAATTAAAAAAAAAAAAAAAGGGGAAAACCCCAAATACTTCAAAAGCCCTGCCTCCAAAAAATTTTGGAAAAATAAAATGAAATGAAAAAATTTTTTCCCAGTCAATAATATTTACCAAAAAAAACCCGGCCCCGATAAGCAAACCCCAAATCGCCCTTTAAAAACCTTTAAAGGGAAAAAATAAAGGGGAGTCAAAAAAAATTTTTCCCAACCCCCCCCCAAAAAAAAAACACCTTTGAAAGAAACCCCACGCTGGGGCTGGGGGGCCCCCGCCAAAAAAACCCACATTTTGGGGGGGCAAGGCCCCGGGGATTTCCCGAGTTCGGGGGGCCGCCGGGGCTATAAAAGAGCCAGGACCCCCGGGGGAAAGGAAAAACCCCGGGGCAAAAAAAAAAAAACAAAAAAAAAAAAACCCAAAAAATTCCCCCAATACCGTCCTTTTTTAAAAGCTAAAAAAATAGAAAAAAAAAAAAAAAATTTAAAAAACCTTAAAAAGAGGCCACAGTAAAACCCGATATTGGCCACAAAAAAATTTAACAAAAAAAAAAAATTTTAGACCCTTTTCTTTTTTTTTAAAATAAAAGCAAAAAGATTAAAAAAATTTTTAAAACCAAAAAAAAAAACCAAGGAAAAATCAAAAACACCTTTTCCCAAAAGTTTTAAGAGGCTTATCCCAGAGATGTGGAGATGGTTGAATATTAAAAAAACAATCAACATACCCCATCATACAAACAAACTGAAAGAAAAAAAAATCACGGTTTAAAACCCTTAGTTTTTTAAAAAAACCTTTGGGGCCCAAAACCAAAAAACCCCCCATGCTAAAATTTTGGGGGATAGTGATACAAAGTACTACCAAACAAATCAAAACAATATAAAAGGAAGGGGAATGGGGCCAAATAAATTTTAAAGGGGAAAAAAAATTAAATCAATTCCACAAAAAAAAGGGGGTAAAAAAGGGGTATACACTCCCTCGCTATATTTTAAAACCTGGGGAAAATTTAATTTTTAGCTAAAAAAACAAAAAAAAGGGGATCCCCCAAAACACCAATTAAAAAAAGGAAAAGTCAAAGTATCTCTATTTTGAATAAAAGGCCCCTTTTACATCAGCAAAAACTCAAAAAACTCCCACACAACCAACAGCTGAAAAAAAACCCCTTAAAAAATTTTGGCTGCAAAAAAAATTAATCAAAAAATCAGTACCCTTTTTTTAAACAAACAATAAACTGGCTGGAAAAGAAATCAAGAAACAATTTTTTTTATAAAAGCCAAAAAATAATCTTAAATACCCCTTTGGTTGTAATTTAAAAACCAACAAGGGGGAAGACCCAGTATTACAAGAATTTCAAAATCTCAAAAAAAGGGGGAAATTAAGGGGAAAAAACAAAATGGAATGATCCCCCCCTACTCAGGGAAACGAAAAGGTTAAAAATAGTGAAAATGGCCATCTTACCAATAGAAATCTCGACTCCATGAAAATTCCCTCAAAAGCCCCCAAAAAAAAATCTTTATAGCCCCTTAAAAAGACAATTTTCAATTAAAAATTTTTAACCCCCAAAAAAAGGATGCCCCAAAAAAACCCCATCAAAAAAAATTAAAGGGGGAATTCTGGGGAAAAACACCATCCCCCCCCTCAACTATACCCCCCGGAAAAACTGTGGGGGGAAAAAAAAAAAAAAAAAAACCGCATGCTTTTTTACAGAAACAACTTTTTTATCAAGGGGAACCCCAAACCCCGAAAAAACCCAGAAAAAAAACCCCAAAACCCCCAGGGGAAAACCCCGATATTAACAAAAATTTTCCAAACCTATAATGAAAAAAAGCATCTTCAAAAATAGCCCCCGGTCTAACTGAATTTCGCATCAAAAATCCCAAAAAAGTCCTATTTTTAAAACCCCCGAAAAAAACTCAACCCCAATGAATAAAAAAAACCCAAAAAAAAAAACCCCAAACCCCAAATCGATAAAAAAAAGTTTTTGGGAAAAAAACCTTGAATGCATGGTGCAAAAAACAATTTTTTTAAACCCCAAAAACCAGGGCCGGGCCAAAAATCAGCTTTTTTGGGGAAAAAAGGGAACCTTTTAAAAAATACAAAACTTCTTTTTAAAAAAAAGGCCTGTAAAAAAAACAAAAATGGCATCCTACAGAATGAAAAAATATCTTTAGTAAAACCAAAAACCCCGACAGGGGGGTAATACCAAAAAAATAAAGAAACAAAAATTTTTGACACCAAAAAAAACCAAAAAAAAACCCAATTTTTAAAAAGGGAAATTTCAGAGTTAAAAAAAAGATTCCCCCGAAAAGGGGAAAATTTACGGGGGCCCGTAACACTAAAAGAGATTTTTTAATGCCCTTTAAAATCATCACAAATGCAAATCAAAAGGGCCCCGAGTTTCCATTTTTCACCAACCCCGAATGACAAAATTAATATAGGGGTGTGATCAAAAAAAAAAAAAAAAAAAAAGGATGCTAAAAAAACAATGAAGAAATGGACTTGCAACCAAGGCAAGTCAAAAAGTCAAAGAGAAAAATCTTTTTTTTTTCCCCCGCATTATACAGATTTAAAAATACAGGTGTTCCTAGTTTTGATCTGGTTTTAAAATTTGGTTTAAAAAGGTTTTTTCCTCCCTTCCAATCAGGTTTTTTTTAAAAAGGTTTTTTTCCCTCAAAGTTTTAAATTAAAAATTTTTTTTCCTACTTCAAATTAGAAAAAACAAAAAAAACCCCCCGGTGGCCCCTTAAAATTTTTGTTTTTTTAAAATTAACCCCCCAAAATGTAGTCAAATGACCACCAAGAGTACCCATCCACAGCCCCCCAAATTTAGGAAAAAATTTATGCACCTTAAGGAAAGTTCCTCAGGCAAGTTTTAGCCACCAAAAGCTATTTCCCCAAAACAGGATTTCCCACACTGTCCATCTGAAGCCTGCTAACACACACATGAACCCCTGATCTTTAAATCAAAACTTTTTTTTTTTTTGGTTTTTGAAACAGGGTTCTCTTGTATCCGCTTTTCCGGGAACTCACTCTATAGACCATTTGGCCTCGAACTCAGAAACCCCTCCCTGCCTCCCAAGTGTGGATTAAAGGCGTGCGCCACCCCGCCCCTACAGATTGCAATCTAACACGGTTCCCAACACTAAAAGACTCTTTGCCCACTAATCAGATTAAGCAATTCTTTGAGCTCTCCTGGGGATCCCAGATATGGGCATAGCACTGTAATGGTAAACAAGGTGAAGGAAACTCTTGTTTGACAAGGGCCTAGTCTAATTGAAAAGGTTTTGCAATTTTGCTCCCAATAAAACTCAAGCTTAAGACACCTAGGGAAGTCAGGGAAATCAAACTGAAAGCAAGGAAATGGACCCCAAAAAGAAAATCAATTTCAGAGCTTCTTTGCAGAAACCCACCACCCCAACTTGGGAGAGGGGAAATTAGAGGCTTATTCTGTAATTGGCTGCTGGGGAAGGTTTTGGCGTGGCCACAGATTGAACCATAAAAAACTGAGGATTTGGGGAAAATCCCGGCATTTTCTGAAGGGAAAGAACTGTCTTCCTTCCCTTAGAAGACCCCACCCGGGTATTTGAAGAGGTTTCTGGAGATATGGGGTCGCTCCCTCCACGAAGTGAAGCTCATTTAAAGTCTTTACATTTTTCAAATTCCCCCCACCGATGATGTTGGCCTTAAATCTCTTTAAGTTTTGTCCTGTAGGGTACCAACTTGGTCATCTCCTTGCCCAAAACTGCCTAAGGATGAATCTAGGGTGATGGGACAGGCTTCTGAAACATGGGGGCTGCTCGGGCCCCTTCAAAAGGCAATCTCCCCCCCCCCAAAAGGGCCCTTTTACAGCTTACATTAAAATGAACAAGAAAGTGTAGTTGATCCCCCCCAAAACCAACATAAACTAAACAATGCAATCACTGTGGGGGCTTTTTTATTCTGCTAGATGGGCAAACCTCAGCTAGCCCCTTTCACACATGAAGGTTTTCGTGATTACATCCCCTGATATCTATCAAGGTTAAGGTTTTAAAGCAGCAAGATGGTTTGAGGGTAGGAGGGGGTTTGGCGAGAGTATATATAGAAGCAATAATTGGAAAGTTCTTAGCCTTTAAACATACTTGGCTGGGCAGGGAGTCAATAATCCACTTAATTCTGCTTCCCCTCTGCATTTGTGGATCCCTTTAGTCAGGAGGTGGGCTTTAACCAAAGGGTACGATCTGTTGAAGTAATATTCGGAATCTCGCTTGTTTGGGGTGAACCGGAAGACGCAGCAGACGCAGGTTTTTGGGGGGGGGTTAAGGGAGTAACTTAAAAGTAATGCTAGGTACCAACCTGTTGATTTCCTGATTTAAAAGGTCGGGGTTTCTTTTTTTTTTTTAATTTTAGTGGTTTTTTTTTTTTTTTTTGGTTTTTTCGAGACAGGGTTTCTCTATGTAGCCCTGGCTGTCCTTGGAACTCACTCTGTAACCAGGCTGGCCTCAAAACTCAGATATCTGCCTGCCTCTGCCTCCCAAGTCTGGGATTAAAGGTGTGCACCACCACTGCCCACCTTTTTGTTTGTTTGTTTGGTTTGGTTTTTCAAGACAGGGTTTCTCTGTGTAGCCCTGGCTGTCCTTGGAACTCACTCTGTAGACCAGGCTGGCCTCGAACTCAGAAATCCGCCTGCCTCTGCCTCCCAAGCGCTGGGATTAAAGGCGTGTACCACCACTGCTCCCAGCTTTTTTTTTTTTTTTTTTTTTTTTTGAGATGCAAATGGAATAAACAGATTTTATTCTACAACTGAGTAATACAACCACACTGAAGAGTGGTGGACAGAGAGAGGGGGAAGGGTTAAAAGCAGAATTGGATGGTGTATCTTAAAGCCACAGATAAAGAACTATACATAAATATTGTTCTCTAATCAGTAACTTAATTTTTTTTTTTTTATTTTTTTTTTTTTAACTTTAATTTATTTAGTTTTAAATCACATCATAATTTACTTATTTACACAGAGGTTATAAACACAAAAAGGCAGGATGTGGGGAAGGGAATGGCACCAGAGCATAGGTGTTCAGGGGAAGTACAGATACCTTTCAGAACAGGGTATCAGCTGGGTGTAGGTTCAGGGAACAGGTCACTATTACTCTGCCTATGATTCACTTGTCCTTACCTAAGTTGGTACTGTCCACTGAGGCTGCCTATTTATAAGACCTATGACTACTCGGGCTGGTAAATTTCCACAGAAGCTGCCTGTTACAATAGCTATGGCCTTCTGTTTCAGTGTTTTTTCCACAGAGACCCAAGACTTTGTGTTAGCATGCATGTATGTCAGGCCTATTGCTGATTTTAGGCCTATGGCTGATTTTAGGCCTTTAGTGTATATGCAGGGCTGCTCCTGACATCTCCTCCCTTCTCTAAGTATAGAAGGGTCTTGGCGATTCTATTCTTGCAAGGCAGGGATGAGGCCTGACCTCCAGTAATTGAAGGGGACCTTGTAACGGCTCCAGTCCTCCTGTCGTTTCTAGTGAGGCATAAGGGCCATACCCATCCCGATGTCTTTTTCCTGGAGAGGGGATACTTTTGACATCAACCCCTATGCAGTCAGGCTTGTCCCTCAGGGAACCCAGAGAGATATTTTTAACTTTTATTTATATTCCCTTGCAGTGCTTAGCCTCGCATCCTAAGCAAGAATTCAGATCACCAGTCAGAGAGAGGTTCTGGGTAGCCTCTCTCTGCTTGGTCTAGGGGCGGAAGCCCCCTCTTTTAGGTTGGTGGAGATGGGTTTGAGGAACACCCTGGATAAAGTAACAACCTCATCTTGAGTCTCGTGGTCCTCCATAGCTAACTTATGATAATGTATCTGAATAGGTTTTGCTACCAAATTATCTGTGTATCACAAAGTTAGTCAGCCTATTTAAGGCCTGGGACCAAAGAAATCAGCATCAAAAATAACCCAGTTAATGGTCCCAAGATGGGAGGAAGTGGGTTGACAACAATGGAGAGGTTGAAAACCAGTCCTTGTACCAGCTCTCATCTTTCTCTTTCTGTCTCTGTCTTTTCTCCGGGCCTTCTCTGACCTTATTCATGTTCTCTTTAACCATCCCTGTCTTGTCTATATAAGGGCAACATTCTTCTTTAAGGGCTGTACACAGTCAAGAGCTGTACACAGTCTTTTCTACTGTAGAAGAGTAAATCAAGTACAATAAAGTCCTTTGCAATATTTGGAGATCATTTCAGACATCAAAACAAGGGATTTCTTCAGATTAGTGATGTCAATCCCTAGCTGTTTGGTGTCCTTGTCAATGGCCTATCAAAGGTCTGAGTAGTATAAATCTGGAGGCCAGCAACAAGATTAGAGCTTCTACCAGCAGACATCACGGGTGTTTCATTTTTTACCTGGAAAGGAAAAAGAAGGGAATTCTCGGGGAGATTTCTCTTCCCTGGAGGTCAGTTGTTATTCATCTTATTTATAGTTGGGCCTGGCTTTATGGGGTTATCTTTTTATTTCATTAAACTTTTTGGCAGCCATTTAGCTGTCCACCAACAATGGAGGAGTGTTCCTCTTTCTCCACATCCTCGCCAACATCTGCTGTCACCTGTGTTTTGGATCTGGTGTGAGGTGGAATCTCAGAGTTGTTTTCATTTGCATTTCCCTGATGACTAGGGATGCTGAACACTTCTTTAGATGCTTCTCAACCATTTGAATTTCCTCAGTTGAGAGTTCTTTGTTCAGCTCAGTACCCCATTTTTTAATAGAGTTATTTGATTGTCTGGAATCTAGTTTCTTCAGTTCTTTGTATACCTTGGCTATTAGCCCTCCTATCAGATGTAGGGTTGGTGAAGATCTTTTCCGCAATCTGTTGGTTTCCGCTTTGTCCTATTGACAGTGTCCTTTGCTTTACAGAAGCTTTGCAGTTTTATGAGATCCCATTTGTCAATTCTTGATCTTAGAGCATAAGCCATTGGTGTTCTTTCAAGAACTTTTCCCCTATGCCCATGTAATCAAGGCTTTTCCCTATTTTCCTCTTCTATTAGTTTCAGTGTAGCTGGTTTTATGTGGAGGTCCTTGATCCACTTGGAATTGAGCTTTGTACAAAGAGATAAGTATGGATCAATTGCATCTTCTACATGTTGACTTCCAGTTGGACCAGCATCATTTGTTGAAAATGCTGTCTTTTTTCCACTGTGGATGGTTTGAGCTCCTTTGTTGAAGATCAAGTGACCATAGGTATGGGGGTTCATTTTTGGGTTTTCTATTCTATTCCATTGATCCTCCTGCCTGTCTCTGTTCCAATACCATGCCATTTTTATCACTATTGTTTTGTAGTACAGCTTGAAATCAGGGATGGTGATTCCCAAGAAGTTCTTTTATTGTTGAGAGTAGTTTTTCGCTATCCTGGGTTTTTTGTTATTCCAAATGAATTTTATGAGATTGCTCTTTCTCTCTCTGTAAATTATTGAGTGGCAGCCTTTTAGCTGTGCCTTCTGGGTATCAAACAGGCATATCAGTCCTCAGCCCCATATGAGAGCTGGGTCCAGGCCATTCCATTTAAGGGTGGGAATTTTGAGGGGGATTGCATTAAATCTGTAGATTGTTTTTGGCAAGATAGCCATGTGAATGTGGGCTTTCCATTGTCTTTGTCATATTTGAAGACCAGCTTTTTGAAAGTGGTTCTCTTGCAATTTTGGTGCATAGATGTTCAAAATTAAAGAGTTCATGTTGGTTGACTTTTCCTTTGACAAATATGAAGTGTCCTTCCTTATCCTTTTTGATATCTTTAAGTTAAAAAGTCAACTTTATTCAAAATTTGAATGGATACTCCAGCTTGTTTCTTAGGACCATTTGCATGAAAAATTGTTTTCCAGCCTTTTACTCTAAGGTAGTGTCTGTCCTTGTCACTGAGGTGGGTTTTTTCCTGTATGCAGCAAAATTGGATCTTGTTTGCGTATCCAGTCTGTTAGCCTATGTCTTTTTATTGGGGAATTGAATCCATTGACATTAAGAGACATCAAGGAGAGGAGACTGTAGCTTCCTGTTATTATTTGGTAAAAGTGGAGGCATTGTTTGTGTGGTTATCTTCTTTGGGTTGGTTGGAGGATTACTTTCTTGCTCTTTCTAGGGTATGATTGCTCTCCTTGTATTGGGTCTTTCCTGCTTTTACCCTTTGTAGTGCGGGTTTTGGGAAAGATCTTGTGTAAATTTGGTTTTTTTGGGTGAAATATCTCGGTTTTCTCCATCTATGGTAATTGAGAGTTTTGTTGGGTATAGTAGCCTGGCTGGCATTTGTGTTCTCTTAGGGTCCGTAGACATCTGTCCAGGATCTTCTTGCTTTTATAGTCTCTGGTGAAAAGGGTCTGGTTTAATTTCTGATAGGTCTGCCTTTATATGTTAGTTGGCCTTTTTCCCTTACTGCTTTTAAAATTCTTTCTTGTTTTGTGCATTTTGTGGTTTTGATTATTATGTGATGAGGAGGTATTTCTTTTCTGGTCCAGTCTATTTGGTGTTCTGTAGGCTTCTTGTATGATTAGGGGCATCTCGTTCCTTGGGTTAGGGAAGTTTTTTCTATGATTTTGTTGAAGATAATTTACTGGCCCTTTAAGTTGGGAATCTTCACTCTCTTCTATACCTATTATCCTTAGGTTTGGTCTTCTCATTGTGTCCTGGATTTCCTGGATGTTTTGTGTTGGGGTTTTTTTCTTTTTTCCCATTTTGCTTTTTCCCTTGACAGTTGTGTCAATATTTTCTATGGATCTTCTGCACCTGAGATTTCTCTTCTATCTCTTGTATTCTGTTGGTGATGCTTGGGTCTGTGACTCATGATTTCTTTCTTAGGTTTTCTATCTCTTGTTTGGTTGTGTTTCTCTTGGGGTTTTTAAGGGCTTCTACCTGTGTTCTCTAATTTTTTGAGAGTGTTATTTAGTTTTTTTAAAAGTACCCATCATCCATTAAAAAGATTTTAGATCTATCTTGCTTTC